>JAYKKI010000078.1:10882500-11482500 GCA_039881145.1 Druceiella hillmani | reverse complement strand
GACCAGGTACATTTAGAATTGCTTCTGAAATATCATCCTTTTAATCACTTTGTTGCTGTTTAGGTATTAAAAGGAAATACTTATTTTGCCTTTCAGTTTTTTACTTCTCTATATATGAGTTAATTAAATGGTCCTATTTTAATATTCATTGGATTATATAAAACGCAGAAAACGAAGTTGGAATGTATAAAATATAATTAAAATATTTGTCTAAAATAATTTAAATATATTGGAAATTAAATCGTGCTTTTCACAGTATATATTTTGAGTACAACGGCTGTATTAGTGGAAAATTCATAAAGTAAAATGTATTTTGTTGAAAACTATACGAAGCCTTAATAATTATTAGTAGGTATTTAATGAATGTTATAATTATGTTAAATTTATACAAGCTGGCATTCAGTCGTAAAATAAACAACTGTTAAATTTAATTTAAGAGGCAGGTCTATTAATGGGAAATTAAATTGTTGGTTTCTTCCTAGTTGGTTATTTACTTAGGTTACAGCGCACTTAGTGATAACAGCCAATATCACGGCTGGACTTCATTCTATGCACATTGAGCAATATGTTTCGCTTTGGTTGCTATGCGATAATCGTTAACCGCTATGTACGCAATTTGCTTACGTAGACGACTGTTCCTTGCAGTGTAATTGCATAACTCCGATCCCAGTGTTCGGAATCTGATGAATGGTTTGCAATTAGACATATCCAGATGTACTACGGTCGGCGGGTAATCTTGTCATGTGCACAACTAACATGTTCTGTAGGTTACGATGACGGCATAGAGCAAGATTTATTGAATTTTGGCGACACATTTATGGTTATGAATAATATTTTCAAAATAATTTGTATTTAAAACAGTGATAATATTTTCTGAATATAACTTATCAGTAAGCACTTAGCTTATTTGACAAAAATATGTATTTAATTAACTATACATATCTATATCCTTAAATACTGAAAAAGTGTATCTTTATTTAAGTGCTACATATCTCATAACTTTTCATTGTAAGACTATATTTTGTCCGCTACTTTTCATTTTTACCAGAATTGCCTAAGTCTGCAAAGTTTCAGATCAATACAATATTTAAAAGTTAAAATAAATTTATTTTCATACAAGTGAAGCTAATAAAAGCATGTTAACAAGAATTATATTTTTTCGTAACTCTGGTTTACTTTAGTGTACATAGACTTGATTTTAATAAAATTTGTTAAATTTTAAATGTTTATGAAATAAATAAATAGTTAATAATTTTTCGGTTGAAATCGTTCAATTGTACTGAAATGTATTCGTTATGGAAAATTGTTTTGGAAATATTTTTTCCCAAATTTTCCGTCTCTTTGTTCGTAACTAGGGTAAGTACTGAAACATATAATCCTATACAAGTTACCAGTAGCATTCTCTACCGGTATCAGTAAGAATATTATACTTATAACAACTCAACTTTACTTAATTAAGTTATGTTAACTATTATCAATATATTAAGAGTAAAATATATTCATTTTGCTTGCTTACGGTTTCCTGCATAATACAACAGCATCATTAATAGCTTTGTCCACCAATCAAGTTATAGAAATAAAAAACACACAAGTAAATTTTATAGATGCTCCTTCATGTGTGGGAGGAATAAGGAAATAATTATAGAATCCACCCGCTAGGACGTCTTTAAAAAAGACTTCGATAATAGTGTTGCAATTACTTTTTATATAGTAGACGATGTTTTTTAATAAAAATAATGAATTTTAATTTGCGTTGAATGAAGGTAGAGTACCCAGACTAGATTGTCGGGGAATTTCTGGGACCTTTACCTGATGTGAAGCTGCAACGAACTGCTATATATTTAATTTCTTATTTAAGCACTTAGAGCATGCATATCATTACTTTGCTCCCAAGTTATGAAATCTGTTTGCTTCTTTTTTCGCTTACTCTAACATAAAAGAAAAATCGAATATTAACATTGTAGTTTTAGAAAATGAGTTACCATTTACTAATGTACATAATTTGCTGAAAATAAAAAAAATAATAACTAAGCTTAGCAAGAAATATGTTCATACAAAAAATACATCAGATATTTTGTTTTGTTACCTACTTAAATTAGGTATGTATCAGAATTCAGAGGTATGCCTGGAATGTATATGCCACTGGTGCGTGCTTATTATCGATTAGTGCGTCAGTCTCGAATTTTAACTCAGATAGGTGCTTTTTCCCTAAAAACTATAACCATTTTGAGTTTTTTTTAAATTTATTACGATTGAAATTTACCCCCTAAAAACATGACTTGCGTCGCCGTCCATTGCTCTTCACGTAAATATCTGTTTATGTACGTATGAAAAAACGCTACAGGTAAATATGTTTAACCCATTTTGGTGATTGTTCTGTCTTTATTTTGAAAAACTATCAGAATAAAAGCCTTTTGACTTTCATAGCAATTCGTTAAATAGTAAATTTTTTGTATACAATTTTCTACTAAAACTCCCTTTTTTCGTGATCTCTATTTTGAGCGAATCTTTCTGCTCTATTCCTATACGCCTTTTTATTTTTAGCTTTTAAATTTTTAACTTATTTTACTCGTTTTAATTCTTTTCAATTAGATCTTTGAATAAATGCGCGCTTGATGACAAAGTTTTTCGTTAATATTTGCCTCATTAGTAATTGTAATCAACTAATTTAACTCGTAACATTACTTAGATGTTTAAATATGACAAAATAATATTGAATGTTGAAAAATGTTTAATAAAAGAAAAAGAGGAGCGCGTTAATTTTTTATTTAGATTAATTTTCAATTATATGTTTTAGACGTATACTTATATAACGTAACATACTCGGTTTCTATATTTTGCTTGAAAGTAAAAAAATAAAAAGCTACATGAAAGATAATTATAAACACAAAGATATGTTTAAAACATTGTTTTATATTTTTGTTCCCCCATAGCAAAACACAATGTGTTCCATACCCATTTTTGCTTGTAATCTTTGTATTTCTGAAATATTTCACTTATATATTACAAATTAAATTTTTTAGTTATAAAAAGTTAAATGAAACTTACCGTAAATATAAATTAAAATTACGTCAAATTATCTTAATTCGTTTAGATCTCAATCGATAAATTCAGAACACATACAGCATAAAATGTATCATCATGATTAATGATATAAAAAAGTCCTCTTTGCCGCTCGGAATAAGCTTGATTTATTTTGTATATAAAATTTTCATTAACATCAAGAAAAAAAAAATAGAGCCCAATAGCGTTAGGAAAATGCTCAGTTGCGTCCAATGAAAATTTTTGCAATCCGATCTACATAAAATAAGATGATGTGCAATTATGTATTCACACTTACCCAACCCGCATGATGGTCATTTATAGAAATTTTTTGAAAAACTGTTTTAAACCTCGTGAATGTAACATTCAATATTATTACAAGTTCGTAGTATGATATCTTATATAGAAAACCGTTGCTTCGTAGGTAGAGGAGTCTTTCCATTGCGTTTTATCAGCATATAGTTCTACACTTATACTGAGTACTTATATTTTTAGGAAGTATTTCCAAAATTTTGTCTCTCATATCCATATGACGTAATATTTTAATTTAAACTACGCAGTATAGGTAGTCCAGTTCATTATTCTTCGAGCTAATAACCTAAAATAAAATAAATTCTTTCATATTCTTAAAACAAATACTCATCCACTCGCGTATAATTTTCATAATAACGGATCGGATTACTCATCATTAAATGAAACTACGTGATGTAGTATTATTTCTACTATCTTTAATTTCTTTACCACGACCTAGGTTTCGTTGTATTACAACATCTTCAGGTGGGATATAAGCAAAGATCATCCGCCGACCCATCTTTACTTATATCCCACCTGAATATGTTGTAATACAACGAAACCTAGGTCGTGGTAAAGAAATTAAAAATAGTAGAAATAATACTACATCACGTAGTTTCATTTAATTGTGAACAATGAATTTCTACAATATTAACGCCAAATATATTGAATATTCAGGATCGGATTACTTTTAAATAAAAAATAGATAATTGGTAAATACTATACTAAATTGATAATCAAAATCTAAACAAGTCGCATACAAAAGTATTCGCAAGGATATGTTTATTGCGCTGAGAGTGGACAATATGAGTGCGTAATGCGACATGCTACCTCAGTATGCTTCTTCTCTCCAGTTTCTAAATCCTTCCCCTCCATTTGCCAAACGACATCGGTCTTCGGGGTATATCGGTCTACGGGGATTTATCGGAGGGTATACTCGGGATGATCAGGCAGTAAATAAGTCGGTCCCTCTCTGCCTTGCACTCTTTAGGCAGTGTTCCCCAACGTATGTTAGTTTCTGTCACTTTTTGCTTCTGTAAATTGTAACAGAATATAGTCTGTAATTTTCCTTAAAGTACTTCTTTTTTCACATAAAAAACTTTTCTAAATCAAATGTGTGGTTATATAAATTAAATCGAACAACAAACAAAGCAAACAAACAAACTTTTCTGTTTCATCACTGAATTGTCCTTTGATCGTAACGTGATCATAGCCAGCGTAGCCTATAATCTGCCCTAAAATAAGAGCTTTCTAAAAAAAAGAAATCGAGTTTATTATATTTATTGTGAGTAAAGTTTTTGTTACATAATATTGACAAAGATCATAACTTTTTAAGGGTGTATAACAGATATATATTCAGACGAATTAGTTAAAAATTTCACATTTAGAGTAGTAAATTATTACGTGAATCGCGGGAGTTTCTGCACATAACCATTTTTATAAGTTTAAATAAAGTATTTTACTCCTTTGTTTATTACCAATGTTTTGAAGGTCGCCAACTTAATTTATATGTATTCATTTAGTTATGAACTGAAAAATATTACTCTTACACTAATAAATAATTATTATTAAATTATCCATTGAGTGAAAAATTAATTAGGGATTAATTACAATTTAAATATCGATAAACTAACAAAAATCGTATACGCGTACCGTATGGTTACGTTGTCTATATTTCTTTAATTCTTCTCACTAAGTAAAAAAAATGTAATTTTAAAATTGTAACGATATTATAGCACTTGAAATTTATCAGATTTCCAAAATTCATTACTGAACTAGAAGAAATTTGGGGATACATTGCATATAACTTTAAAACTTGCTATTGCAAAAACGGAGTTTCAAAAATTGAAAATAAAGGCTTGAATTTAAATTTCATTTTAAAGTATTTGTCCGATGATGCTTAAATAATTTTTTTAATGTACAATAAATGCTAATACAAATCACCATTTGAAATATAAACACAAGCTAATACAAATCTCAATGTGAATAGAAAAATTTAAGCTGGGATACATAGATTAAATAATGGACATTACTGAGTTAAAAGAGTTCATTTTTTCATTTGGGATATCAAAAACTATTAAAGAAATATCGTTTTGGAAATAAATTTAGTTGACAATAGAGAAGGAAATAGGAAAGGTAGAATGTTCAGGCTGGATATTAGAGAGAGTAATTTTTAGTCGATTCTGTTTAACAATTTTAGAAACGATTGATTATTGAAGACTTATTTTACTGTCAAAAAGGTAAAAATACAAAATGTAACATTCCGAACGTAAGAAGATATCTTTTTTACTTCGAAGTACTCGTTCGTATTTATGTATCACTTAAAAACTAATAAACATCCTTCATTAAAACTTTCAAAACTATATATCTGAGGAGTTTGTAAATAAAATTAAATATAGATTCTTTTAAAATAATGTTAAACAATTGAGAAATAGATGCAACATTTTTTCCATAGACAAAATTTGGCAACGACAGCCAATTTCAATCTTTATTAGAAATATTGTTAAATACGGACAAAAGAATTAAGACCAAATTTTTAGTTATTTTACTCCCATGTCCGCAATTGGCAAACTTTTTTAATTGTGAAAACTAAGACTATTATATAATTTATTTCAATGTTAATTCGGGTTTTTTTAACACAGTCAGGTACCTATACGTTTATATTTTATAATATATAGATTTGGCTCAAACATATTCTGATATATTTTTTAATTTTAATTTAATTTTAGTTTATTAAAAGTAAAACGTATATTTATACAATAATATACTGTTACAAACTTACGTCTAATCCAGTTATTATTCTTGTCTAGGTATATATTTATACAATAGTATACCTAGACAAGAGTAATAACTGGATTAGACGTAAATTTGTAACAGTTCGAAAGTCCCCGTTGAAAGGTAAATGATTACTTAAGTTTCCCTTTTCGTTTTACAAATATAATATTGGATTTGTCCAACAAAGTTTTAACAACAATTAGAAAATGAGGTATATCCTTGTTCTCGCGCAATACTTCTGGCTGTATTCATAAGTAGTCCTTTGGGTTCATAGTACAAGCTGATAATTTAGGCAATGTTAAAAATTTAGGCAAAGGAAATCTAATCGGAAAGAAACCGAAAAATGAAACGAAAACGAAACGAGAAGGACATGAAACGAAAGCAAATTGAAAACAAAACATAAACGTCATGAAAACGAAACGAAAACAACACGAAATTGAAACGAAAACGAAACAAAATATATAGAAATATTGGTTAACTTTAACTTTACTAAATAAGATTTATTTCTAATAAGCACACTGTTATTTTGCACAGAACCTCTTCACAGTTAAAGATATTTTGTAAATTAAAAAAAGGTTAAATATACCACGTAATTTTTTTTTCATTTTCGCAGGCGTTGCATTTTTTTCATTGCATAATTTTTAATTCTCCTTAATGAAGAACACATTAGAAAACGATACCGTTTCCAAATTGGCTTTGGTTTTGAGCAGATATCGTAATACATACAAAATAAACTTCTTAACTACAAGTAGATCTCACACGCGATAGTTTCGTACTTACTAAGGATGCAGTTAAGCCATTTAGATATATTAATATTATTTTTCACTGTTATAACTAATTTCATCTTTCTTATTATTGCGAGCTTAAAAATACTGTGGATATTAATAAAAGTATTAAATTTAGAATCGGCGCTATAGTTTTTTGGTAAATTTTGAGTTAATTTTCCGATTAAATATATATTATTAAATGAACAACAGAATATTAAATCAATACTAAGTAATGGATTCCCATAATTTGGTGATAAAAAAATGTCAAACAAAGATTCACCGAAAATTCTAATCATCGAATTTATAATTTCCAAAAAGGGTTGTTTGACACTTTCACATAAAACAACTGTTTAATCCAAAAGTCGAAAAAACTAACTTGATGGATACGAAACTGTAATTTTTAAGTTTTAATAATATATTTTCGTGTTTATAATCAAAAAAATATTACCATCAATAAACTATTAAACACACTGTATATGGTAACATACGACGTGTGATTTTGATTGACTGCGTGACGTCGAGGCCGCAGGCGATACGAGAGGGGCGCAGGTCAGTGAGTAGACGCGTGTTATTTGATTTTATATCAAACTAGCTGATCGTCAAATTACATTAAGTTCTAGGTGTCCTACAGCTAGGTTTTTTTTATTAAAATGGAATTAAGTAGTTCGTATCATGATTAATAGGGCTCAGACTTTTCTCTGCAATTGTTACCTTATTTGTTTTAATTGCAGGGAAATGAGCAATTTATAATTAATTTTTGGATAAATTTGATACAAAGTAATTCGGGCGTATTTAAACAATAGGAATCCACTTATTTACAACAGATTAGGTATTTGAAACGATTTAGCGACGTATGTACATACAAAATATGTAATATACAACTCATCTATCGATATTGTAACAGATGTTCCAAATGCATTTAATTTTGCTCCATCCACGTTTCTGAATATTTTCTTTCACACGTATTAGTGTCATTCTGTTTCGTTTCACTATGTCAAATGCAACCATAATCTTCTGTTTTAGCTGGTCTATATTTTTTTTTGTCTTTTCTGCGTAAACTAACTAGGTAAAAAATTCATTTGTTTTAAGCGGGAATGCGGAAAGGTTCTTTTTAGTTAGTGGGGTCAGAGTCACGACATTGTCATTTTTTACACTGATTGGTTTAATTACCGAGCTGCTTATTTTTGATAGTTCAAGTGGATCAAAAATTGTATTTGTCAATTGTTACTTAGTGGGATCGTGTCTGAATATTTTTAAGTTTGGTGCGGAAATCTTAATTACAGGTTGATTATTTGTCTTGGATTTTAGGCCATTCGTTTAAAATTTCATCATCGCAGAACTTTTAGATTTTATTCGGCTGATTCGTTTATAATGCGATCTTTTAGACCGGTGTTTATAGCTTTTAAACGAAGATTTAAGTAAACAGGTGGGCATTTCATCCAAATTAGGAAAATATATTTTATATATTTTTTTTAATACATTTTATAGCAGGCAAAGAATTGATTTTAAATTTCTTATTTCATGTTTGTTATCAGTGTACAGAGTAAGTTTTAAGATTTTCAAAACTATATATTGTTTATATTTTGTTTAGTTGGAATTTCATTTAGAGATATCTTAGAAAATATTTCTAGAGATATTTTATAAAATATCCGCAACAAAATTGGGGCTCCGCGCATTACTAACTGCAAAAGAGCTGAAGACAAAATTGTGATAAAAAAACAACGTTATTAGAAACTTACCTAAGTTTATCAGAAATTTAAAGCAATTATTTTAGATTCTAAACTTTCACAATTTTGCAGAATATTGATATGTTTTAAATATTTTTTTACAAACACTAAGCCTGTATATACCTTAGGGTTTACAGACCCTCGTAGTGGGGTTCTGGTAGTCTTTAATGAGTTTTTGTCAACATCGTTTTTGCAAAATATACATTTATGTTAATTTTTTTCAATGGAGTTAAGTGTTACGTGAAAGTTGTATTTACAGGTGCTTCTACTGATTATGTGATGGGGACCTCCAGAAACCCTTTTTGTGATTATCCATTGATCTTAATGACCTATCAAATGTATAACGCAAACATATACCTCTGCGCAGATATCGAGGTTCATTATTTTTATGCACTATCTTTAATCACATCTACTTTTCTTTGAATCTTCTATTTTTAAATTTTCCTTCATTCTTTATTACGATTTATTATGCGAACATGATTGCTTACACCACACTCGGAATAACATCTTTTTATATCAGTTCCTCAGAATATTTGTACATCCCGAGTTTGCGTCACCGCAGCCTCGTATTCAATAATAGAGGCAGTAGCATATTTCTTTTCTTCACTACTTTTTAGATATATAGTTAAATATCATTATGTCTCGTATTTTTTACGGAACAAATATTTTGTACGAGTGTCACTTTGTTACACGAGTGGCATAAATCCTGATCTTCATAGAATAAGTCTTACTACGTTTTAGTTTCTTTTGTGAATATATCACTAAACCAAATGTATTTAATAGCAACTCATTTAAATAAGGACACAAAACGAATGACGTAGTTAAAAAAGAAAATTTCCTATTATCTCTTCAAAAGCATATATTTGTCTCTTTACATAAACAAGTTCAACTAATATTATAAAATAATACTGCTGGTAATATTCCCTTCCATGTAACATTATTAAGACTCCGAGCTTTGGGTCGGGACCCGACTTGAAAAAAAAAAGATTCAAATTTAAAAGACCTTTACTTAACAAAGACCTTTACGTTAACATAGCCATGTTTCTATATTCGCCTGAAGCACATGCGCGTTCATAGGGATTTTTCCGCAAAGAACGAATAACGGTAAAACTTTGTTTTTCCTTAACCTTTCACTTACGAAGAGGTTAGTTCATGTACCTTCATAAAATTGGGGTAACTTTATTACATGTGTTATTTTTATTATCTCTGTTGCTTGGATATGAAAAACAACTTTGTGAAAAAAATATTTTAATGTAAATATTTCAAATATTTGAATAAGATTTAAATTGATGCGTAATAAAATGGTTTTAGGATTCGAGACTTTAAAACGTGGCTCATAAAAATAACTTCGGTGATAAATAAGGCAAAGGAAACACATTCATAAGGGATTCTTTGTTAGAATTAAACCTTTTATTCTAAGTAAATATTCAAATCATTCAAAGCAAAATGCCTTGATAAATTTAATACTGTCAAAAAAAATTATATATATATATATATATATATATATATATATATATATTTATATATATATATATGTATTCACATATATATACACATATATATATATATATATATAAATAAAAAAATTTACGATTTCTTCTGAAAAAGAAAATTTGATAAACGTATTTATCAAATACAGATGCGGTTCCTTCCCTTTTTACTTTTTACAAGGGCAAAGTTAAAAGGATTTGATAGTCTCCCTATGTATATATATGTATATAAGTGACTTTGTTCCCTCCCAGCAGGTAAATAGCTTTAACTTTTTCAATAAGCGAAGAGTGTGTGGTTGTGTATAATAAAGTAAATTACCACAGGCTTCAAATTTAATTAAAGAAAGGGACACTGGTTATCCTTTTAGTACGGGTAAGAAATGTTTTTTGAACTCATCACGATGGATCTTTATTTAAAGATTTCGAAGAAGAAATAAAAAATGGTATAATACACATAGGAAATAACATATACGTATTTATATAGAAAAATGTACCAAAAAATCAAATTTCTAAATATATAACATGTTAACATGAACGAGAATCAATAATCATAACAATGTTAAAATATCAGAATTGTTAAATTTGTACATCCGTTATGTTATTGTTTTGGGTTATGAATATTATATTTTAACGATGCCTGACTCTAGACAAAAAATTGTGCAATAAGGAAAGTAAAATATAAATAATACTCGACTACATAAAAACTATTTAAATAAAAAACGAAATGAATTTCAATATCAACACTTGCACGATTTAATTAAATAGAGTAATTTGTTTTCTCATAATGCCTTAGTATCTGAAGTTGATTATCAATTACATACAGAAACAAAGTGATAGCAATAGTTGCAAGTGGTCAGTTGTTCACCGTTAGGGAGGTCCGTTTTCTATTCTTAAAGTCCAACATCAAACCTACCAAAGTAACAACGACTAGTAGCAAATATCTTGAACACCGTTAATTTACTACTATTCGTTAACATATTGCATTTTTTATCTTCAGAATTCATCATAAGACACTGGTTGGTGGTGTAGTTATTTTGCAAAGTAAAAGCTAACGGAACTACTCCACATGTTTCGAGGCGTACTGTTCCAGAACAGTACGCCATACTTTAAGTTTTTGCGTTTTCTGAATGTAAAATTCAGTCAGTTTGTCAATTTTTCGGTAAGGATTAAGATTGCACCATATTTTTATTTAAGGTTTAAATTCAAATCTTATTAAATCTTAAATAAGATTTGAATTTAGAATATAAATAATAAATCTGTTCTTGAAACTAATTAAATCTTATTTAAAAATTACAATTAACGGAAATAGATTTAGAGTGAGAAATCAATATTATTATTATCCATTTTCTCTGACTTCCTTGTACACTTACATAGAAAAAAAAGAGAAAAGAAGTGTATGTAACAGAATAATATTCTCTATATAAAATAAAATAAAATACCTCCAATATAAAAATGAATTATAAATCAACTCTAGTTTTTCCCCATATCCTCCTCAGTCCTTTCGTAATTAGAAAAAGGTTAAAAAGGTTTTTCGTTATTAGAAAATTAATATCCGCCTAACTAACATATATACATATATATGGTTTGTCTTGTATTCCCGGGGCGATGACTCAATTCACCATGATATTCTCTTTTTCAGTAATTTCAAATATGTTTTCTTGTATTACGTAATTATGAAAAATACTTTATTTTAGAAAAACTTATTTTTTGTTTCACGTGCATGTTTTTCTCTCGTTCCTGCAGGTATTCGATATTATTCCTGCAGGTATTCGGTATTATATTCATTCTAAAATAAAATATCTTTAAAAAACCGACTTCAAAAAAAGAAGGTACTAAAAAGTAAAAAAAATAATTAACTCAAAATTGATTCCTCATTATTCTCAATAAATAACTAAGTTACTTATTTTTTAAGTCGGTACCAGCACAGTCGATCGACTTGCGAAAATGTACTGAGCAAAAATACGTAAAGTAAATATTTTAAAGTGTATTCGAAGATCACACATATCATTTGCATTTCTGTGAGAGTTGTTTAAAGTGTATATTTATGTAAAGATGCAAAATAATTTCGAATCAAAAAGGATTTTAAAAATTTGATTTTTGGAGAGACTTACTAGAAAAAAATACCAAAATAATTTACATTTTTTTAATACTGACCACAGGAATTATAATATGCATTTTTGCGATCCAATGTTACGTTATAATGATATTTTACAATTAATCTCTGGTAAAGTAGGTAATTAACACATAAACATTAGAGGAAATTTTACGAATAGTTTTTTTGGAAATACCGTTTAAATTAATACTTTTTCAAGTATTGTACTTTTTCCTTTCGTATGTTTCTTAAGATATTTCAAATAATATTATAAATGGCACATATAAATTTTCTATCGGAGACTAAAAATATTTAAAAATATTTTTTTTAAAGAAAAATTATTTGTTTGCCACTAAATTTTTTGTAATAACCTTGAATGTTGTATCGGCGACAACAAGAACTTATTGATTTTTTTCATTTTGTAACTTTTATTTCAACCACGTAGCGTATATGAATGTCTCTAAATGTAAACAAAAACTTAGACAAATTATTCGTTTTAAATCTTAGCTACCATCTTCAAGTGAACAATATTAATCATGAAATATTTAGGAAAATAAACTAACGAGAGCATCTTCATACCTTCACGAGAGCAGTATACCTATGACAAACTCTTAGATGATAGACATTTAAAAAATTAATCAAGGATATTGCTCTTGCTTCATTAGGAGGATATGTGCCATCTCTATTTCAGTAGAGACCAATAGAAAAGATTAGAACGCCCTCGAAATTTATGAATTTTCTATATATTTAGTATTAGAAAATATTGCAATATTTCTATGAGTTTTACTATATAGGTCAATATAGAGGTCCTTACTAGATTTTAAATAACCATCCTTTTTAGCATTTCAAGGAACCATTGCAACCAGTTTTATCACCATTCTAACTTCAAATTCTTAGAGGATCATGGCATTGCAATACTTCCCGAATTCTTCTACATTCTCCAAATTCCTAAAGTTAATAGCACATTCTCACTGTACGTACTGCCAAACTGTAATAAATTAAATACTGATAGTTGAAACAAATAAAAAAGGCGATCAGTTTATACTTAAAAGTCATGTGAAAAGTTTATTTAGCTGTTGATTTTATATTTTGACCCTAATGGGATAGATAAGGATGAATGAATAACACTGTTTTAAATTTTTTCCGCCTTCTTTATTTACGTGGAGTTTTAAATGTTTTCCTAAAAAAAAATTCTGCCCATAAGATATAATCTGGTTTTATTAATACTTTTACATGTTGAAATCTGAAATAACTAAATAAACAAAATACAATCATGAACGGTAACGATAAAAAGAGTTAGTGCATAAACTATTATAATCAATTTTATCAAATATTAATCTGTTTAGATTAATATTAGATTTTTAGATCAACAACATACTGCTCGCTATACATTCTATATACATTTCTGTTAAATGTTATTAGAACGGAAGGGGAAATAACAAATACAAGTCTCTATGTCCAAAAGCCCATTCTGATCCTATTTTGCAAATTGGATCGGTTTACCTTATTTGGAAAACCTAAAGCCCATTCTGATCCTATTTTGCAAATTGGATCGGTTTACCTTATTTGGAAAACTTATTTATTATGTTATTGAATTTCACAATTTATAAGCTCTTGTTTGCGCAATACGAAAACTTTCTAAACGGTAAATAAGATTTACGTAGTTAAATGCCGCAGTTAGAATTGTTAATTTCCTTACAAAATAGATAAAGTTATTTATTATTTTCCCAATATTATAAATATAGATATTCATCATTTTTTTCTTATAAGCAGGGATAAATATTATCTTCCTTACATTTTTAAAAAAATTTAATATCCACTTAAAATTATATAAACATTTTGTGGATTTATTGCTACCTGAGCAATTTTTTTAGTCAACCGCGATTGTTAAGTATGATAATTTACCAATGTAAAAAAATGTAAAAGATATACATAAAATTTATAACCAATTCTTTTTAAAGAAAAAGCAAGAAAATATCATAAAAAATTAACTAGTGGAAAACAACACTGCACATAAAAATTAGAGGGAAAGTATGAAATACGGATCTTGTTGATTGTAAATATGATGAAAAAAGCATGACAACTACTATTAAGGTAAGGTTAGGAAAATGGGAGCAAAATGAAATTAAGGAAAGATACGCGTAAAGAGTTGCAAGAGAAAGAACTTCTTCATAGGGCCTTTAATAACATATATAGAGGGAGAGTTCCTGATATCAGGATAGAGCTGATTCCAAAGTTTTGAGGTTTGAACTGATTAGGAAAAAAAAAGAAAAGATTCGGAACTACTTTTCAGAATATAGCCCCAGACCGTAAACAGATTATTAACTAAATCCGATTCTAAGTTATGTTGGGTAACTTGGATTACTCAAAATATCATAAACTAATGTTATAATTTATACATAGCTGAACATTCAACATAGGATAAGATGTTCAATGCATTGCATCGTAATTAGCTTCCTCGTATTTCCTTATGTTTAAAGTCAAATTTATTTTGCATAAAGTGCAGTACGCTTAACACTTGAATTAAATATTGAATATATTTGGCGTTATTTTGTAGAAATTCATTATTCACAATTAAATGAAACTACGTGATGTAGTATTATTTCTACTTTCTTTGATTTCTTTACCACGACATAGGTTTCGTTGTATTACAACATCTTCAGGTGGTTCTCTATCTTTGCTAATATCCCACCTGAAGATGTTGTAATACAACAATAATACATGTTGTAATAGGTCGTGGTAAAGAAATCAAAGACAATAGAAATAATACTATATCACGTAGTTTCATTTAATTGTGAACTTGAATTAAAATTAAAATATTAAATATCGGTTTTTGAAACTAAACATTATAAAACAATAAAATCCCAAATTATGAAACTACACTCGTGTTATTTTGCAGACTCGTGTTATTTTGTTATTTTGTAGTAAACCCATATAAGCTGGTTTTCTTTAACAATTTATCAGCAGAGTAATGTGGCATTTATGCATTGAAAACGAAGGAAAAAAACAATCTACCGACTACCATGACTTAATCATTGGCCATTAGGCTAGTGACTGAGTAAATAATTAATGTTAAATCGCAGGCAAACAAGCTAGTTTCAGGTAAATGTTTATTTACAAAATTGTTCGACATGTCTAATTTTTAGATTAATTGATACCAAATAAAAAAATATTAAAACATGGCTTCATAAAGGAGAATGCATTTAACGGAATTATATTTCACGATGTTAAAACAGAAAGATAAGGTTAAAGTTAGCAGTATCTACTATCATTTGACAGAGTAATAATATGGATATGGATGACTTTGTTACCACAAAAAAGAATTTTCACTTTCTGTGGCCAAAAATTAACATGAATTTTTAATAAAATATTTATAAATCTTTTTCAAATCAGATTGGAATAAGATTTTATCTTAGATTTCTATGGATCAAGAGAAGATCTTTTGTTTAAATGTTCATAAAAACTATTTCCTCACGTGAAACCTGTTATGCTTGATTTATTTTCCAAGGAAATACTGGAACATTTTATTTTAATTTTTCTAAATACTCTGCTTATATACATTTGCTTTTGAATTATTATTAATATACACATTTTATCTATGAATTTGAAGTCATAAACATGTCTATTTTGTTAACAAACCTTCTTGAGGAAAAATACCTTAAGAAATACGCTGAATTACCAGTAAAATCGATTTTTATTTAAGAGAAATAGCAATCTTATCGCTTGACATTGATTGCTGAATGAGATCTTCTTTGGATAGTATTGTAAATAGTTTTAATTTGTTTGTGTGCACTGTACGCCGCGTTGAAATAAAATGATTGACTATAATCGTCCTACTTTTTTCAAGAACTCTTATTATTGGTTTTTATATAAATTTAACAACATATTCTACATTAGAATTGATATAATGGAAAAAAAGTAGTGGAGAAAAATTACTCCTGTTAATTGCAATGTACTTCTTTTCATTACTTTCAAATGTTTGCATTTTAATATTTTTGCGTATCTTTCATTAAATCAACTAGAAATGTTGAAACTTATTTAATTTTTCACCACATATATGTGAATATATATAAAAGTTGAATATAATATTAAATTGATAGATAATATTACTTAAACAATCGGCAACAGAATCAATGGGTGAAGGCAGTTAAAAATAAATTTAATATCACCTTGATATCGGTTAATAATCCTGATACACACCAGCTAACTTAACTCATCAATGCACTTACCTCGTTTAATCAAAGTCGCACACTAAGTAGACAGATGATGAAACCTCGTGTCAAACTGCAATTAACCATCAACGAGTGGTAAATCTCGGCGAATGCTATGGCTTAAATTTTCAGAAAACTTCAGTCATTTTCAATACGTTATATTTGACCTACGTTATTTTAAAATAAAATATTTGTGCGGTTCCTTTCCGTCTCTTCTTTGTTTTTCTTCCTTCGGTCTTTCTGTTGGGTAATTAAATAGTATTGTTTATGCATGTATATAAACAAATAATCTAATAGTTATATTATTTAGACAAGTTAGGTAACTATTATACATCGGAAATACTTACCGAACAATAGAGCAATGACAGTAACCGAGGGTTACTAAGTAAGCTTTCCACAAGCAATTGCTTTTAGAAATAAAATCAATAGTAACTGTCACATTCTTGCCGTAGATAAGTGTTACATTTAATTATTTAAAAATATTTTCGCATTTTGAAAGTATTAAAGAAATTAGACAAAATATTTCACTTAGATTATGACGATTTTGTTTTCTTTGGTTACCTTAAAATGTACTTAAATGTGGTAGCAAAAAGGGACCATTAGATGGCATTTTTATAATTAAATTATTCCATCTTTTTCGAAATTGATCTTTTGGTTTTAGGTTTGGTTACTAAAATAAATTAATGTCATTCAATATGAGAAAAAAAAAGATAGCATTATAGAAAGCAATAAATCTAAATTTTGCTGTTATTGAATTTGATTATATTATTTCTCATATAAATTTCTGCATAATATGTCTACTTATTAAATTAGTTATTCAAAATTTCCACGTAATTTACGCTAGAATTCACTATCATTAGATATTTTATTAAAAATAATGCAATTTTTTATTTTAGATAATGTCAATCTGACAAATAGGAGTAAGGTTATTCATAGTAATAATATGGAGGTTCGTAAAGAATTTAGATAATGTCATGCCATTTGATGTTAAAAGCTGGCCAATAGCTTGATAGTACAACTATCAACAGATTTTCTTAATAACCTAATCGTATTTATTTTTACAGGTATTTTATTAGGGAACTACAAGCTGTAAAGTTATCTGCATTAAAATTTTTTTTAATATACCTTATCTAGCTAGGCACAAGCCTTTTACAATTTAAATTTAATTTCAATTAATTTGAATTTTACCTCGAAATAATATTGAAAAGGTCATTTTTAGTTTTGGATTAAAAATTATTTAATATGTGTTCATTTTAAATCAGGAGTCTATTTTATTTAGAATTTGAAACCTTTGATAGACAAACAAATGGACGGATGGACGAATGATTAGACGATATTGCTTCAGCAGTAGGATTCTGTTTGGACCATTCGTGTACGGAACCCTAAAAGGAGGTTATGGCTCTCCCGGTAGCTGTTCACATATAACGTAGGCAAGTGGTTTCTAAATCTCGGACGGATGTTAGAAAAGGAGGAATATGTAGAATTTATGTTTGGAGAGATTTATTTATTTATTTGTCTGCTTAAAGAAGGTAACGTATTAATAAAAATACTTTGTTTATTTTAAGTTAAAAATGGTCTATTCATGAATGACCGATGTTTCAATAAATTTTTTTCACTAAATTGATAGCTGATATCGATAAGTGTCAAGTAGACAAAATACCATATTCAGAACCGTGAAGTCATATGAATCATGTACCTATCATCACAGTCCCGAGTACATTAATATGACACCTGATTCTGTATATCACAGTAAGTATACTCTGCTTGATATGCAGAATAACCTGTATCAATAATAGAAACGTTCTTTTTTACAATCTATAAAGCGTGCAAATATCACATCAGTACAATGTTATACTGGTATTTTATATTCAAGCTAAAGTGAAGACGAAGATAAAATAAAACAAAGCCCATCTAATTAATTGACAACAAGACTCGAATAATTAATACCAAAAGCTGCCATTGACAGAAAACCACAAATAACCGATTTCCGGATATAAAAGCAGGAAATTGAAAAATAATGCGAAAGTCAATAACGTGAACAACAAAACATTGACATTGACGTTTAAACAATATGCTTCCGCTTTTCGATTAATTTTCTTCTAAGTCAAAGACAGGTTTTCCCATTAGATTTTGATGTTTAGCAGAATCTGAACTTTAGAAGGACGTCCCTTGACTATTTTGCTGCTATTGTATCGATCGTATGTGGATTATTGAGCAGGTATTGGAAGAAATGAGATGAATCGACTCATTATTTTTGTAAATTTTATTTAATTAATTCCGCTCTACTAATATAACAGAACTTTCATTATTTTTAACTATGATAGCCTCAAATTGGTTTCGTTTCAAATTAATTTTTAAACAAAATTACTTGAATAATCTGGGATGTCGTAAAATGCTACTTAATGATATGAGCTGATGACATAGATAATGATAGACTTATTTTAGACACATGTGTTGTAACTTGTAAAACTATCTAATCTATTGTAACTGAGTTTTTCTTATATGTGTATGAACACCTTATGGATGTAGAATTGTCAGCCTTATACATGCAATTTTGTCCACCTTATTTACGTATTTGTGTCCACCTTTTTAAGTAGATATGTAAATCTTGTTTATGTAAGTATATGCAACTTGTATATGCAAATATATCCTTGTTGTATTTGGGCATGTCAATCTAGTATAGGAAGATACGTCCATTTCGTTACGTAGATATGTCCATCTTGTATATGTAGGAATATCCATTTCGTATGTGTAGGTATATTCACTTAGTACATGAATTCGAGCACTGATTTTGATATTTATTTGTTTATTGAGGTCATTTTATAAAACAAAGTCAATCATCAACAATCATTTTTGTAAAACAAGCCTCAATTTCTCATTGAATTTAAGGGTAATAATTTAAGATTATGTAATAATTTTATGTGTAATAATGCCAATAGTGTATAACATAAACTTATGTAACACTCAAATACTTGAACTTATTTATTACCTTTTAACAAATTAACCTGTGCCATTTAATAGACTTTTTTAAACTTTCGCGATTCGAACACATATTTTATTTGATTTGAATCGGGTCATAGTGAATACTTAGTTTATAATATCTAGGTTTACTAATTAAATAGATAATTACCGCGAAAAAAACCCGATTGAAATCAAATAAAATCTGTGCCACTTATGTATGTAATGCATTTTCATATTTCATTTTCGGATCTCTATTCTAAGTAACTATGTCTAAACAGCTTTCCATATTTAATTTCTAGTTATGTTTATCTCTATTCATAATTAGAAGTAATTTTTTTTAATCTATTTAGTATTATAAGCACGAAGGCAGAAGCGGGATGAGCAAACCGTTACGCCTAAAGGCACATACTTAACTTTCTTTAAAATATTTGTTTACCGTTATTGAAAACTCTTACTATAACCTTCACTAAATCTATAGATCAGTAAATTCAAGTTTATGTAACATGATAGCATTTAATATATATAAGTACATTTCCATAAATATTTTACATAACTCCCGCAAATAAGATTTTTTAAGAAATTAAATTATCGCATTCCGGAAGTTAATATCGGTTCAAAAAAGAACCTATTTATTGTGAAATAATACTTTACCGTAAAAATACGTAATAAGTTGTGTTGTAGCTGAATTTTCGTTCTATTCACTCTGTTCACAAAAAGAAATTGGTCATCGGGATCGAGGATATATCGGCGGGAATGCCAGGTATTATTAGTTAGTAAATAAATGGATTTCTGTCTACCTCGCATTGTTTACGTAATGTTTCCTGATTTTTGTAACAGATTTTATAACTGTATTTTTCCTACAAATTACAATGTAACGATGCATAACCTATCAACTTCCTCAAAGTATCGACTTTCTAAGACAAAAATAATTACCTAGAGCTAAAACTGAAGAAAATACGGGAGTGTGACAAAATGCGACGGGTTAGTATTTTCAGAACCAATTTTCAGAAAAGCATAAATGACGATTTAAAGGTCTTAAAAGACTTAGAAGTCTCAAAAGCCTGACTTAAAATACATAGACCTTCATCACTAAACAAAAATATTCATTTTTGTTTTACAATTAATGTGCGACCATATTCGATTAAATCATATTCGTCTATACGACATTGCAACAAGCATATTTAACGGTTTAGTCGTGTAATTTGAATACCAAATAAACTTAGAAAAAATATTAACAACTATTTGATCCATTTCAACTAATTCTTTTAATTAGTTTGGTTATTTAGAAACATCTGTAGTATTGCCATATTTCTAGCTTTCTCGGAAGTAATTATTTAATTTAATATGGAAAAACAGTGAATCAAAATTGCTATTCAAAAGACAGCATCTTTTTTACGAAAATCGATTTTATTTTGCTGTAGACTTGGCTTCATTCGGTACTTAGTTCAACAGTTGTTTATCTACAATGCAACATACAAAACTTGCGCTATTAAATGCTCGTTTGTATATTATGAGGTACAGAAAATTCATACGTTTTCTGATAAATCATATTTTTGAATTAAACGTATTTATGTGTCATTGGAATATTACAATTTATTGACTTTAACTGCATTATTCTGTTAAAATTACATTGTCTTCATTTTCGGAATAAAAAACAGATTAATTCACTAATCCTTTCGTAATTGTAACTTAACGATGAATTCGAGTCAATAATTAACTTTGTCCAAGTCAACAGTTTATAAGTCTTAAAAGAAATTGAGCATGTTGCACATTGTTCTCAATATTTTCCATTTTTTCCCGCTAAGTAAAAAAATCCTACGTACCTCAAACTACAGCTTCGTTCCACTGTGCGCCGTTGAGCCCAGAAACTCGCTTCGGGAACTTTCATGCTTTTGATTTGTACGTATTGTTGTGTTTAATATGTACTCAATTTTTAATTATCAGTATTGTCAAGAAATTGGAATATTTGGCGTCAAGCGTAAGGCATCGACTCTTGATATGCCTAAAAATCTTCAAGAATTTTTTCAAAATTTGCATCTTGGTGGTTGAAAAATTATACTGAAGGTAATACTGCACTAGAATTCATGTACACTTAAAAGTATGTACATAATATTTGAAAGGTATATAGTATTACAAGTAAACTGTTAAAAATATTGATATTATTTTCCATGATGTAAATTTGTTACTAAATTATATCTTTCATAGGCATAAAAATATTGTGATTTCAGAAAGTATGGGATTAAGAATCGTCGCTTTAGTTTTCCAGTAAACTTTAAATAAATTTCTAGTGGTAGTTATTTATTCAAGGTTTTGAATTTAGCAGTTTCCAAGATAGTGGAGAATTAAAACTATATTACATAATTATAAGTTATATAATCATTTTAAGTTATATATGTAAAGTTATGTTTATAAAATGCTCTAATTTAGTTAACTAATTTGGACCAACAATGAACAAAATAAAACGAAAAATAAAATTATTTATTTTCAATTTTATTTTATTCTGCCGGTTCTTCAAATCTGATCGAAACTGGGAAGGCGCCTTTGCAAAGATATCTAGTGACAATTTCTCTTTATCGCACAAGTCGCACAACCGCCGTAGCGATGTTCTGATACCGGCGTTTCTTCGTGCGTTATTGGCAAGAAACAAGAGACGGTTACGAGTTAGTTTGGGAGTTGGACTCTTTATCTTTATCTTTATCTGACTCCGTAAAGATGGACGGTCATAATACCTTGACAGATGTTGAACATAATTATTGTCTCTAATAACGTATGCTTCTGTATGTAAATTTGTAGAAATTGTGAGGTTTTAAAGACGGGTCAACGACAGATGTATATAAACCTGTAATAATTATGAGGATGTACGGACAGATGACGGACGAACAGATGTAAATATGCAAAAATAATGAGGATATAAAGACGGAAAAAGGACGGATAGACCTAAATTTGTAGAAATTGTGAGGATGTAAAGATGGATGAAGAACAAACAAGCGTAAAATTTATAGAAACACTGAGGATGAAAGCATAGATGGAAAGGAAAAAATTATGACGGTTATTTTTTCAATGGGGGAATTCTAAAAAAAATTAATATCAATTTAAAAATGGAAATGTAAAATTTTTATATTGAATTAAAATAATCGAATTATAGAAAATATCATTCTGTAAGAAAAAAGGCAGTAACATAAATGATATGAATTTCTTTTTTTTTCTAAACCGAAACTTACGGAAAAGAAAATTGCACCCTCGTAAGATCACAAATATTTTCTTCAGAAGCTAAATAAAGTGGACATTGCAAATTAACCCCAGTAATAAAGCATATAATTGTTTAGCAATAAGTTTTACTACTACTAACTTTATATCTCAGTTTAACATGGCGAAAATCGAAAATACTTACGTGTTAATCTTACAGAGGCAAATAGGTACAACAATTATTTTTGATTTACAATACCTAATGGGTTTTGTTTAAAAAGGCTAATTTCAAGGATCTTAAAAAAACATTTGATATTTTTAAATATGCATAAATTAATCAAAATAGTATAATTCGTGCAGAACCGATTTCTTTGAATTTTTAAATTTTATTGGATTTATTTTAAATAAATTCAATATTTTTATGATAGTAAAATCAAAATTTTTCTGCTAATTCAGGCGTAGATATAGATGTAGATGCTTCCACTGCAGTTCTCATTAATGAACAATCGTGGTCTCAGGAATCTCGCATGTAATATTAGCAATTATATAGACTATTAATTTAGCTATTAATTTACTTTGACATTTATTTTTTATTTAATTTAGCTATTAATTACTTTGATTACGCAATAGGCTATTAATTTATTTTGAAATGAAAAAAACCTGTCAGTGACATTTCAGGGATATTGAAAATGAGACTAAGTATTATATGTAATTGAATAGTTTATACTTAAATAATCTAATATAGACACGTATATATATATATATATATATATATATATATATATATATATATATATATGTGTATATATATATATATATGTATATATGTATATATATATATATATATATATACATATATATATATATATATATATATATATATATATATATATATATATATATGTATATATGGTACTTACTAGGATTTACTTAGATTTGTAAATTATCAATTAAAATAAATACATAAATCGCTTCACTACAATTTCCGTTATCAAGATCAATTCATATACCACATATACCACAAATATCATTAAATATAGAGTGTCATTCGTTTATCTGAATATAATTCTGCTCTCTTTTTTATGACCGACTTATCTACACAAAGCAAGCAAATGATAAAATCTATTGACGGACGGCAAATAATCATTAATGATTTCAAACTCCAAAGGAAGAGATATCTAAAGAGACGGTTCTTTGATGAATAAAAGGGTTTCACCGTTTGGGAAACTTCAGCCATTGTCCATTTGTATTAAAGACTGGAATAGAAAACTTACTTCCTTTTCTTTACTTTCGTCCCTCTCTTGGTTCGAATATTTGTGTTAGTTCAATTGGAGATTGTTGCTTGTATTCAGTGATCAGTGTTCGGTCTGATTGCCCTTTTATTTCGACAATTCTTATCTACTTTTGTTTGTTGACTGCGATCGTTTGTGAAAGGTTCTGAACAAGAAATATAGAGAAAAAGTTTTAATTTTTACTTTATTCACATGAATTTATTTCTCTTTGTTAGAGTTAACATTTTACTTGGTCTCAAAGTTTGTTTCGTGCTTACTGTCACTTGGACTTACCAACTATTTATTTTAAATATTTACTACTCTCAACTTCCGAAACATGAAAAGTAAATAAATGATAGTGTGTTGCCCTATAAAAGTACTTGGTGTCAAATTTAATTCCAAATCAAATGCGACATCATAATCTTTAAAATAATTTTTAAAAAATCTTATTCTTATAATGTTTTCAAAGATATTCGAAATATACCTCTCCGAACGATCTCACATCCATAATATAGTAGTGAAGTTTGTATTAAGGACAAAAAATTGTCATCATCCAATTTTATGTCGAAGTAATAAGAGCTACTTTGATCCAGCATAATTCTTTTAAATTTTCCGTTATTTTTCAAAATGTTTAAAGCACGATAGAAAGAATTGCATATTTCATACTTTCTCAATTCCGAATAATGCTATAATTAGAGAGAAATTGCAATGTCGGATATAACATTTTGTGATGAAAATCATATTCCACTGGTTTTAAGATTGTGAATACTGAAATATCCAATCATCTCTCACTGACGAGGAGATATGTGCAAGCTAATAAGTTTTATTACTTCAAGTAGTTTTTGAGAAAAACCGATTTGATCGACTGACAGACGCACATGTGAGTAATTTTATAAGGGTCTTACTTTTTGAGATGGAATTATACCGCTATGTATATGTAAAGTTTGGGCGAAAATTTCTTTCGTACACTCCGTCGAAGTCACTATTGGATAGTTCTTACAAAATTAAATTTTTGTTCCATTTTCTCTTTCAATTTCTTACGATCGTTTTGAGAAATATTAAACTTTTGTTTTAGTTTTCCATCCATCGGTTTTAAATACTTGAATGTATCAATCCAGTCACTTTAATTAGATATTTCAAATGAATTTATTTTACTTAACTTATATGAACGATTTCAAGAGACATATTATGTGTATACATATACGCAATTGGCCCTGTTTATATTAATCAGTTACAAAAACTTCCAAGCACGTACGACAACTGGTCATGATTAACGCAACAAAAATACACAAAAACATCTGATTTGAATATCCTATTCGTAAAACAAAATAATGGCTCTGTTATCAATGTGGATCTGGGTTGGCAACTACTTCTGTTTTCATGAATAATATCATCGAATTGGACAATTATATAATTATGCCCAAATAATAAGAATAAAGAAAATTTAATATTATTATGTGAATGTTAAAATGTTATTTATGTGAGTTTTCGTCTATCGCCAATCATTGGTTATTTCTTAGAAAACGTAATGGTAATACTTCAGTCCTCCTAAGAACTTTAAAATTACGAAAAGTAAGTGTTTCATATCTGGGTTGAAAGAATGAAATAAGTACTTGAGACTTGAATGAAACTAAAATAGGCAGATTTAATTTAAAAATAATCCTATTACAATTTTAATAAAATTTAATATAACGTGAACTAAGACGAATCTTTTAACAATTTCGGAACTACGCTCCAGTTTTTGGTATAACATTTTTTTTAATCACTTTGCACAAAGGCTATTTAGAAAACTTATAAGCGTATCAAAATATAAGTAGTTGTGTATTTTTTCGATTTTATTTTGCCATTATTATTACAAATACCTGGCAACATCAACATCCCCTGCCCTGTCATACCTAAGTGTATGTACGCGGTTTTCCCAATACCTGATCACCGGTTTTCCTTCGGGTGCGACGTATAATTAACGAATTACGGATGTGTTACGTATAATTTATGAATACTTTACAAAATTATTCGACCTGTGATAATAACAGAACAGAACATCTTTCGTCAGACAGAACAGCTTCCCGTAAGTACCTTGGTTTGTGCTTCTTTGATCTTTAGAAACATATGAAAACAATGTGCTGCAATATTTTTCTTCTCAGAAAGTTCTGTGATAAAGTGATAAAGTTGATTAAAAGAAAACATAATTTTGCAACTCAATCTCGTCAAATGTTATTTTAATTTTCGTTGAATTAAAGGTTATGGAGCCTAGATTTCCATGGAAAAAATATAATTTTTATTTCATGGTCCTCTAACGGAAGATGCTCAGAAGTTATGACGGTGTCTTCAAGTATATAAAATTATATTCGTGGACTTTTTAGGCCCTGATTTCTATGTCAGTATGACATAAAAATCCCCGCGAAGCCGGAGCGCAATATTCATAGAGGTGATGTCTAAAGAAGTAACAATTTGGAAAACATCTCAGACTACTCAGGAGAGAGTGTAGATAGTCGCTCTAGTTTTATAATATTTTACGTAAACTAATAGTTTTATTATCATTTAAATCATCTGTTAAGATTTAGTTCTTAAGCAGGATTCAAAATATATTTATTGTGTTTCAAGCATCACAACAGCCAATATATTGAATATTTAAGTAAAGAAAAAAATGGCCAGGAGTGTCTGGCTAATGCATTCTAGTTGTTAGTATATTGTTTGAAGTGATATTAATATATTTATCTTAAACTATTACTAACATGGACTTCGTAGTGCCATATAATATAAAAATACTTAATATATTTAATTTTTCAATTAAATATATTAAGCATTCATCATATATACCTGGACCATATATATATATATATATATATATATATATATATATATATATATGTGTGTATATATATATATATATATATATATTATCTGGAATATCTCAAAAATCACATCTAGAATCATGGTTATAGTTATCCTTCAAAAGCAACACGGGCTTCTGGAAACTCTGTTTATTCTTCTATAATTTTAGGTTTACTAGTTTAAGAAATAAGGGCGATCAACATAGAACACTCTATACCACTTAATATATTCTAATTAAAATTATGAAAAGAAAAATTTACACCCTTATTATTGCCATTTTAAACAATACTTTACATATGGAATTTTTAAAATTTTTCTGATTAATAGCTATTGAGATGAATGCGAATTTATGTGTTTTATAACTGCGCCAAGTACTGACTATCAACGGTCACAAGTTTAAGATTTTGGTGAAAGGGCTATGAATAACAGAAAGACGGACACTATAGTTATCTTGTACAGGTTCCATGTTTCCTTTTGAGGTACAGAAAAATAGATATTTCAAGAAGAAAGCAGAACACAGTGGCAATTTATTATGTAAACACCAAACAATGAAACTCGTTTAATTAATTATGAAATAAATCTGGTAATCTTTATAAAAATCCATCATTATACCAGTCTTAACTTTTTCATACCATGAGGAAAATAGTGAAAACTTTACATTTCAGAAAGCAAATTTCCTTTTTCCTCAGCTGTTTCTGAAGCAGAATAAAAATATGTGTATAAGGTGACTGTGTCAGAATTGTCAGACTGTTTCTAATGTTCTTTAGTAGTAATAATAGAGAATAGAAAAAAAAACATAATTTGTGGATTATCTTTCTCCTACTCTTCCAAAGCGGAAAGCTTCTAAATTTTTTGAATTAAATATTGACAAAGGTATATTTTCTTTATCTTTTTTAGATAATCCAGTAACTCTTTCACAAGAGATTTCTAATAAAGTGAAAAAGGTCAAAAGAGACAATATTCGGAGGGTAGAATAAGATTATCTAAGTACATATGCCAGTTAAATAGCATTGATTTATTTTTCAATGCTAAAGATACACATGGGGCTCGCATTGTCATAATCCAAAACGAAATCTCATTTTTTCTCTACTTCTGGCCATTTCCTGACAATCACTACCTTCAATTCATCAAAATATCATTAGTACATCGTTACGAAAACAGATTGCAAAAAACTATTCCTTTCCGATCCCACTCCATGCAAAAGAAAACTTATTTGAACGTAGTCTGTGCTTTGCTACAATTAAAATTAGTTTTTCCTTGTTCCTAGGACTAAATATTCTCGGACTGCTTTGAGTATTTTCATAAAATATCTAACTCCTATTCGCTGCAAAGAGTCAATTAAAAAAAAATTGTGTTTACATCGTTCTTTATGTAAATTGTAGGATAAACACGTCCAACAATAATTTTACTCTATCAAATCATCAGAATACAGTGTTACAAATTTTAAATATTTTCTTTTGTTTTCTATAGTTGAAGATTGCAAAAAGGATACCAATAATTGTTTTGCCTTGGAAATGTACTCAATAATAAACAGAAGACGACTGAAAGCGATAATATTTGCGAATATTTATGTAACATTACGACGTAGCACATACGCGAGAAACTTAAATGACATATTGCGATTCGATGTGGCGGTGGCTTTTAGTTACAGTCGTATAATTACGATATTAACAAAAATACATTTTCAGTTGAGCCAAAACTCCTCTCTTAAATGTTACCCTATCAAGTTCAACATATTAGGGTATTAATAAAGGACATAACAAAATTTCACTTAATTAGAAGAAATAGATAGTTCTATTGATATATAGACTAGCAGCTAACTAAGTTTCCCGTAAGAAATTATTTTTGGAATAGTGCATAGGGTAAATAATAATAATGTATTGAATCATTTATTTTCTTTTAAGCAGATATTGATTACTTCTATTCAATCTTGAGTACCTGATATATTTGGTATATATTAAGTATTTGGTGTTAAATTCGGGATGGACCAACTTAGATAATCATATGGTAAAATAATATGATTAGTTCAATTAAAAAGGCATTCTTTCTTAGAAATCCTAAATGATATTTTTAAAGCAATATTAAGGACAAATATATATAATTTTGACATTAATTTATACTTCACAGTACCATTTGATTGTTCAAACTAATGAAATGGTAACCAAGTACTATTAAAATATATATTTATTAAGAGGTAGTATCGGTATTGTTATTTACTTGCGTTTTTTAAAATAAATATTCGTTCCATGTTTTCACGGTTTACATTTAACTAGCATAACTAAAGCTAAAACTGTTGTTATCCATATTTTTTTTCTATGACATTTCTTACTATTATTTGTATACCTAGGAAAAAGACTTTATGTTTCATGGCAACCTTTCGATCATTGTTTAGACTATTTAATATTTTTCTTGTGACTTTGCATGCATCAAACATTTTTTTCTTTGGTTTAATAAACTTAAAATGTGATACTAAAAGCCGGATATTGGTATACATCCAAAAAATATGACTGACTACAAAGTTGATTGAAGCCACCATACACCCACCATAAATCTTGTACGGATGAAACTACGCCCGAAAAAGCGTAGATCATGCAGCTCATAAATATGCACATTTACTAACATTGAAATGTAGTTTGTCGCTCAGACTCCACAAGAACACAGAGTTACTCATAACATTATTGAGATGACATTAAAATTTCTGCGGTTTCCTCTCGAGATACTTCTTTAATATACACGTTACGCCCTTTTTTACATATTGTGATATTCAATGGTTGTTATTAAGTAAAAAGTACCAAGTTTTGCCGTAAAAGAATTGCATCATTTTGAGGAAAACAAAATCAATTTAAAATAAGAACTACGCTTGTAACAAATTTTATGAAAATTAGTATAACCATTAATGTGTCATTGAATAAGAAACGACCAAACTTTTGCATTTATCATATTAAAGGAAATATTTTTTTATCACGGTCATTTTGTCGGTTGAATGGAATATATTTCCATAGTGAAATTGCTTATTAAACAGATATTTAAAAAAAAATATTGAAAACTTTTCAACTCGCTTATTACTTTTAAAAATGGTACGTAATATAACAATTAAATAGACATTTCCGAGTGTTTATTAAAAATATTTGTTAAAATGAAAGGTAAATACCAAATATTACTTGGCTTTTTAGCACAAAACCTTTTTCGTTATTTTCCTGAAGCAACAGAAATATAACCAAAAAGCAATTTTCTTAGAGAATGCTAAATAAAACTGGGAATTAATAGGAAAACTTTTTCCACAAATTTATTGTATCCTAATAAGGTGTATGTGAAAAATCGCTATAATAAGAAAGCGATTAGATTTTAAAATAATATGCGTATACATTTTGTTATGTCTTATATCCCAATAATATATTTTGATGTTCATTTAGATTTAAATTGATTCAATAATAAAAAAAAATTACGTTTAAAATATATGTGTCCCTTTTGCCATTTTTGATATAAAAATATAGCTCTATAAAACCTTAATGATATGGTAGAATCAAATGAATGAAATATTTCACTTGATTCGACTTTGTATACAGTTAGCACAAAGAAAATATCATAGACCGCCGAGGAATATGATGGCTATTGGAATAAAAAAGCCGGTATTTAATGCGTCGAGATGTCCGTACATAAATAACTTTCAAATATAAAGCAACAAAATAGTGCCACCCAGTATTGACCTCCATAAAATCCAAGTGTTAACCAGTTCAGTTACAGGTTTTTGTTTCAAATTATAACGGCCACTCTATGCTCTTTCGTGAAATTTTTAAATTTTTAAGACAATTTGGAATGATTTTTATATAATGCAGTTTTATTAAAAATTATATTTATCCTGCGGTTTTATACGACAGAATTATTTTAATTATACTACTCAGCCCTCTCGCTCATGATTACTAAATGTTCCCACTTCTCTCTTCCTTGTAAGATTAAGCAGTATTTGCCAACTTCTGTTACATTTGGAATCATTTATTTGCTCTAGAAATCATACTATTTATAATGTTACTCAGAGTATGGACTTTCAAATACAAAAATAATTTTTGAAATGAAACATCCCTGTGCAAATATTAACGCAAATGAGGAAACAAATTGAATAATAAAACTTTTCCGTTCCGTCATTGCTCTGGTCCTATTAATCATATAGTGGAGATAGATGACCCATGATTTTCTTCACCATAAATAAAAATAATTTTTAAAATCGGAGACATTGGTTCAGAAATAAATACGAACAAATAATAAATATCCAAGATTTCATATATTAAGCGTAGATATTAAGTCATCAAAATTACGTTCATCATCCTCTTTATAATTTAGAAACATAAAAGAAAAAGAGAAATAAAATATTATCAAACTCATTCAACAGAGAATACACAAATTTAATGAACATTTAATTCGTTTGGAGATATATTTTTATATTGTCACCTTTTATTTAAGCAATAACTTACCGACATGGAACATACTGTAAAAATCCACCTCGCTTTCCAAACACTTCTGTGTAATGTTGCGCCGAGAATTTACATGATCGATATTTATCTACCGTCTTCAGTACAAGTAGTTTTTCAATTTTATTTATTCGTCGAACAAAATGTACAGACTCCTTCAAACTTCCGTCCCTACGATATAAAGCACAGATTTCAATACTTTTCGAATGGTTTTTAAATCGAATGGTTCTTGAACATTTATTATCGCGCACTACTTCTTCGATTTCGATTTGTTCACTCGTTTCGTTTGCGAAAAATATTTGTACAGCGGAGCAAAAATAGACATAATTTTACATCAAAGGATTGAGAGGTACAGGTAGATTGGAAGACAGTCAAAGCGAGACACGACTGACTAAATATATTTCTATCTTTCCTTACCACATGAGACAATTTATTTGCTATAAATATTAAATATTCATATACATACAGTTATTAATAGGGGAGAGGAAATATTTCGATCGATCAAATCTAATTGGTCTTTGGGGTTGATTACTATTTATTACAACATGAAACTCATATTAAGCGTTAATTACGTCGTGACTTAAATGAAAAATTTAAATCCCAGAAATATATTGACAAAGTCGCTTGTTTTTTAGCCTTAATAGAAAAAAATTATCAATGCGACAGTTAGGATTTATACTTTCATTTTAAAATTCTCTATTAAATTTGAAATCAGATACAATCACACTCATTTTCTAATCTCAAGATAGGGGAAATCTACGCGTATTTTGTTTAATAAAATTAAATATTCGTCAATTACTAAGTTACAAGGGAACGCATATTTGAAAACAACTAAAAAACTCTTCAGCTATTTTTTCATTGTTAGGAAAAAGCGTGTCGCCTAATCAGTCGATCGAGCTATTGCAAAACGGAATTTCCACCGTATAAGTTATATTATAAGATTTTTCCTTTGTTACTTAAATATAGTTTGTATGAATTTTGGCAATTATAATATTTTAAATATATTTTAAAACCCTCAGAAGCTTCTGCTGGTTTATATTTTATAGCTAAATGTCTCGTGAAATGTTGATATTCTGACAAAAGTTTTTAAACCATTTTTATACAGCCTTCAATTTTTTATAATTTACTTCACATAACCACTATCATATAACTTAATTTTTTTGACTTATATAGCATCAAAATTTGTTTATTTTTTTAAATTATTTCTCAAACTCCTGATCAAATATTTTAATAACGTACATCTATCTTGTAAAACACTACATTATCAAATATTTATGCCGCAAGCGCAATTTTGTGGAATTAATAGTTTACAAGAAACAGCGCTTAAAATATGATAAAAAATATTTTTTGCCAATTATTTCATTAAATATTTATGGGGCGTAAAGTATAAGAAATTTATATCATATCGAGTTTTGAATTGTTTAAAATTTTTATTTAGATATTTTTGTGGTATAAATAATTTGAGATACAGTTAGTGCTATAAGAATGGATTTTCCAAATATCTAATCAGTTTTTCCAAAATGTCGGATTAAATGTTAATTGTAAGGGAAATATGTCGTAATAAATTTGAAAATATCTTTAATTCCTTTAATTTTATTCGATTTTTTCTCATAAGAATGATAGTTTAATAGTATTTACGATGTAACGCAAAAGTTTGTAAAATTGGCATACATCGAGTGAAATATAATAAGTTTTTTTGTCAAACTCTTTAAGTATCAACTCTTCGCGCCTTAAATTAAAAACTTTTTTCCACCACTTTCATCTCTAGGATGCAGGTCATAATAAAAATTATTTTAAATGACAAATTTTTACCTGTAAATCATAAGGTATAGATTTAATCAACAAAAAATTTTAACATGTTTTAATTACATTTAAAAATATATCATTATTTGATATATTTTTAAATGTATCAAATAGTTACCCTCAAATAGTTACTAAGGTATTTCAAAGAAACTATTTTTATGATGTTTAACTATGGAATTAATCAGATGCAAGTAGCATCTGAGATTATAAGATACTCGCGGGCTACGTCTCATGGAACTATTATTTATTTATCTACATTAATTTATCACTCCTACGAAAACAAGTTAAATATATGAAATTAAAAATAAATTTAATACTTTATAACAGTGTATAAAATGCCCTCTAATGTTTCAACTTAATATTTTTGGGTGGTAACTATTGAGGTGTATGTGAGTTAATATGATTTATGACTGTACCAAATTTTGTTTCCATATCAAATGGTTTTTGAAGAATAAGGCTATAACAGACACACTAATGAACGAGCATATGAGTATATTTGCAGTTTCCCTTTATTTCCTTTGAAACGACGAACCTAAAAAACAAATATTTTTATTTCTTTTCGGCTTCATATGGAGATAATATTTATTTTGTTTATATTACTGGATTCGAAGGAGCATATTAGCGATATACATATAATAAAAAAGACACAAACGGACCAAATATTGAAAAACGTTTTTTTCTTTTGTTTAAGGCATTTAGAAGCCCCTAAAACTCATTTTCTTTTCAAAAATAGTTTTATTGTGTAGATTTTATAACTTTTACTATTTTATTAGATAATGTATTCTCATTAAAATATACTTCGAAATTTTTCTTAATTATTGAAAACTTTCATGTCTGCTTACACATTTTCTCTTGGTGAACTAATTGGTACACAAATAATCCCTTTCGTATAACCAATATACTATACGTTTATTAAGGCCGGAAACCGAACTGCTACGGTTAGAGCTCGGCTAGAGCTTTCTTTTATTATTAGTTCCTTCCGTTGAGGTTTTTGAATAAATTAATAAGATAAAGCAATTGTAACAAAGTTTACGTATGTATGATTTTTTATTTCGGTGACAGCAAGACTTCACAAATTGTATTTGGTATTGTGTTTGGTTTCTATTTATTTTAAACTTAAAAAGTGATAAGACAAGAGAAATATTCAAATTAATAATATATGCCTCTATATAAATAAAAAATAAGATATTCTTCTGTAAATAGTCAACTTAAATCCAAGAAATAATGTACACAAGGACTCAAACAAATTTTCGATTGTATTTTTTTATCTAATGTAAAATACGAACGTTTGCAGAAATGACTCCTTTAAACTTTCACCGTTACCATGTAAGCCAGGAATTTTGTTTAATTTCCGTTTCGAAACCGCAAACGTTTGCGAGCACATTTTTAGAAAGAAGCCCGAAGGTACATAATACATGCCGTTTAACATAAATACGTGCCGTTTAACATAACAAAGACTTATCAATAACAAAAATAATAATAATAATAAAGTAATAAATAAAATGAGGTGTTACTATTTGTACGTCTATTTTTGCTCAACGAGATCTTTGTTTCTTTAAGTTTTCCTACAACTTTGTACAAATATGCGTTTACTGAAAGGTAAGAGGAAAAATTATTTCTGCAAATTAAATACATATTTATGCAGTTAATATTTATTACGGTTAAATTATAAATTATGAAATTTAAAATTCTAAATTAGTTAATGAGGAAGATATTGAAATGATAATATTGCAATAAAGCCATTCTTTTGTTTTTCGATATCATGTTATCGAAATTGTTAAAAAGAAATCGATTTACCATATTAAATTAAAAAAAACATTTGTTATGAAATAATTCGCTTAAACGTTTTATATAATTATTTAGATAATCTGCCAGAAACGTATTTTTTTTGACGTGAGTCGTCTAGTTTATAAAATAATTAAAGTTTAAATTTCTTATGAAATATAATTGTAAACCCCGAGTAAATTGCGCCAATTATCAGATTGGCAACGTATAACATCTTGTCAAATATCGTGATGACTGATAAATTGGAAACACAGCATAGTGTAATATTAATAAATTAACAAAACCAACAAGGAGGAACGTGCGTTGAGGACAACATATTTCTTTTGATTCGAAAAAAGGTGCGCTGCTTTTAACACTTTTTTTAATCTAACCGATGAAAATTATCATAGGAGTAAAATATTGAAATATTTAAAATGCCTAAATTTTACAGGAAAAATAAACCTACTTTACGATTTCTTCTTATGTATCATGCGGAGTGATTAACTAAAATGGTACTGATTAACCTAAGGTTGTATATATGAGATATTTTAATTTATCAGTAACTGAGATTAACCTACCGTTTGCTTTATTGGGCCTTTCTACAGGTGGTATCAACCCGAACCGCATATTGTGTTTTGGGGCTCCAAGAAGTAGTGTGATCTAATCTAATCCTATATGACAATATTTATTAACCATTTGTGTCATTTATATTACACAAAAGTTTTTAATTATTGTGTGAAATTTTGAAAAAAATTATAAATTCTGAATCTACTGTTTATGTGGAAGTGGTGGTAAAATTAAATACAAGATTTTATTCAGACCAAACCGGGGAAGTGATATTAATAAAAACAGCCAAGTGTGAGTCTGACTCACGCATCGAGGAAAATTCCCGAACCTTCTTTGGAAAGAAATTGCTTTATTTGTCGTAAGTCATTATTAATTCCGAGTTCCCAACCTAATATTTATTTAATAATACCTAACCATAATTGAGAAGTATAGATATATAATATCATGAATATCTGTATAATATTGTAAATAATGTGAATATCTCAAATGATACGTTGATTTCCCGAATAGTTAGCCAGAAAAGTATCACGTATTCTTGAAACTTCTGCGTAGGCTTCTAAACCCCTTTGTATTTCACTATTTTAGGCAGTTTCAAAAATAAGGCAGGACTTTTGCGTATTTTGTAATAAAACTCCGAAAATATGCCAATTACATTATGAAAATATTTTGAAGATCGTTATCGTTTTGTTATTTTCTTAAGCTAAAATTGGTGGTGGTGGTGGGTGGGGAGAAATTAAGTATTCAACTGCACAATGTCTTCATCACTTTTGCAATATTTGTTTTCACTGTATTTTTCTTAACAATATAAACAATATAGAAATAAAAATTATGTAGAATCTTTTTCCACCTGAAAGTTAAACTTCTTAGAGTTTTGGATTATTGTAAATTGTTTTGTAGCGCTGAGTTTAATATACTCTTAATGAATGCATATTCATAAAATAAGACGTTGTTTTTTAGATTTCCTTATTTTCAGACAGAGATTTGCATTAATATCTCTAAAGGTTGAAAAAAGATGCGTGACTTTGAATAAATACAGATTAGTAATTTATTCGCGTAAGGATGATGAACGCAATAGACATTCCCGGTGGCTTTTTTATAAATATGAGAAAATTAACGGTGAAGAATTTCAGCTAGGTAATATTTAGGTACTTTCCATCGAAATATTCGAAGTCTCTGCAAATAGCCAATAAACACTGATCTATCCTATGTTACTTATATCATTAACAATTTCAATTACAATAATGGTTTTTAATTAGGAGACGTTTATCATCAGTGATATCTTATCATGGCGGGGCCATTTATTTATATTAGAAGTGCAGACATTTTTTAAATGGACAGAAATAAACTCATTAAGACTAAATTAAAAACGCTAATAAATAAACATCCTATTAAGAGATTCGTTCGCCAAGCAGTTATGCCAAGATGACCGCTAACAGGATGAGAATTTCCTCTCATTCATAATTTACAGAAGCTGGTGTTAGTGAGTCGTAGTACGTACCTTGCTTTGTGACAAAATTCTCATTTTAGTACAACATTAAAAGGCTGAGGTGGCGTCGTTTTAAAAAAAAATTACAGCAGAAATTTTAAGAGCTTTTGGAATGACCACTTACAATTCATATGAAAATGTAAAACTTCTTTTGATTTAAAATATATTTAGCTTAAGTATTTCATTAAACTACGAGCAGATTAAGCATTTTTTCAATTAAATGAGTTGGTTTTTAAGCCAGTGGTTTTTAACGTTCCTTCTCTTTTTGATGATAATTTCAATTCCACTCAACTTGAACCGCTCACATGTTAATCTAAAAGTAATTTAAACATTTTTAATTTTTTTTTAATTTTATAAGAGAGCTTTAACATTAGGCCAATATTAATAAAGCATATAGTTATAAAACAAATTTTGAATAATACTATTTTACCTTTGTCGGAATAACGAGACTCTTAAACTAAAAATGGTTTCTATATAATTTAAAGGCTTCACTAAGTTAAACACCTTTATAAGTAAAATTATGGGATAATGATAAAGATTTAGATTTTGTATGTGTTTCGTGAAATCATCAGTGATATTAATTTATTTAAACATACAGTTTACAAACCTATGATGCCTCGACTAAATTCTTCTCAATGTGTAATTCCTCCCATTTTGAGTACTCCTCACATACGCGACGGTGGCGTGCTATCGGCTATGTTATTTTCAACGACATCGAAACGGACGCCTCAGTACGACGTCGATAGCGATTAACTAACCATGAACCTTTATCCAAAGTACTCCAGGGTTAAACTTATTAAGGTGATATTGGAAGAATTTTTTGTGATTAAAATCTTTAATTTAATTTTGACACGTAACCTAATAATTTCCCAAGTCCCAAAATGAGATAAAACACAATTCTTATATCATTTCGTCGTCCGTATGTCTGTATCTGTCTATCAATATTATTCTACTCGGGAATGGCCAGAGTTATTTAGTTGAAATTAATATCAAATACTAAGTTCTATGATATTGACTTTTTCATCAAAATTACGAGTCAATCTAGAATCTTGATATTCAGTACGAAGGAAGACCTTATGTCATAATTATATAAAAAAAATCCTAAAATTCTTCATTTTGTAGATCTATATATACATATATATATATATATATATATATATATATATATATTTATCTTTATAATAAATAAATTTCAAATAAATAAATTATAAATTTCAATCAAAATTAGTTGCAAATATTTAATAACTCTCAGTTTTTTCATAAAATTCCAATTACAATCCAACTGTATATTTGCACTTCTGTCAATACGTATGCAAATATTAACATGTCGACTTAACTCACTATATAAAGAGAATACTAGCATTTTTTTAAATTAAAAACTCTAAACTTAAGAAAACAAGTGGTCACATATTATCAATAAAAATATGATTTATATGAGGATATCGCTGATTGTTATTCTGAACAAAAATATCAACGTATTTTGAGTAACTTAATACTCTAATCTTCTAAGAGTATAACATATAATGCGGTATCGTTAAAAGAAGTACAAGGGAAACAACCGCATCACCCCGGAAAATTTTGTCACTCATACTGCAACTGCATTTATTTCCTTGTTCAAAGGTTTAGAGCGAAGATATATTTACATCCGGCAATTAGTTTGCGTATTGTAATCCAGCGGTAAAACTTGGCGAAAGGAGAATCTTTAACATGAAAAAAGCAGCAAATTAGGGAGGGAATTTATTAAATTCGCTACGTTGAATGACTGGTAGTATCTCTACCCTGCAAGTAAATAACTCATATTAACCAAAGTGTTTTTTTATTTGGTTAATATATGAGTTCGTGTACAAAATTGTCATTTAATATGCATTTCCCAAGTATCAGTAATCTCTAATAGTGCAATAAAAATGAAAAGTTGTATATTGGTATTAATTAGTTGTATATTGGTTGGTAAAATATGAGTTAGTGTATAAAATTGCCATTAAATATGCATTTCCCAAGTATCAGTAATCTCTTATAGTGCAAAAATGAAAAGTTGTATATTGGCTTGTTTGTTTTTCTTTTACATTTAAAGGAGACAACGGATTTAATAAAAAAATTGCGAATAGCTAACATATATTCCATATTAAAAGATAGACAATATGTAATAACGGTTATAGAAAACAGAGCAATGAACATAAACATTAAAAAGCTGTGGAAAAAATTCGGCTACACCTATCTATCGTTAATATTACAACACAATAAACGTTTTAATGACTAACCAATAATTTTACTGCTGATCCTAATATTCATGGATGTTCATTTCGGAAATTTATGAATTAATGTATGCAATAAATCAACTTTGTTATGTAATTATATTTAGCTACAAAAGTTTTTTTATTTATATTTTCCTTTTTCCTTTATACTTTACTAGTAAAAAAGATAATTTTTCGTCATTGCGTATATTTACACGGTACCTGTGTACTTCAAGAGGCAATATAAAGTTAGTGCGTGTTCATGGGGAGAACAGTACATTTCCCTAATACGCAAAAAAGCTAATACTTCATAAAATAGTGTCTAAAATTTTCTACAAAGACCATAGACAAGACATAAAACCAATAGTTTGCATTAATTTAATTCGTTTTTTATGAAGTAATTCACAAGCCATTATTACGTATACAGCATATGTACTGTATTAAAAATAATATTTAAAAATAATATAAAATTAAATAAATCCTTGTTTTTCGAAAGAACCATACACACAATATTAAGATCGTGTAATCTTAAAATTAAGCTGATTTTTATTACAATTTTGATGAAATAAAGCTTTCTTAAACGTCTTTAATTTGACATGGAATTTTTTTTCTTTATACGCATGAAACTTTTCTTTTCATTAACTCATTTATCTTATTGCAAATGCATGTTTTGAGAAAAGCACATAATGTAGCTTAACCTATATTTCATAACATTATTATCAAGTTGAGGAATAAAGTAACTAAATAGAAAATTTTAAAGTTCTAAATGTTATTTATAAGAAAATTTATAGTTTAAAAAACTAAAAAATATTCCTTTAGAATCAAAGGAATCATTAATACAAACCGAATGATCTCAAACTTGATAGGTTTACGGTGAGCTATTGAGATGTTTCCATTACAAATTTCTTCCTAAAACATCAAATCACCTCGGTTACAATATGCCAATAAAGGGTTCACTGAGACAAGTCAAACGATACCAAACTTTATAGGTATGCTATCAGCCACCGAGAAGATCTCCTAACCACATCTCCCCTTATCATTAGAGCTTTCTTGTTACCATATATTACTAAAGGGGTCGTTGACAAATTTTGATGGATTTATTATTCGCCATTGAAAAGATCTAATTATTACCTCCCTTCTCATCATCAGATCATACCGGTGACCTAAAGAATAATTGAGACAAGTCAAATCAGCCTAAATTCAACAGGTTCATTGTTAACCATTGGAAAGTTCCCACGACCAACACATTCTTCCATCATCATGTCAGATCGGTGCTATTATATATCGTGTCCTTACCAGAATTGTTCTTGGGTTGATACCAAAATGCCATAAGTTTGCAAAATTTCAAATTAATGTTAGAATTAGAAGGGTGTGAAAATCAACTCGATCGATTTTTCACATCCATAGTTACGTACATGTGAAACTAATAAATGCATATTAAGAAGGAAAGTGGGTAATGGAAAAAGTTTCATATACGATTACAATGATCATATTTTACATAACCTTTACCGTCATGTCAACTCTACAGCTGTATCGTTGATTTAACTGACTAAATAATCATGGCGTAAAAAATCCGACCAAGCGCGAGTCCGGCTTGCGCATCGAAGTTTTCCTACTTCGTTTGAAGTGAGATTACTTCATTTACCATAAGTGATTAGTGTTATGGACACTCCACCGCAAAAAATTAAGTAATAACTAATATATATATATATATATATATATATATATATATATATATATATATATAGGGTTCCGTTTCCGGCTGTTGAACTGTGAACACCATTTCTATAGTCTCTGATATAATCAAGTGAAAACAAATAGTTCGAGGTGATATCAAACACTTACTCCGTTTGAAAACAATAGAAGACATGTTGTCAAGTATGTACAAATAACCAGTTTTTCATAAATTATTGGAATTGTTCAAATATAAAACACAAAATACATTAAGAATTTGGAGGTTAGAAACAATCAATCATTAATATTTGACGTAAACACAACTGACATTGGTTGACATTACTATTAGTGTTGCCAACAAAAAAAAATATTTCTATCTAATACGTATTCCTTGCTATTTTATACGTTAGGTTTTGCTAGACACAAAAACTTTACAAGATGGATGGACAATTTCAACTTTTGTTCGAAAAGATGAAGATCGAGATGGAAGTCCAATCTAACACTATAATGGCAAAAATTGACGAGAAAGAGTTCCTTTAGTGGAGGAGAACGGAAATCTAAGGGCAAAGGTAGAAAAATTAGAGAATGAGTTAGAGTACCTTAAAAGAGGACAGCGAGAAAATAATATTGTTATATTTGGCCTAGAGGAGACAGAAACATCTAAACTAGACTTAATACAAAAATTAAACGAACATCTCAAACAAGACCTTGAAATAAAGTTAGAAAACTATGAAGTCAACAAAATTGATCGTTTAGGGCACAAAAAACTAGGAGGTAATAAGTCGAGGCCGATCTTATGCTCGTTTGTAAACAATTGGAAGAAGACTGAAATTATTAAAGACAGGAAGAATTTAAAGAAAATTTACATCACCGAGGACTACCCAAAGGAAGTGCTACAAAAGAGAAAACAGTTACAATCAGAGTTACAGAGAACCAAGGAAACTTATAACAAAAACATAACAAACCTCAAAACTTCCCCAAGTCGACTGGTCATCGTGGGGAAAATAGACCGCAACCTTCCAACAAAAGAAGAAGACAAAGATAAACTGTACCTCAATCATAAGCACAAAGAATCGAAAATTTACGTCGCAGCTTTAAATGTCCGTATCTTCAGAGAAGAAGAGGATTTAACAGAACTAATGTGTGCGCTAGAATAAATCAAATGGGATATTTTAGGACTCAGCGAATTTTTTTGGAAGAGGCCTTTGCCGACTGGGAAATGGATCCACAGAAAATAAAGAAACAGGAAATATTAAATTAATAAGATAGGATTATTTTATGTTATATTTTCTTTAATTTTAAGTTTGGTTATATAAAGAATTGTATATAATAGATCCGAATAAAGGGGCTATATTATTATTATTATATAATATATATATATATATATATATATATATATATACATATATACACACACATATATATGTATATATATATATATATATATATATATATATATATATATATATATATTATAAAGAATACTTAAAAACAACGACGCTGAAATAATGGGTATAATTTTATTATAACCTTTATGTAGGCTTCTAAAACCTTGTCTTCTTATCATTTTTCGTTCAATAGTATTGAAAATAAGGGGAAGAGGACATAGACATATATTTTTATGCATTTCTGAAAATATATTACTTAAAATTATTTAAAAAATATGTGTGTTTGTGCTTGAGATCCTTATAACTAGCCCTTTCGAATGATAACCTATGCTATGCACACATGTCATTTTTAAAACCATTTTTTTCTGTACCTAATTTACAGATCCCTAAAATTTTTAAATAACTATTGATTAATGTTGTCCGCCAAGATATTTGCGGGTGGTATGCTTTACTATTATCCCAAATTCAAATTTCAACCTCAAAAATATTTTAAGAAAAACGAATAACACATAAAGACAAACAAATATGTGAGTGACTTTATAAGGGTTCTGTTTTTTTTTGAGGTACGGGATGGTAATTGAGGTTCAGTATTTATTTAAATAAAGGCTGCTAGTTATTCATGTATAAGTATTTATAGTTTATATGCACGAATATGTTGTATTTATGTAACTATCCGTTATATTCAACATATTACTCCGTAGTTATGAAATTTCATAGCAAGGAATATTAAATTGTGAATTTGATTTAGCTTTAGCAACTTATTAGTTGTATGACGGCTTTAGCAACTTATATGTTGATAAAAACTGAATAGCATTTCTCTTGCCAATCATTTAAATATCTGTGGTTATGAAGAATATATGCTTAAATATTTATTTATCCACCTAAGCACAGAAGGCAAGGGACATTGCAGACGTGAGCCGTATTTCTTATCTGAAAATGTAATATGTTTGGAACGTTATTTTTAAAATAATGTTGATGAATATTTTGAAAAGAGTTGATTCGATATATGTATAAATAAATATTTATTGTAAAATTATACTCATAATACTCAGCTGAGAATAATTTTGTCCCGAATTACGCTTCCAGTCTCGTATTAGTTACGCGGTTTTCTGAGCAGTAAAGCACCTTTAATTAATTGATTTCGTTTTTTTACATTGTGATAATCCAGGGGATTGTACTCTATAATAAGTTGGGTATCTCAATTAATGTCACAAAATATTTTAAAAAATCGTAGCGCCTCCATTTAATATAAAGCGGGCGAAAGATTTATTTCTTGCACCCCATCGAATGGAATATAATCTTACAAATTGGAATGAGGTTCCGTTTATGATTTTTACATATTACAAACTTGTTTAGAAGATATTGAAATACAAAATGATTTGTCATGCAGAGTCTAACCATTATGTTAAAAATATTGACATATCATTATAACTTTCAATCAAAATTATTTTGCTTCATTTTTACCTAAAAGTTCAAGGTATAGATGTAAATTATTCTATATTTTGTTAGATATTGGACCAATTTTTATTTGTATCACTATTGCTAAAAAGTTACTAATTTTCACAATAAATAAATATCGTCTATCCAGTAATGAATATATCTTATTACATATTTCGATACCATTGTCATATCTTTTAAACTTCCGAATACTTTTGTTGATACAACTAACTTAACCTTTTAAGGGCGATGTTCATTTTTTTGCTTATTAAATTAAGGAATTTAATGTTTGTACTCTAACTTTGAGGCGTATATCATAGTATCGGGGCCAGAATATTTTTATTTTCATAAGTAATTATCCGTTCATAGTACTTATGATAATGGTTTTGACAATATCGTATTCTGAAAATGCTTTTGCAGTTTTGTATTATGCACATAATTATTCACCTTACTCATTCCTATCGTGGGTCTCGTTTTATTTAATTATATCTTGCCTTAACCGGAATCTTTGTTTCATTTGGCCAGACAAAAAATTCAACACTTTATTTCTCTCGATCAAGCGCCATCAGAGTTTCGCATGCCCAGCTAATCTCATTACGTCACATGTTGCAACAGGTGACTCAATAATCACTTGCTATCGGCACTAATATTACTGGCAAATAATTAACTAGAAGCAAAGATACGTATTGCTATGGAGTCTAAATGGATCCACGATATTAGATACTTAAATTTTTATATTTAACTTATAACTTTATTTTGCTTTTCAGGGGGTTACGACGTAAAAAGCGCAATATCTTAAGGATTACCAAATGACTGTTTTGTTGGTTGTTGATCTAAGTCCGATAATGAGCTTGCATCAAGCGTAAGGTTACATGGTGATGATTGTCATCACCATTTAACCTTACGCTTGATGTAAGTTAGTAGCGATTGTGAAAAACCAGGAGCGGAAAGTTTTTCAGATTCTAGTGAATCATTGTTTGATTCAATATAACAAGAGAAGGGAGATTAGATAGTCTACAGTCTAATTCAAACTGTCACACAGGTAAAAATAGTTGGTAAAAAATTCTTCCAGCAACTAACAAGTTACAAGACACGATATTATTAATAAAGCTTCACATGGAGAGAAAATTTTGAAGCCGTTTCCTACGACCAACATTATTCACTTAAAATGTCTGTAAGACATTGTTCAGTTAGTAGGCCAATATCTTTTACAGATAGAATAAAAGTGTAATATAACAATTAATATACGGCTATGGTAAATTAGCTAAACATACTTTCGACTACCAGTAATGATGACCTGTTGTGTAATTGGTTAATAAACAAACTGTATTTACTGAACTGCTAACTAACTAATCAAGGTCTGCATTCATTACTTCAATAGAGTAACAAATTTCATCGACATTACAGTGAGAGTGTTTTTGAAGATCATCAGCGTTTAAATAATAATTGGATTAGAGTTTTTTAACTATACTTCAATAAAAAGAAAAGAGAGAAATGGGAAAATAACACCATCTAAATGTACGCCAGGGATGAAACTAATTAAATTTTGATTACCTCTTTATGGCAAAAGATTCTAAGGTTTCAATATTTCCCCGGCTAAATCATTTCATATTACGTATGATATAAAGCCTACATCAAAGTACATTTATTTATAACTTATTCATAGCATTTAACCATCACCTTGTAACTGATATCTTTATGAGAAACGGTGTAGCTTACCGCCTAATAGTCGTGTTAGTATTTTCGTTTCCTGGCTTAAATCTCTGTTATTCAGGAAAACAAACTGGCAAACTGTTTTCTTAATTAACGTAATATTTATTCGAGAAGAAAATAATTTGAGCGGCACCTTCGCCATAAAGTGACTTTTTGTAAGAAAACTTTAACGTGTTAAATTTTTGAGCTTGACGTTTAGTAGATTTGTTTGAGTATAATTTGAATTCGTCGATTTTCTCGGTTGTATCACTAAATTTTTGTCCGTGTTGGAAATATCGCGTTGGAATCTGCATTACGGTAGAATTTTGAAATATTAAATAATTAGCTCCTTTTTAGGTTCTGTACTTTAAAGGAAAAACGGGACCATTATAAAATCACTCAAATATGCTGTGTATATCCGTGCGTGTGTTATGGCCATTTTTTCTTTTTGTCAGTATAATTTGGTGCAATAATGAAATATATTTAGACACTTATACATATCTCAACAGCCAACATTTCAAAATATTTATATGACAATCTTAGAACATCAATTACTGCCCAAATTAAGTACTTGTGGGATATCGTTTAAAGGGACTGAATATAATAAATCTCAAAAATATTTTTTTCAAAATTACAAGTAGTATATCTTCAGAGATGCACTGAAAAATATGCTAAAAAAACATTGTGAAGTTCCTTGAATTTACAGAATCTAAAATTATGAAAATCACAATTTTAGAAGACAATGCAAACTTCACTGGAAAACTAACTTTGATTCAATATGTCTTATTTTTTAGCTAGTCAGCATTATGTGCTTGTCCTCTTCTTTACATAAGGTATTATTAAATAATTACTATGCTGGGAAGTTCATATTAGTGATGACTTATGAGGCTGTGATAGAAATATGGACAAAATAAAACTCCCTAAATTGTATTCAACCTGTAGGCATGTGATCATAATGTCATTTTCATACAAAATCTTTTATTTTTTTGAATGTAGATTTAATTTTACATTTTAGTGCATTTATTTACGAGTAAGTTAAAAGTCACATAAACTACATATGTTGATAATGTCGTACAACAAAATTAAACTTTTGACAAATTTACAATGGAAGATGGGGCTGTCTTATTTTTATATTAAAATGAAATTGAAATATTTAGAAAAGAAGTAATAGGGTTGTTTCCTACATTGATCCTGCTTATTAATTTTTTCTCGACAACTTAGGTAATGGAAACCTTCACGAAATTCAGCTTTTCAACTGTTGTTTGCAAACGATATTATTTTCAGAGTTTACGGTTACAAAAGTACGATAAAAAGGCATTGCGGTAATAGATCCGTCCAGTCAGATAAAAATCTCAAGAAACAAATTCTCATGAAAAAAGCTATAGTTATATCGTTGTTACAAAAATAGACATAAAATGATTTTACGTGATTTTATATTAAATGTTCTAAAATTGTCTTTATGTACAAAACTATATCAAATTTTTGGCCTGATAATCGATCATATTTTATAAAGGCTCAAATATTTACAAATTACAGACATAATCAGTATCGTCTTTTGTCTGAAACATTGCCAACTTAGTAAATGTGTTATTCTCTAGTCAGCCTTGAAACAAGTTTTTCCTTTCATTTTAACTGTTCGTTTGTGCAGAGGTATTGGTCAAAACGAGAGAACATTTTGTTTTTCACATATTTTTTGTATCGTACATACATCTTACAAATCGACACACGCAGGGATAGGTACACGTACCAATGATTTGCACAAAACTACATTTATATTTGGCTATTGGACACATTAACACCATAAGAAATATTACTTGTTAAAGAAGATAACATTCCAGGTATTATAATCGGTTATATTTTATTGCAGCCGCAACCGTCCTAATATATTATAAATATCAATAGAGAATTCATAGAATCCATATAAACCAATGACCTATTACGACAAAAGTCGGTCAAACTTAGGCGCAGATTTCAGAATGTTTTGCATTCTTGGTATTATTCGATTATTCGACTAAATTATGTTTCTCATTACGTGTTAACTACGTAGTCATATTCTAGTATAAACTACGATATACGGGTTTGTTGAACAAGTAAATTGCTTCAATTTGCTGAGAAACCTGACTTCTAAGAGTTTGAATATCATATGTTTGAAGAAGTACTCATTTGTTTACGTCGTATACGAGATGTTTTACCGTTAACTTGCAGAAATTAGGGAAAATATTTTATAAAATGCGTAAGCACAAAAACCCCTTGGTATTTAAGAGATCTTTTTCTAATTGCTCTGATTCGCATGATGTATCTAAGTTTTATTTAATCAACTTGTCTTTTTAAATTTCCCTGTTATCGTAACGGAATTGAACGGAACCTACTAGGATTAAATTGATTTTATCGATGAATTTATATTTTAATAAATTTGTGCAACTACGAAAAATTTACTTATTGACAAAGTTTTATAAAAATATTTTACGAGGAATAACAAATTTTATTGAAACATCTGCTTAAATTAGCAGTACGTGTACAGAGTTCGTCACAGTCAATGGTGAAAATCGTTACTAAAAATGATTTATTAAGTTAGGAAATTTTTAATAAATCATTTAATTTTTTTGCTTAAATAGCTAGCGATAAATAATAAAAATAATAAAATTAACGATTAATTTGTTCTAAACTTTATTTCAATACTCCAATCAAATCTTATTTTAGAAATCACGCAGCATCTTTTTATTCTGTGCTTTAGGACTTTGTGAAAACTAAATCTTGTTTGCGTGGCTTTTGAGTTAATATCGGTTATGTATTATAGAGGCGCGATTAGATTACCACCAGATGTCTGCATGCATGGATTGAATCTGTCAAATTAAAAACTAGACTAATATGGCAAATATCTATCGCAATATTTTTATCTCATTCCTAAATTTTTCTTGTTAAACATTGTTAAAACATACTCACATCAAACTGCTTACATAAGAGTTAGAGATATATTTTATTGGATATCCGGATTGTTATATTTTTTGCATACAAATAAATGGCGGCAGAGCTCTCAAGTCGTTGTGCACGTTACAGGAAGGACTTTTAGTTGAATCAATCTCATAAAAGGGGCTTTGCAAACTTACCACAGTCTCATATGGTTTATAATTTAACTCATTATTTCACTCTCTACGAAAAAATATAGTGGATCAAAGGAAACTTGCAATTAGCGCGTTTTCCATTTTTATTGCTAAGGTGTTGAAAAGATTTTTCAAAAAAAATCTTCTATAAATTAACCATAAAATCATTCTCAACAGATATAAAAAAGAAACATACTAAAATATGGTAAAACATGCTTCCAATTTTTTTTTTAATTCAATAAGTTCTGGGAAAAGTCTCTATAATTTTCTGTCTCTTATACAATAGAATTATCTATTTGTTAGAGAGGTATTTATAATGAAATTTTAAAAAATCATTCCTTGGACAAAATTACGCTACACTGCACAAATTCATTTTAATCTTTATGCCAAATATAATTTTTGTACACATTTGCTCAATTATTAAATAAAAAAATCTTGACCGTGATCGTTTACATCGAATCGTAATGATTGCCTTGCAGCTCAATTTTTAAGAATATACGAAGCTAAAACATATTTTGACTAATACTTTGAATGATTTAATATTTTGTTTTCTTAATAATTTCATTTAAAAAACTAATATCGGGAATTCCTTACACTTTGCAATTTACTTTACTAGGTATACCATATATTGATATGAAGCGCAAATTAAAACTGTAATGCGGTAGCATTTGATGGATTAAATTAATATGAATTGCCGTATCTTCAAATATAATATATTTAAATTTTGTAATTTAATAACAAGACAATTGATTGAGTTAGAAAAAAAAGCTAAAATCCTCTTCCAATCTTTAGATTTTTAGGGTGATATTTACCAAATGAAATGTATGAATACCGTGTATTATGAATACCAATATTCTACCCACTGCAAACCTGTTTACAGTATATATGCTGTTTACAGTATATATGGGATACTGTGATTAATTGACTAAAATATAAATGGAAGTACAAAAAAGCAAACGAACTACTTGGAAAATAATTTCACACAAACTCTTAAAAAATCCTTTCACTATTTTTGATATTACCTTACGTAACTCGAGATGATTTATAGTGAACGAATGGACGATTCATTTGAAATAAATATTACTGACGCAAAACTGCACAAGGACTGAATTTTCTCTAGAGGTTTTCTTCTAGCCTTTCAAATGGCATTTGTGTTTCCCTTTATGAACTTTTTTCAATGGCGTATTTTCACTTTTCACTTTCATTTACTCTTTTTTCGTCATCTTAAAATAACTTTTGACTTCTATAAAGTACTGAAAACATAAACAAATCAAATGATATTTCTGGAAAGAAAAATTTAATGTATACATATATAATTATCAAGGAAAATTAACGTAGTTTGACCAAAAAATTACTACTTTTAGGTTTATCTTACGGAATATTTTTTATCCAACAAGGAGTAAATCAATAAGTCTCGGAGTGTCCAAATAATCTCAATACTTTTCTAATGTCCAAATAATCTTAATATTTTTTTCAGTTATCAATATAAGTTTATATAGAGGTCTCTGGTCAAAGATTTTGTACATTTAAGAAGGCGATTCATTATGTTAAAAAAATAGAAAACCCTATAGAAATATATAAGAATATTTAATAGATTATAATAGCTAGAAATTGGCTACTTTAAGGAAATCTTTTGTTTTTTTCAAATACATCATTCAGTGTCGACATTATAATTACAGCAACCTTTAAATAACAATTTATGAATCAGAGAATGAATGTATAATGATCATATTGTAAATAGGATGAAAATACAAAAATAAGTGGTGAATGCATCTAACTTTTATTGGCATTAATATTGGTGCCAAAATTTAAAAAAAATTATCTTTGATTTTATCTGTAATATGTCGAGATTCAGGACAAAAGCAGTGACATTTTATCATGCATATGTGTACAAATAAAAAATTATGTAACATATCAATAAACTCGCGACAGATCATTTCATAAATTTTGGATCAGTTTCAGGTTAGTGTTTTATGACATTTTGATTTCTTTTAACCGATTTGTTTTATTCAATACGTAAATAGTATTCACTTCCTAGCTGTTTTTGTATTTTCTTAGTTTGATTGTTTCTCACATAACATATCTATTATATATTACATAAAGTAACAAGTCATGTACTGGTTTTCATGACTTTGTTAGGTGTATAAGTAGTATCAAAGGCTTATCAATCCTGAATTTTTAGTGTCTAATTGAAGGTCGAAATGTAAATTCATTTTCTTTATCTGAAACAAATGTCTAATATAAGTAGTCACAATTTTCCATCTAAGATTAATATTATCAAAGTCAAATTTTATAATAAATTGCATATTCTTTAAAATAGAAGAAAGTGAATTGAAACTAGCTGCATTTCTTGTTCTGCAAATTAGTATCGAAATGCGAGTGCATTCATCTCCTCATATTTCCTGAGCGGAAATATTTATTTGCCTCTTGCGTTTAAGCCGGAAGCTGACTAGGCATATGAAAATTGGAAGTTAAAGCTCGAGCACATAACTTGTTACGTAACTTCAGCAAATTTTATTGTGTTTTTAAAAAACGTTTCTCTGAAATACAAGTATTTATTGAAATTATGTTTTTTCTATGAAAAATATAAGTACGAGTAGAACCCTCACTATAAGGTTCCGTATTATCAATGTTTGTATTTAATATTTAAAGGTACCTAGCATTTCTAATAAAATATTTACAAATATTACTTTTCTTAATATTTGTAAATATATTGGTAATATATTTGTGACTTAGGCAATATACTTTCAAAATATTTAAAAAACTATGCAATTTAAATTCTTTAACAGAGCTTTCTTTAAGAAAATGTTTGTAACTTCATTTTTATCATAACCCTAACTTAATAGTTTCAAAGCGGAGGCGAAAGTATGGAGTCTTCGGAAGAAAATGTTTTTCTTTTTAATATTTTCTACATCTTTAAAACTATTTTTGGTGTAATTAGAAAAAATGATTTGAAGTTATTTTACCTCACATATTGTTTGATAAGTAAAAGCAATAGCGTTCCTTTATCTGCTGATCTTCTCACCTTCAAATTTTTTATAAATATTTTAAATATATTTCCCCATGAATTGGAGGAAACCTTCCTTTTTCCTATATTGGTCCAGCGTGGTATAAATATGATTTTTTAAAACCAATATATTGTTTCATTCATTTTTATATTTTGTAGCTCCGTCTAGATTTTTTGTAGAAAATACTCCACTCATAATACTTTATTGAGTTTAATAGGATCACTCTTTATGTGAGGGAACTAAGGATGTATGTACACAATTCTGGTATCCGTGCACGGTTTAAACGAATTTGGCCAACGAATGTCGTTGTTCCCATTAGTTGGACGGCTGAATCCGAATTACTGGACGCGACAATAGTATAACGTATGCATTTGCATTATTTCTATATCCAGTGGTCGCTACAGGATACAATCGGAGCCTTAATTTACACTAGTCCCGTTTGACAGCTTAATTAAAGTTTGTCGTACCAGATCAAAACTCGCGAGGGGCTATTCGCAATTGAAGATGCCTTTTGGTAATAATTTTAAAAAATTATTTAAGTTAATAGTAGTGTGGTGCATTTAATTAATTTTGCTATGAAAATAACACAAAAATTAACTCACTAACTAACAAAAATTGATAAATAGGTAACAACAAAATTATAATGTTACAATGGCACGTATCTTCAAATAGAACTCACCGAAAGATCTTGCGGCAAGCTTTCATTTTTGTTATCGTACCTGATTACTCGCATATCAGCATTCATCAAAACGAGATAACATTTGTGTTGATATACTTTCTACTACTTCTTGATTAGAACAAATAGCCCAACCTTCATAACGTAGTTACGTGAACTAGTCGTTTACATAAAAACTTTATATACTTTTGTCTGCCTGATGAGAAATGTTACGTGCTTAACATATTCAGATTCAGGATAACAGCCTATTTTTATTGTAACCACAACCTTCCTAACAATATTAAAAAGAAGAGTAAAAAGAGACTCGAGACCTACATAAACCAGCGATATATTACGTTACGAATAACAGGTTATATACGAGCCTGTATTTTATAATGTTTTTATACATTTTATGTAACAACATACTGCGCGGTAGTAGCTTATAACGAATATGGACCATATTAGAATCGAAGTTCTAAACGTTTTCAAATTGCATATTTATTATTTTAACGGAACTGGTATTCTATTGATTTTTTCTCTCATCTTCAATTTATAATTTTTAATCATATTTTCAATGTGTTTATATTTCAAAATGTTTTTATGTTTAAATTTTCTGACCTCGGTAATAACTTTCAAATACTATATTTGTGAAACTACAATGATTTTTTTAAAGAAGAAAATTAATTTAATTTTAGTCCGATATTAACTAAAATTAGTATTGGACAAACATTATTAATAAAACAATGAAATATGATGTATTTAAAAAAAAATTAATAAAACATTAAATAAAAAAACCATATATCTAAATAATAAAACTAACAAAACTACATTTATATGAAAAATACTATTATGAAAATTTTTAATTAGTGCGTTCAGTAAAGGAAAAATACACAAAAAAGTTAAAAAAGTCTTTTAATTACTTAATATTGTAGCATATCATCTTTACATACATGTGTGCGGCTATAAACAGAACTTTTGGCCATAGCTTCTTATGCTCCTGATATACGTAATAGTATGAAATATAAAAGACAGACTAGGTAAGTTCAATTCATAGCTTAAGTCATAAAATAATGTAGGTATTTGCAGATGTTTCATTGAAATATTACATAAGCTGCGACGGAATTATGGCTACCCTTTCGAAGGACTTCAGATATATTTCTGTTCAATGTTTCAATTTTTATGTTTCTAGTCATTTCTGTCAATTTTTTGTCATGTAAAGCAACCTCCATTTCCGATCCATTATCGAATTCTTTCAAAGGCTTGCGATTGATACGAACTTTAGCAACTTTGAAATGTCGATCAATAGTTTTTGTCCGCCAGTGATAGTGTTGACGAGCGAATTAGTCAATCAAATATTTTGTTATATTAGCTTTTGCCTCTGGTGTATTGTTCATGATGTTATATAATTATTTTTTTTTTAAATTCAATAAAACGTAGTTAAAAACTGTTTTTGATATTTGTAATTTGAAAAGAACATGGGGATAATTTTTGGGACAGCTATTCTAGAATAACGTGACGGACATTTTTCTTTGTTATCCTGATAGTAGTGTCAAGTTTTTTGAAAATCTATAGTGACGTTTAGACGTGATTTAGTAGCAAAAGTCCAAATATACTTTTCGTGGTATTAATATTCTTTTGTGTGAATACGTAACCTTTGCACATAGCTTCCGTTACATGAAAAATACATCGAAAATATGATTTGTTTTTCTGTTGTAGAGCTATTAGGCAACAAAACACCCAAACTTTAGCACTTAAAATACATTGAATATATTAATTGAAATTAAATGAAACTACGTGATGTAGTATTATTTCTACTTTCTTTAAGTTCTTTACCATGAGCTAGGTTTTGTTGTATTACAACATCTTCATGTGGGTTATTAGAACAGATTAACTCTTAGGAACATACAACAGCATTTATATATTACAAAAACAATAGCGGAAGCCGGGCTTGTCATATATAAATATATATTTAATAGTACATCAGAATATGTTAACATAGTGAATAATTCAGTAACATGCTGCTGATCTGTGCATCTATAAAAAAGTGTGAGAACGACGGTTCTAGGAATATTTTGTGCAATAATTAAACATTTCTGAAAATATTAAGTGACAAAATCACCATTGCTATCATGTTGGTTGTGGATATGTATTTTAGGTGACTTAGTCTGATTTAAAGGGTAATATTTTCTTTGGTATCTACGAATGTTTTTTTTCTTTTCTCCAGGGTGGAGTTGAAAAGTAAAAACTTAAATGATTGTTGTAGTTTTATTAATAACATTTCTGTGCTATGAAAAGTATTATCCAAATGGCATACACGGGACTTGCATCGGCTCGGTCCTAGATTCTCCGCAGACTTATTAGTGCTGCTGTTGAGCGCTCGGATACCGCGATTTCCTTTGTGTTTCCAACAACATCTTAATAACAAGTAGTTTTATGAATGTTTCACTATTGTCTCTGAAAAGTTCTTTTCGATTTTATGTGACTTTTGTATGTCGACTGAGTTTTTAGGTGAGTACAGGCCGACATAATATTGACTTTTTTTAGATTCAACCTCGATACCACACAACTTAACTGTTATCACTTTTTACTATTGTTTAAAATAAAGTCGCTTTAAGATCTATTATAATCAATTGATCTTAAAGTGACTTAAACAAACATCGTAACTTCACCAAGTCAATATTTATACTGAGTGAAACTTTTTGGATGCACGAAATCTAATCTATAATAGTGGCCATCCCTACCCTTTGTGCGTGATAGGTTCACGTCCCCACCCTGCGTAACAAATTCTTTAACCCATTGGTATCAAATAGTGCAATTAAATTTCTGAAATATATCATAGAATAGGAGCTTGAAAGCTAAAGTGCATTTCACAATTTTGTTTTTGGGAAATTTTGTCAGCAAATAAAAAATTATTCACGTCAAAACATAGTTACTGTAAGTTTATAATAAAACTATAATGATTATTCTAAATCAAATGTGGAAAATAATTTACATGGTGAAAATTATTACCGCTATTTTCAAATTATTTGGAGGAAATACCATGTATCTTCAAGTGTTCATAAATATTTAAATGTTTACGGAAGCCTGAGCCACTTAGGTATTTATGAACTTTGAGATAAAAGGTTTTGAACGTTTTCACTAATACACTAACCAGACTTTCACATAAGACAACTGCTACGTCTTAATAAATTGCTATGTTTTAAAAATCAATATCTATCAAGTTTTTGTAATTTGACCTTCGTTTTGCATAGTGAAAATGAATACCTTTTTCACTTTTTTGGCATTTCACTATTTGACGACTCTGTCGGGCTTGCAAATTTCATCGATAATATATTATATCTGTACATGGAGGATACAACAATCACAATCTGCACTTTCTTCGTCTCGCCGAGAAAGAATCGCCGGTTTAAAGTGTTCTGTATAATATATTCTTCATAACACATGGTTAAAAAATAGCATTTAAATTAAAAAAGAAATTTTCTCATTTACATGAGTCAAAAATTCAGATAAAAGTTATTTATTTCAGTATGAAATTTTAAGGGGTTATTTTTCATTTTCTCTCTATGAAAATGTAATTTTGGTCTGTAATAACTTTATATGTTGCTCTGCGAATAATATTTTATGGAAGTGCCCGTTTTGTCATAAACGAGTTTCTAATCACAGCCAACGTGTCATTTAAAACATATAGAATCACACAGTTCAGTTTAATATCTTTAAGATAAGTGAAATTTGATGTCCTTAAGGTAATAAACCAACAATTTATTAATAAAGTGAAATTATGGGACTGAAATTTCGCTGTACGAATATAGGAAGCAAGTTTTCAATAATTTGAAGGGTTATTAATTTTAAGAATCTGAAAAAATAACAATACCGTGAAATGATGTCAGAGTTTCCAAAATTTACGTGAATAAAATCGTTTATGATTTACATAAAAAGACATAATTTAATTGAACATATTTAAATAGGTAAGTTAGATTAAGTTAAAATTACAAGAAACAGAATGAAATAAAGAATTTTTTCATGAAAATAGCGTAGAAGATTAAAAAACACAGTTAGTCGAGACGAGGTTATTTAATGGAATATGTGCAGGTAAACTTTGGCGAACAAGATAAGAAAAAATATCCAAGAAGCGCATGGCAAAATTGTAACACTGGTTAATTTTAGAACATAGTCTCTAGTAATTGTGATCTAACTTGAACAGGTAACGTCCAGTAAATGCGATAAAAAAAGGTTCTACACTACTGTTATCTTCTTTGGACTGATTTCGAAAACGTTATATAATATGGTTATGTACGCACGTGAATGACAGATACATATACTGGAACGTAATGAAAATAAAAATATAAACCCACTACACAATAAAAATATAAACACACACGCAAACAAACATATTATATTGCCATGTAGGTCTTTAAATTGTCGTTTATTATATATTATCAGGTGGCATCCCATACGCACAAATTAAATAAAAACTAAATTACTTTTATTTTACATGGAACTTGAACTCGCCTCCCCTTTATACGGAGGGGAAATGAGGTTGGGGCTGCGGTTTATCAAAGTTTTTTTAGAGGGCATCTAATGTTTCCAGAATACTCTAGAAATTTCTAAATTTCCAAGTGTCAAAAAAAAGTTCTTTCAAACAGTTTTTTAAAAAGTACAGTTGAATTTTTGAAAACATATCATTGGGCATACCTCTTGAAATAATCCCAAGTTTCAATTTATGACTACTTTTCCCGCCGCAAAGAAATGAATTAGAGATGATTTCAATTATAGATTTATATAATCGGCAAATAAGAAGTGTCAACATCAAGTATTGTTGAATTATTTTTAAACTTTTAGAGTTTCTAATACCTTTATTTTTGAAACATATCTTTTAAACCCCTTAATAATATGTTCTGAGAAGATATATTCCCTAAATCCACCCGGGATTTTGAAAATGCCGTCTTTTTGTTCAATTTAATGTTAATTTTTCTAGCAATCGAGATCAGTTTGTTACCCTCACCCTCCTTGGTGAGAATTTGTTAAAGATATCTTAACCTTGCTGTATTTTTGATAAAAAATTTAAATAGCTCCGATCGTTCGGTTGTAATTCTAAAAAGTGAAGAAGGTTTTTAATTTTTTTAGTTATTATTCGTCCCACGTACTTTCATGGCGGAGAGACCCGTCAATTTTCTCACGAATTTTTGAAATTTTGAAATAATATCTAGTGACTTTCATACGTGTAATTTTGAATATGAAAAGTATGGAAAAAGCGAATTGCTGGTATGTTATATTAAATAATAGCTAGCATTATACAAGGGTAAGGGTATGGAGACCGTCAATTGATCAATATATATTGTTATGGGCCAAAAAGTAGGGGCTGGGGGGGTATAGTGTGGTTTATAAGACGTAAATGCCATTAATTCGGTGAAGAATAACATTTAGTTCGTACAATTGGTGGTATAGCTTATGAGGACAAATTTAACCTGTCAATTTTTATTTGCGAAGCAATAGGTTATTTGATGGATTCAAATACTTACATAGAGAAGTTTGTCCTGTGTTGCCCTATATAAGAAGGAAAAGACACCAAATGGGACATTATTAAGTGTATTTTTATAAATTAATTAAACGACATTTAATTTTAATTATTTCCTTTAACAATGTCAATAATAATAAATGACGAACAAATTGGAAAAATAGCTATCGACTTTAAAGAAATATTTATCAATGCAACACGCGCATAAATAAGATTCGCTTCGTCATCTTTGCCCTCGTCTCTAAAGCAAAGGTATTGTGCTCAATGATAGCACTCTTTGCAGTTTATCTAACCTTCAGTCGAACGAGACCAAATACACCTACAATAGATGCATTAAGCCTCTTTGTCTTATGAATACTTCTTTATTTTTTTCTATTTATTGACTGTTCTCTTTCCCTTCTTTTGCTTTAGAGAATCGAAATCTTAAAATTTGATTATCTTTTTTTCGTTCATTGATTATATTGGCGTCTTACAGCGCAAGAAGTCCATTTTTGTAGGGCGATTCAATGAGAATAGTTATTGCCACCTTCTGCGTGGTTCTTTTTTCTATTGGCAATATCATGATTTGCTTAGGTTAGGTAGGAAAGTTGGTGATTGATTTACCATCCAGGAACCTCCAGGTTGAACAGGTTTGGCTTGATCAAGGAGTCGTTTTCTGTATTTTGGTGGGAGCAGCTTATGGCTTACTCTGTTGGTTGTGGTGTTTTGGTACCGGTAGATAGAATGACTAGAAGGTCATTTGATGGAAAAGGTTTTCTAGGTTATTGGTTGTTTTAGTTGGCGAAAAGTCAGTATTGGTAAAAATATTTTCATCAATGGGACAGATCCTTGCCTTTCTGTGTGCATTTATCGCAGCTGTCATCGTAGCTGCAACTTCAAAAGCAAGTCCAAATAATGTTGCAGTCCGTTACTGCGTGACAAAGCAGGGTGGATCCGTAGCCATTTTTTTACTTTATTACTTAGTTAGCGCTAAATGCTTCATAAATCCTACATCTAACGTGGAAATCAGAACAAAACGACTCCATTTTCGCAAGTTATTCGACAACCTCAACGTATTTTACATGTATATGCGATACATTGAATATACGTCCATCTCATAGTAAAATGACTGGATCACATTTGGTGGCATATGACCATCCTATAAACTTCTTTAATCAGAGCAAAAACAATGAATTTTAAATAACCTGATTCATAAGAGACATTCTCCCCACGATCCAGTTGGATCTCCATCAAGCAAATCTGGCCATTCTTGGGAAAATAAATATTGGCGGCATATAATTTCCAACTACACTGAAGCAAATATTCGTAGACATTAACTGTCTTCGTTCTTCAGAGATAATTTTTCCTGTATACCGTTTACCACACGATGCAAGAATTTTGGAATGACTTTCGAGGACCGTCAAAATACCTGTTTTATTCACATTGAATATGAGCTGCAGACTTAGTTTATCCTTCAGTGTAGTTGGAGGCTGTTCCTATAAGCAGGTTTTGTGAATTGAATCTGTTTTTAATTTTTCTGCTAACGAATGTGTAATTTTCCTAAGTTTGTGACATTTTAAACCGTAAAACTTTTTTTCCACTCATTTTAATGTACTTTTTGAAATCCTTTGTTGTAAAGTGACAAAACTACTTTTGTTTCACGCGTTATCAAAATTACTTTATTATGTATTGTCCGAGTTTAATTTGTGAAACTCCGAAAACTTGTGCCATTTTTATAACCAATTTATCCTTACATAATACTCTCAATTGCTTTCCGTTGCTAAGATAAAAAATATTAATTAATTTTTTTTTTTATATATTCGCACCATTTTGATTGAAATAAACTAAAAATACAATTAATTCAACTAAAAATTGGCCCACTATTCCTAGTTTAATACATCATACTTTGCTCCAAATTGATTACAAAATAAAACATAAAAACCACCGTCATAATTTTATTTAAAAAAACCACAACAGAATGTTGCATTAACTTTATCACAAAAACGTCACTAGAACATTTAATAAATTTTACATAAACTTAGTTAACAATTTTAAAAAATACATTATTTTAGTCATTATTACTCATGGGTCACTAGTTAGCATCCTGACTGGTTTTGGCGCTAAAGGAGGTAATACGACGACTAAATACCAATCGCAGTGCGTTATTTAGAATGCCGTGACCGTTCATTCCGAAAATTTAGTTACTTCCCCGCTATGCCTTGCTAGACCACTACGCCCCCCTCCCCTTCCTATATATGTGTATATATATATATATATATATATATATATATATATATATATGTAAATACACATTCATACAGTTGACTATAATAAAAAGCAAGTAATTTTTTAATTCCACTCTCAATTTTGATATAAGATGTAAAAGCTAAACAAAAAATTATAAAACTGCGTACAAATGCTTGCGTTAAGATTTTAATTGATAATTGATTAATTAAAATGTGATATGAAAAAAGAAAAGTATTGCAGAAACATACTAATTATTACATTTCAGGTTACCTCAAAATTCTGACACTGTACCAGAGATCGTATTCCTTCTATCCGTAGTCATCATTGATTGACACTTCTGCATGAAAAAGCGCGTGTCGATCACTCATTCGAAAGCACTTGGACACAGGTCAAAAAAAGAGGTTTCTTTGCATGACAAAGGATTGAAAGGAATAATTAGATAGAACGTTAAAGGGTACCGAGTTTCAAGTTTCGCGGGAGAGTTTTTTCACGAATGAGACTCCTGCAATTATCTCAAATATTTAATGACTATGCTATTAGCTGGACTTATTTTCTTGAAATTTTCCTTTTGCTATTTTTTTCCTAAGTAGTGCAAAAAGTGATAGAAATATTTTTGAATTGAATCTGAATTGCAACGGACACGATCTTGTCGATACCATAGTGTGTTATGTTGAAAAAAGGTTTAAAACCTTTTCCGGCGCAGTGCACCGCGAGGTCCTGAGTCCGCAAGTTTACCAAAGTCTACTCTTTTTATTGAACCGCAAATGATATGACCTGTTGAGTGAGTTTCCTCAACGACAGCTACCCTTTATACCCCTAAATTATATATATCGTTGCAACCTATGTTTTTTCATTTTAAATCTTATAATTATTTTCATAGCTATTTAAAATTCGCAATTACAAATTTCCAGGATAACTTGTATGTTATCAATCTTTATGGGCAAGGAGAAATTATTTGAAGTTGTAGTGGATTAGATTAAAAGTTTTCAAATTCTCACGAGTGTGAAAATGTTTAATCTAATCTTACATTAGGTACGAGTACATTAATAATCCATATATTGTTAAGTAAATGTCAAATTTATTTCACTCGCTTTAGTGAAATTTATACGCTGTAAGTATGAAAGAAATACGCATTCTTTCTCTTGCCAACTTATGACAGCTTAGTGCTTTGCGCTAAGTCGACCGAATGCGGTCACAGCGCGGAATTTTACTACAGAAATATTAGAGTAGGTAGTTTGCTTTCTAGCTCAAAGGGAAGTTAGTTTAAAACCGTTTGCAAAATTTTAAGACTTATAGAGTTTTACATGTATGTTATTCAGAAATTCTTAAATTATTTTCAGGGCACCCCCCTTTATTAATATGTTTCGTATTATTCAGTATACGTTCCTAAATACCTACGCAAATTTCAATAAGATCTTACCGAATTGTAAAAGGTATTCTTAGCCAAAGTGTGTGCTTTATTTTATTTCGATATATTAAAGGTTTATGAAATTTAAAATAAAAAGATAGATGATAAAATGAGCTACGCTAAATGTACAAGTTGTGGTCGATATGCACAGCTGCATATGATTTACTCGTAGATGGACATTATCTTACAAAAATATGGACTTTGTCAGCAATTATACTTTAGTCATAATGCTGTTCATCGAAATTTGAATTTAGTTCGGTTCGGCTCGTCGCGCAAGAATATTTGTAGATACAGAAGCGGTGAATTATTTGATAAACTTAAACTAGAGATTAAAAAAATCTAATCATATTCATTTTTTGATTTATTCTTTTAGGCAAATTTGCGTTACATGTTGCATTTGTTACAGATTAGAAAATTAAATCATCCTACAACTCTGAATATGTTTTGAAGTAAAAACGTCTTTATAATCGATGCCATAGAAGATGACGCTTCGCTTCCAATTGGAAGAGAATTTTTGTCTAAGAAATTTCCAATTTAAATAGCTTTACTAAAGTAAACATACCGTCGTAATCTTGGTTTTACCTTAAAACGGAAAAGGGAAAGATGGCGACAGTTACAATATGCGCGGCGACCGCATGACGCGAACCGCGCATGCACATAGAAGATGCACGAATTTTGACCGATGGATTTGACAATTCCAAGCAGTATTTAAATAATTTCAAAGCCAGTCCATTATCGAGTTGCAATGAATTGAAGTGATGTAAAACAAATATTTATGTAATTTCATATTATGCACATCATATATTTTTAATAAAATAGCTGTGACAGTGTCCGATACTGTAATTTCCTTTTTCAGAATCACTTATTTTTATGTAAATGTAAAGTGCGTACAGGGAATAATCCCTTTTTAGATTTCCGTACCTTGTGAGAAAAAAAACGGAAATCTTGTAATATCACTTACGTGTCTATCCGTACGTCCATCACTGCCAATTTTATTACAAACCCCGTGAAGTAAAAACTTGTAAAAATTTTCACCACATAAAAAAGTATTTTATGTCATTTAAATTTTATTTTATTTATTTATGGAATTGCTCCATACCCAAATTACAGTATCATCCAAAGCGCTGGGCATGTGGAAGAATATATGATAAACATTTATAAAACAATAACCAATAAGACAATGCACTCAAAAAGAAATTCAATTCAATTGAAAAACAAAGTAATTTGGATAAATATCATATAGAAATCAATTTTGAATACCAAACAACTCAATGATTTCATTTCTGAAGTGGTCAATGGAGCAAAAATAAATATGCAGACTGGGTGCAATACTGCTTTGAACAATGTAAGTGCAAGAAAAACACGTAAACGCTGTAGGATATCCTTGTGCGTTCCAGGCAGGTACAATAAACAATAACAGTGTCCTTTCATGTAGCATCCAGGAGTATATAGGGTCACCAAACTCAAGATCAAGGGGTTATCAACATAATGATTTAATAATTTTAAGAAATGCATCCTAACCATTATGAAATCAATTATTTATAATACAAAAACCTATTAACCTTTTTTAATATTTTCTCTAGAACGAGGATATAAGCAGTTTCATATGGACACCAGATGACTGCCTTCCTTTCGAGTATTTTAAGGACTAAAGAGTTAAAAAGTGTACCGATACTTTCGGTATATTGAAAATTGTGGGAATTCCGTATGGCAAATCGTAGTAACTTGTAAGCTTTCTGGCAACTTTTTGCAATATGACCGTAAAATGTAATATTATCCATAATTATACTGAGATCCCGTACAGATGGAACCCTTTTGAGTATAGTTCCGCTCAACTCATAACCACGGAAGAGCGGGAAACCTAAGCGAAAGTATGTCATTATAGCGCACTTTCTTACTTTAAAATGTAACTTGTTGCTCAGGCTGCATTGGAATACTGAGTTGATATCATGTTGGAACAGCTCACTGTGGGATTGGTTATTAACACCTAAGAAGAGTTTTAAATCATCGGCTAAGGGAAGAAAACGACCGGTGCTGACAACTGAAGGCAAGCTGTTTATCTATCTGAGGTAGTCAAATACCTTTTTAAAATCAAAATAACTACTTGATAACCTTGATCTAGTTCTCCAGCCACATAATCCACAAAATAAGTGAGACTAATGATGGTGGAACGCCTTAGACGAAACCCGTACTGGCAATCTGTTAACTGGGATTGGATATCGATATGAGTACGGCGATGTAAAACAGTTTCGAATGTTTTGATGAATGAAGATAAGAAAGCTACAGGCCGATAATTTTTTTCATCAGAACTAGAACCAGATTTTAAAAATTGAGTCAAACGGGAAGTCTTCCAAACTGATGAATAAATTTCAGAACACAATGAAATATTTATTACATATGTAAGTGGTTTTATAACGGAACAGGTCTTGATTACGTATGGAAGTAAATCGTCAGAACAGGGAATATGTTTAGATTGAAGCTGTTTTACGCGATTCCGACTTCCGCAATATCTACTCCATCAATATCATCAGCGGCAATCAACAATCAACAGCGGCTTGTGTTGACATTGCAAAGATTTGTTATTTAAAAAAACTGAATTAAAATACTAAGCAAAGACGTCGGAAGCGGCTTCACTCGTGTACAAGATTATGTTGTGTTGCATGAAGCTGCCTGTCCGAGCGCATACGTCTCACGTACGTCGAAAATGTTTTTGCGTCAAATTTAAAGTTAGCTTCGTCATCCCGAACATACGCCTTATGCAAGGCTCTTACGTAAATGATTTTGTCTGATTGTCCTAGATAATATTAGTATTAAACTAAGTCGGATAACTACACACGCTTTACTACCAACACAGTTACAACATTGTTTACTGAGGAATATACAAAATTAAAAGCTTGGTTAGGGTCGTCAACCTTACGAACATTGTTCCATGATAAAGATTTAATTTTTAAAAATAATTTTAAAAATCTATTACTAAAATCCCACTCGATAACAATAATATATATCTATAGACAGTACTTGACGAGCCGACAGATTTATATTCACCTCGACCGAGGGATGGTATGGGTCTTGATGTACCACACCTTCCGGTACTGATAGTATGCTGAAATACGCCCGTGGGTTATTAAATAAGCATAGCACCAAACTGTATTTACTTTACCATAACTATATATACTCTAAACACCAAAATACGTAAATTAATTCCAAGAACAATAGTTGTTATATAATCCGATACATTCATCGAGCCAATAAATTCAGCAGCGGTTGTAAACATGTGGATTGTTGCTGGTATACAAAATTATCAATAGAGACGGTGTTATATTATTTCCCATTACGTCCAAACTGAAAAAATGTTTGATTGTAGTAGCAAATATTGCTATGCATATTCTAATAGTCAGGTGTGTGATTTATACGCCGGTGAATTGATATTTTTAAATTGTGTAATCGAAGAACTATTAACGCTCTTTATACCTAAGTGCCCAAAAAGTGAGAGTTCTGCTTGTACCTAACAAATGTTATGTGTAGATTATTACACCTTAGAAACGATTAGCTCACAAACCGTCGACTTTCGTTACAAAAACGTGGATGAAATTAACTAGGTAAATTAACAATGATAGTGTTATACAAAAGCTTTTCCATCATAAAACTTGAGTCATCCTAATTAGGAAACAATATTTTCATATTAAGCAGCAGAGCAGATTTTCCTCCGAAATACTCGTATTATGACAAATACATATTTATCTCTGTCTTGTCAATTCAAAGTCTGTCATTCTTGACACATTGGCAGGGATGCTGATGCTGATTGATGCGTTCTTATTGGCGATAAAAACTTGAGCAAATCAACGTCATAATATATCGTATCGATACCACCCCCAAATCGCTCACCCGTCTCCTCCCCCTCCCCCCATCAACCGCGGCTTATGCCTTGCACCGATTGATTGAAGCGCTAATTATCCGAGAGCCCATTTAACTTTTAGGTTATTATAATAAACGTTTGGGTTTTCTATTAACACAGATATTGGAAATTCTGTATTTCTATATGAATAATTGAAGTGTTAACTTACTCTGATCTAATGTATGACGTAGTTTATTTACTTTTAGTGAAAATAAATTGTATCAAAATATTCTTTCGGTGATACTTTAATATAATTTTCAGCAATAGTAGTCAATGATAAGCCGTGTTATGGCAGACAGAAAGTAAATATTAATACACAATATAGAAACTATGCTTCAATTATTGCCAAAACTTTAAGTAAAATATTAGATTGTTTATTTGATTTCATAGTTCTATTTTTTTTTTAGCAAATTGTCAATATCGTATGCAGGTAATTTGTATTTCAATATATATTACATCTTCTGAAAAAGGAGGAGGTTCTCAATTTGTCGGAATATTTTTTTTTATGTTTGCTCAGCGATAATTCTTAACCGATTTCGATGATTCTCTTTTTTTGTCTGAAAGAGGATATTTTAAGGATATAAATATGATGATGATCTGATGGTAAGATCCGAAAATGAAGTACGGAACTTCTTAAAGAATAGTAATAAATCAATTATGATTCAAGATATCTACTACTAGTGGCTACGGATAGTTGTTACTTTGCAAAATAACTACAGTACCGACCATATCAGACTTTGAAAATGCATTCTGCAAACGAACAATAGAACTCCTTAGCGGATGGTAGTAAATAGACCGTACTTTAAGATAACTGCTATACGTGGCGTTTACTTTGAAAAATCTAATATTGGATTTCGGATATGGAAAACGGAACTCCTCAAGCGATAGTTGTTACTTTGCAAAATCTGATATTGTACTTTATTATGGAGACCGGAACTCCTCAACGGTTAACGTCTAACCACTGGCAGCTACTACTATTACCTCGTTTCTGTGTGTTATTTATAACTAATTTTAGACAAAGAGGAAATTATCTATATAATATATTTTACCCGTAACTTTTAATAATTATATAATATTCCAAAAAAACCGAATGTTTGTTATAATGTGACGATTAATATAATTCAACACTAAAAATTATAAAATAAATTAACTTTTAAAAAACTGAGCTCCAAAAAATAGGTACTAAAAAGTAAGAAATAATTCAATCGAAAAAGCTATCTACTTATTCGCAATAAATAACTAAGTTACTTATTTCTGAAATCGGTATCAGCATCACCGATTAAATGAATGAAATCGGTATCAGCATCACCGATTAAGAATGAAAACAATAGGATCTACCAAATATAATTTTATATTACACTTTTATGAATCTAGTTCATATTGTGAGTATATCAAAAGTCAATGTTTTAAATTTACATAAAAAATTACATTAAATTCTAAATTTGTTTATGTCGGTTGACAGTGCTAGTCCCGACTTCTAAAATAAGTAACAATGTCATTTTTTTATTCTTTAGCTTTATGCCTACTTTCCTGAAGTCGATTTTTTAAAGGTATTTTATTTAATTAAATATTGCAAGATATTTTTTTATGCTTCATATTAATTTATCTTAACCACTAAATCATACTTTAATTTCCTTTTACTTTATTTCCGTGAAATTAAATTCTTTTTGATCGCTCCAAAATTAATGAAGTTAATTAATATAATAAGTTTTTGGGATTTTTCCTATATCTTTATGGTCTTTTCTAATATTTCATAAAAAATGAAAAAGTGAAAAGAACCTAAACATCATCACAAAAAATGTTTCTTGTAGCAATATAAATATCTTTCTGAATAAGCCTTAAAAGAGAGAAAAAAAAATTTCTTGTCAAGTAATTTTTCCTAAGTAATTTGTATTAAAAAATATTTCAAGTATAAATCTTTTCATATTCACAGTTTTTTTACATGTATGAATATTTGGCAATATTACGTAAACTCAATCTGTTATCGTTATATAATGTCATCCCTACGTTGTTCAGTGATGTTTCAGCTTGCATAAATTCAACTAAAACTTATAATCAAGAAAGGATTTATAAAATAAAGAAATAAATATATGAGAATAGCTTAAAATAAAATTGCTTGTGATAAGTAGGACAAAAAGAGTGTACTACAAAATAACAAAGAGTGACAAAGAGGGACAAAAGAGTGTGCTACACTTGAAATCCAAAATATTGCCAGGGGCGCAGCAATGTTTGAGGTTGGTACAAATTTCCATTTTTCGTCCTCCCTTTCCTTTGTTATCGTTTCTATTTAGAAAATTCTCGAATTCTCATTCTCCAGTAAAAACTTATACGAGATATTACATTAAATGTCTACATTTTTGTGCGAAGTACTAATAAATGTTATTGCAATATACTATTGTCCTACCTCTTTATTCTTGTGACAACTTGGACGTACTTGCTCACATACACACACACTTATATACACATATATATATATATATATATATATATATATATATATAATCGTTTTCAAAACCTACTAGAAAAACTGCAATGTAAATATATTTTTCCATGTGGTACATTTTCATAAATCACTTGTTATTCAATGGTGGACATACAAATATTCTGGCGGACCATTTTCTGATGTATATTAAAAATTGTATAGTGGCCAAAGAGAGTATGCAACCCGAGCACAAAAAGAAAAGTTGATTCATAACAGAGTATTCATATAAAGTTACATAAAATGTAACTTTACTTGTATATATAAACACATAAGTGGCTAGAAGTATACTTATAAAGTTTATACTTATAAAGTTTCATATAATTAGTTTAGATGACCTTAATGTACCTCTCGGTAGTTATACTGCAAATATCCATTCAGCAACCAGTCCAGAATGGAGTCTACAATTTAAAAGCCTGCGTTTACGTAAGATATTACTTAACGCGCTTTTCGATATCTGTAATTTTTGTTAACTCTGGCGCGTTGAATTCTTGAGTCAGCGCAAAACACCAACGTAACAGCAAAAATCCATATATAAATAATAAAAGAGTAAAGGTAAAAAGGTCTGTAAATTAAGAATTTTTTTATAGAAAGGAGGGTTTGACTTGCATTAATTTATAGAATAAGATATCATCGCTTCTGATTTTTTCTTGCCTATCCTTGTCTCCGTCCGTGGGACTGGGCCTAGAAACTATTTGGTGGACTTAAATGAAGCTACGGCGGTAACTAGGAAGTGTCTAGGAATTGCCTATTTGTAATATTAGTAAAAAAAAATAATTTAAAGGATCGAACTATACGTATAGAAAATTTGCTTCAATTTGTCATTCGTTTTCACAAATTGGCGGCAATTTTATATTGTACGTTTTAAATTAAAATGTATTTAACACGAGAACGTTTTCGTTCAATGATTTTTATGACTTTCCTTTTGTCATATTCAACAACAGAAACAAAATATATCGACTTTAATTTGTATTTTTTGATGAAAGCTATTTACAACTACTTTAACGAGATCAAGCTTGGTCGTATCAACTTTAGAGAATTTTAGTGAATCTCCGTAAGGGAATTCCTTCAAAAGCAACAACTGAAGATGGCATCAGTACTGTACAGTTCATGATTTGGACTGGCAAAGGAGTAACCTAACAGAAGATTCGATGAAATTTAGGTATTGGGAATTAGTCAAATACAGGAATTTTTACATGAATATTTAGATGTCAGGAAGATTTTTAGATACATAATTTTGATTTCATTGAAATTTAATAACTGCGTCGTGGTTGTTGGTGGTACGAAATGTTAGGAAAATTCGACGGAGGTTACTCATATGCTATATTGGGCATCATCACCTATAACGAAAACTTGATATATTATTACAAACTCTAAACTAAGAGGCAATCTAACCTGTGGTTGCTTTCTTCTGAAGCATTGCCTACAAAGGTGAAGAAATATCGTAGTGCTGGAAAATAGATGGTAGCCTTGTTTTTCGGTTGGACCAGTATTTGGATAGATGATAGTTATAGAAAAAAAAAAATTATTATCGCACTCTAATATGCCGACAGTTGTATGTTCATTGTCTTAGAAAAATTTCGAGAGTAATGCCTTTGCAATAAACTTCTGTTTCATCAAGATAACACCCCACACATTGAGCGTATGAAATACTGAATATTTGATTATGTTGAAAGTAAATTTATACGTCTCTCCGTCATGGAGCCCTGACCTTACAAAGATTCAACATATAGTTTGAATCGCGAAATACGATAAAACTATATGTCCAAAAAAGGTGGTGAAGTGAGGCCTATTTACTATTTTTGATGGCTGTCATCGACTTCAGTCTTTAGGGTTTCCTACATTTAAAAAAACCGGTACCCTTACAAGACCCTTCGCCTCTCTGCCTATTTGTCTTATCACAACTATTTATTTCAGAAACTCTTTGATGTAGAAACATTTGTTAAGGCACATTATTTGACTCTCAAAAATATTCATATGGAAAGTTTAGGGGAGAGGAAGAGGCAAATTTAATACAACAAAACACTTTTAATTTCAGTACCTACTACGGAGTATCATTTTTAAGAACTAGTTATAAAGATTTAAAAAGTATATTTTTCACAATTTTAAATAGAATATATTAGCAACATATCGAAAATGCGCACATATTGAAACATATTGAAACTCTTTAAATACATAAGAATTGCCGTCCAATCTCTACTAAAAACTATGAAAGAAATTCATAGTTTTTTCGTGATTTACGTTTCTTCGTGTTCTAGGTCCTGTTTGCGTAATACGGATGTGCAAAACAAAAACCTTAAAGAGCTTATTTACGTTTAATACGTTTCTGAGTACGTTTTCCTAACAAAATGAATATTTTTTTTGATCCTAAAAGAAGTCTAGAAATGTTTCAAAATAATTTCTTTTTATTTACAGTTTTAAAATTATTTTATTGCAATCCTTATTTTGCAGTAGTATTCATATCCGATTATTTCATGGAAAAGGCTTGCTTGAACAGTACACTTTTCTTCGACATGAAGAAATAAATCGTGTATTGTGAAGTGCTTGTTTAATTTATTCGTTTCAATTTTTCAGTCATATATTTCGGCCTCAAATATCTAATGCACTTAATTCACCCACGATCCGTTAATCAAACTGATAGGTATATTATAATTATTGCAGAAGAATTCTTTCATCAATCGAATGCCTACTATGTAACAGGGGATCTATGGATGCTCAGTTCTTACGGATGTCAGAGATGGTACCACGAAAGCAATAGGATCTACCAAATACAAGTCCTGTACTGCTTGAAGCATTTCCTAATGTTGGGCATTAACAGCAAAAGTAGTATAACTTCTATTTAATAATTAGTTTTCAGAATTTCATATTAAAACGAAATTCCCATTGATGTGAAGCTTGTGGCATTGATATGGAAATGGGACGCATAATTTATTTCTAGGACATATTATGACTATACTTAAACTTTGAAAAAACTATTATCAAAAATGTATATATATATATATTAAAAAATACTATTAAACTTTTAAACTACGTAATTTGAAGTACTATACTCGCATGTGAAATATCTGAAAACCAAAAAATAATTTCACGATATAAATAGGTATTTATTACAAAATTACTTAGAGTAAATACATAAATATTAAACATTGTTTTACGGCATGTGCTCAAAAATATATCCTTGTGTTAGCGACAAGAACAAATTTAATAGCGTCATCTGAATAACGGGAAGTTGATATCATTTAGTCGAAATTTTTCCCACAAAGATTTCGTAAATTAACTATCTATTTATAATTTAGTGAAATGATTATATATGGTAACTACGTCCCTTCCGATTTTCTGTAAGACGAATATTTCCAATAATAACATAGATGTGTATTTATATCTTGTCAAAGGTGTGTTTACTTTGAATGGTACGAGTATACGACTGTAAGTATGGTATAAGCTTTAGTAGAAACGGCTTCAGTAGTGTGCACACTATATAAAACAGGTAAAATTGTCAACCATTTTACACTTTTCATATTTAACTCTGACACACCTCACTTTTCCCACTTTCACTGTTTAACGCTCGGGGCATATTTTAGTGACGACATTAGAATTTATTTACACTTTGCCGTACGTGAAAAGTTTTATATATAAAGAAACTTTTACAAAAAGAATGAATAATATTTACGACTCCAACATTAGGAATACGACAGAGCAAAATATAAAATTTTAAAATTAGTGAAATATTAAACAAAAATTTTTGGAAATTAATTTTAAACTTCTTTTTTCCACATTTTATTTATGTATTTAAATAATTTTGAGTAAAAGGATATATAAATGTTATAAACTTATTACAAGAGTAATATTGCTCTGTTTTCTGGATTGGAAAGAAGAGTGATTGAAAAAGATTCAACAATAAAGTAGTACGAAAAAATAACCAATTCTGAGGCTGAAACTTTTCTATGAAAATAACCTTATGTGTTCGCGCGCTGGCATGTGCTTGTGAGTGAGGGCATGCGTGTGCGTGTTTTTCGAAAATAAACACCTAAGAACGGACAAATTGCAAGATATTACGTAAAACCATTATTTTACAAAAGTAACAAAACGACGCACTATGAAAAGTGATAGAACAAAGACATGTCAGAAATGGTTTTTACCAATGTTGCTATTGCTATACTATTTTCATTTTTTTAACAGGTCAAACTAAGCTATCGTGTTTTACATATGTCATCTAAAACATATTTTTGGTCATGCATATATATATATATATATACATATATATACATAGAATAATACATTTATGAAAAGCTCATCTTCTGTCAATTTTAGGGTGAAAAAAGAAATTTTTTCAAGTTCTTCGAGACTTTTGACAGTCACCCACGTTTCACATTCAACATTAATTTGTAGTCTAGTTATTCATACCCGAAGTTACTGATAAAAATGTTAGAAAGGTGAAAAAATGGAAAACAGCTGTCTATAGCAGTTTCAATTGTAGACTATTCAAATCAATAATTTCGGTATGTTTTGTCATTTATCATGAACATTTTTTTTGATAATAGGCTATTTCGTACTCATTAACATGGGGTCAACTTTCGGAAGATGCATAAGAATCTTATACAAATCGGGAGCACTTTCTAAGTTCTCTCGATGAGCCACAAATGAGGATAAATATCATAATTTTCTGTGATCTGTATATAGCCAGCATTAGAAAACCATATAACAAAAACGTGAAGGAACTTGATGAGTATGCACTAGACCATCTGAAAATCAACGAATTAATAGCAGATCCCGAAGTTCTCCAAGTATAATAGTAGAGTATATACTTAAACTATTTTAATGTCCAATTTTTCAAAAATAACCATTAAACCAGTTTAAAAATTATGCCTGTAATTATTTGCTTAATAATTAGGTAATAATTTAACTAGTAGCACTTTATTTTTTTACATTGATTTTTGTTTTGGGATTTGATTTGATTTGGGATTGAAGTTTTTGTACATATTTCAAATAGTGTCAATAGCTTAAAAAGAAATAAACGTGTTTTTGATAATTTTGAAATTGACTTTGATTGTTAATATAGGATATTAAAATTAAATTCATAAAATACACTAGGTTTAAAACCTTCAATACTCATTTATTATTGAAAAATTTTACAACATAATCTTCACAAATAAAAAAGTTATCAATTTTCGATCCGAAACAGACCTTGATTTTCCATAGTACAACGGTTCAATAAAACCGTCGACTATGAGCGAGTGCTCCGGCCATTTTGAGGAAATCGACACACGACGCAGGCAACGCTTTTAATATGTTTATCAAGTTTGCATCAGTATCACTCACTCACATACCGAAGCTGTAACAATTTGCGTATTAATTTCTCTGAATATATTTAGTTAAACATTAAGAAAGCTGGCACAGAAAATAGTCGATAAAAAACATTTTTAAAATCTTTCTAGTGGATCAGGAAATTAACATTAGCAAACTCATAAACTCCCATTTCCTCTTTACGATTTTAGCGTAAATTAACGTGGACGTAAGATAATGAAAATTTGTAATGCAGTTATTTTTATCAATCTTATGCTTTTAGTATTAAAGAATTAATAGAATTTTTGAGTAAAATGTTCACATTTTAAATTTTTTTTTAATGTGAGTTCATACTCGCTTCAGCATGTGGTTTTGTTAATACAGTAAAAAGAAAACAAAATGGTATGTAAGTGAAAAAAATGGTGTATATTGATGAATTAGTTAATAGTATTAAATATAGAAAAGTAATAATTAGATGTGGAGTATGTAGAGTAAATAATTATATGTACCCATTGCAGTAAAGTACGTTATGTTAAATTCAATGCATTGCATTGTTAAAGTTTGTTAAAGTTCAATGCATTGCATTGAACTTAATTTAATATGATGTACTTTTAATTTCTCTCAAATAATTTCTTGAAGTAATACATTTTAGAAAAAACATGTAATTAAAACACCCTTATCAACATAAATCATCAGGTCTTTAACCTTTTTTTATAAACATATATTATTTGAAAGTAATTTTCCAAAAAATTTAAATAAATGTTAAAAAATGACATGTAAAATTACATTTCACTGATAAAAAACTGCTATTTTTATCCACCCAGCAATACATTGCAGTGTAAAGTAGTAGCAATACACTTATTTAATATAAATAGCAAGCCATGCTTTTGACAGACAGAAAAATAACCTTTTGTAAACGACAGTAAATGTTTATGAAATTAGATTTAAAAAAACATCTTGTCAACTTAGCTTAGCCTTAGGGCTCTACGATGAATCGTCTTACTTAGGCAGACATATTTACTGAAATGTGTTTTACAATAACGTGGAGACTAAAAGAATTAAAGCAAAATTAATATTATTTTAGAAAACAGGACGAGCGTTATAGATATACGTATATATATATATATATATATATATATATATATATATATATATATATATATATATATATAAATATATATTAGAATAGATTCTATCCAATCACGTTGAGATATAAAAAAATGTTTAATCGTTAATAAATTCTCGAGCCGGATGTTACTTATTCACTTGCATAATTGCTATTAATCGTTAGCGATAAGCCAGATCCATGTTTCCTTCAATCTTTTTGAGTTCATTGTCTTTTTTAAGTTGCGTTGAAAGGTTTCAATAATTCTGGTGCATTTTTAATATTAAGATATATTTCAATTTATTTATCACAATTTTCACATTTAACGCAAACATTCAATTTTTAACCTTCAATTTTGTTGTACAGTATATAAAGTTTTTTATGCATATTTACTACCTTGGCTATTTACAAGCGCTAGACTATGTAACAAGTTACACTCTGACGTATAAAGCGCTCTTTGAATGAAGGAGAGCCTCCATACTTTTTCTCTCTCATTCTCTCATACCTTCCACTATTCCATTATATGGGTGGATATATCTGTGTGTATTACAATATCCCTTAACACAAACACTTCCCGAAAACTTAAATATGCTATGTACATACGGATATATGCCATTCTAGGGTTATCTTAGTTGACCCAAAGAACTGATAAGTGAAATACTGAGAAGTATGTTATAATGCTATGTACTCATTATTAAGAATTCCGTAACTCAAAAAAAAAACGGAAACCTATGAGATAAGTCATATTCGTCCGTCTGTCCCTCTGTCACGGCTGTTCTTTTTAAAAGCTGCTTGACATAAACTTTCAAATTTATCATAAATGATAGTGTATTAATCCGCACATATATTCACAGCTAATACCATAAAATATGTGTTTAAAAATTATAGGGGAGGAGGAGGTAAGAAATGGGTACTCGAGAGAATTTTGTAAAAAATTCCATTTCTTGTAGGGGGCATCATTTGAAAGCGCTAGTTAAATGGGTTTCTAAAATATTTTTATTATAGCTGTAGTTATTACATCTTTCGGAATATATAACAATTTTACTATATTTATTTCCGAAGCTACTGGCCCTGAAATTTTGAAAAATAACAGAATTTTACAAGCCATGACGGTGAGTGTAGGTGATTGCTTTTGAGATATTCAGGGTACGTATGAATACCATAACTATAATTGTAGATGACATTGCTTTTGCAGGATACGTAGGAAAACCCTGACGATGATTGCAGATGATATTACTTTTGAGATATTCAGGATACGTAGGAAAACCGTGACGATGATTGCAGATGATATTACTTTCGAGATATTCAGAATACGTAGGAAAACCGTGACGATGATTGCAGATGATATAACTTTTGAGATATTCAGGATACGTAGGAAAACCGTGACGATGATTGTAGATGTTATTACTATTGAGATATTCAGGATACGTAGGAAAACCCTAACGGTGATTGCAGATGATATTACTTTTGAGATATTCAGGATACGTAGGAAAACCGTGACGATGATTGCAGATGATATTACTTTTGAGATATTCGGGATACGTAGGAAAACCGAGACGATGATTGCCGATGATATTACTTTTGAAATATTTAGGATACGTAGGAAAACCGTGACGATGATAGCAGATGATATTTCTTTTGAGATATTCAGGATACGTAGGAAAACTGTGACGATGATTGTAGATGACATTGCTTTTAAGATATTCACGATCATACAAATAGCTCACCTATTAATTCTATTAAGTACTAAATTTTTATTGAGCTAGGAAGTTCATATTAGTGACGACATAAGATAAATAGGTAAATTTCACTTCAAACGAGGTACAAAATTATAAAATTAACAGCGATTAATTTATCTCATATACCAGTTACATACATTAAAGCCAGGAAATAAACTTACAAAATAAATATATATTTTGTAGACTTACTTTCAGGACTTCAATGTTATATGCATTATATATATATATATATATATATATATATATATATATATATATATATATATATATATATAAATATATATACTGATATATGAGACGAATTACCTATGTTGGTTTTATAATTTCGATCTGAATATGATTTAACTATTTAACAGAAACGCGATGCAACCAATTTTTTAAAACGTTTAAAAAAACATATATAGTAACAGAAATATAATAGTTTCACGATTCTTATATATTTTTTCAGGTTTAACTAATATGAAATAAATAGCCACGGAAAAGCACTTTCAATAGCAATTACGTGCTGATTAAAAAGGATAACTAGTATTTTCCCAGTATAAAGATAATTTTCAAATATTTTTAATTACAAATATTTTTACTATGGCGGGTTTCAAAAACGTACTCACATGGATAAATATTTCATTGTCAATAAATGCCCTACTTTTTTGTATTAATGTAAAATATCTAAACATTACTATAAAAGTTATATCTAACAATTTCTTTTGACCACAATAATTTAACAACTTAGAAATTTAAATTCATCTCACATGCATCCACATGAAAGTGCCAATTCATTCGTGAGTTTTCCGCTTTGTAAAATGTGATTGACCCTTATCATCTTTGTCAGAAAAAGGAGGTAGGATATCCACTATATAAGGAAATGACGCTTCAAATAAATAAAAGCATTCATTAGATCATGTTTATCAATTACACTTGGTACTTCTGTTTGTGGGATTATAAATTATATTAATTTTTTAACTAGAGTTTATAAGCAGATATTTTTGCGTTGAAATTTATGCGTGTTACCATACTATCAAAATTTATATTTTATTCACACCCTAACGCCATGATTTAATAACATAAATTATGTACTTTCTAGCAACTGATGAAAATATTAAATATTCTAAAGATTCTTTATTCAAAATGCTACAAGTGAACATAATCTTTATGAGGAACTTCGTTGTCTTCTTTCGTATTACATATTTTGTCCCATTTGTATGTCAGTATAATAGTTTTGATTGCAAAAAGAAACATTTTAATCTACGAATACAGAAACTGCCGCAGATTTGAATTATCTGGATAAAGTTGTAAGTTACACAAGAAATTTCTGGATATCTTATTATAAAATATGTTATTCGAAAAAATTTATGCGAAAATGTTATTTCGCGAGAACGCTACAATTAAAAATGTTAAATGTGGTTTATAAATTTAAATATTTAAAACACATTTATAGTATGCACATTCATAAAAATCCTAACTAATATTATAAGTGTAAAAGGATGGATGTTTTTTTACTATAACTGCCTAATTCCTGAACAGAACTGCAAAAAATATGGCATACATTTTTTGCAGATACGTCCCGAAATGACAAATTACAGCCTAGATTAATATATAAGCTTATTTTCTACGTCGAAATTTAAAGAATTCTAACAGATAGCATCCATATTTTATGATGTTCATTTCATATATTGTATGCAACGAAAATTTTGTAAGTTGGACTTTGGAATGTATTAACTTATAGCGTGTGTCTTGAATTCCCAAATCTGCATGGTCTATTATGATTTTGAAAAAAATTGGAATTGAGATAAACTATAACCTGAAATGAAACGTCCCGAGTACCAATTGGAAACAAAGCCTACGTCTCTTTTCATCTACTGAGAGACTTATTAATTCTTTTTGATGGTCTTAATGGTAAAGAGCCTCGAGTTATGTGGTAAAAGAAATACTTTTCTAGGCAACCTTTATCAATCGTTGGCAGGCGGTGAATAATTCATAAGCATGAAATATGTTTCCTTATTCAATATAAATGCGAGTTTCTCTTATGAATGCAAGTTTCTCTGTTTAGTAAATCTTTTCATTTATTCGGGGTACGCTGTCGTTGTATTTTGAGTATGTTTAACCTTGTTTTCAATTCCGCTGAGAGTTTTCCTGATAAACGTGACAAAGGTTTAAATCAATTTTAAAGCTGGCCAAGTAACGAATTAATTGGCTTTTTCCATACAGATATGCATACCATGATTTTCTAAATTTCTGCATTGTAAGATAATTGCAACCAATTTCCCCTAAGATTTGTTTGATAACTTTCACAATTTCTGTAACCCTTTATGCCACTAATACCAATTAACGTCTCGACTAAATTGTTATTGGCCGATTTGTACTACATTTGAGTATAATGATAAGAAGTAGGTGTATATAACTTGAATCATACTTTGTTACATTGGCAATGTAAAAAAATCAAAATACAAAAATACAAAAGCTCAAATAAACATAAAAAAATTGAACTGGCACTTTCAGTTCAGGTCTCCATTTAATATATCAAAAATTTAAATCAGCAAGTTTCGATTACCTGATCTTTCATAAATGTAATGCTTACTAATAGAAAAAGGTAACAAAAACAAAGAAAATAACAAAAGGTAAAAGATGACAGTAGGGTTGGACTCTTTTTCGCCCAGTGGCGTTTCTTCTAAACTTTAAAAGTCACCGTCAGCAAATCGGCAGGTATTAATAGTTATATAAATAACTTCTATCAAAACCTCAGGTCTTGTCCAATAGCATTATCATGAAGGATTTATTGACTAAATTCCAAGTATTTTTGCAACTTTAATATATGGAATCGACTTTTATTTCAAAGTTTTATCTCCGGAAATAAAAAAAAGTCCAGCTCTTTTGTCCTGCGTATTTCATAATTGACCTTGTATGTTGTGTTTGGAAACCACGATCGACGAAATTGTAAAATCACTTCTCAATTCAAGTCAAGATGTCTACAATAGGTGTATTTTTGAACATATAACTCTGATAACTCTAATAACTCGAATGTTCTTGCCTTAGTTTACTCTGATAACTCTAATTTCCTTGCCTTAGTTTTCATGTTCTTAAATAAAAACATTTCAGAATATTTAACACCTTTTTTAATTTGAATCTGATATACTCTTTCAATAAATATATACAGTGCAGCAGTACTTGCCGAAATAAATGCAATTTATCAAATAAAACGCTTGATTAATAGACTACCTCAAGAGTAGCGTCAAAATGTAAAATTTATGGGGTCTTGGTAATTTATAAGAAAAAACAGAACCGGAATTAAAAACCTATTAAATACCAGTAAAACATGCACAACGAAGGTTTTATACACATTTAGGCTCTTAGAAACTTTTAAGAGTAAGTCGTATTCATTTCTATGCTATATTTCACGTTGACCTATGAAAGAAGTTAAGAAGTAATAGGGTAATATTAGTTAAGATTCGTTATAAAATTAGTTATAATATCATGTCAGTACTAGTTGTAGCATTGCGTGGAAATAATTTTTTAGGGTGATCAATACTTATCTAACATTTTAAAATCAGGTTAGCAGTGTACTGAACACACAAGAAATACCTGCTCGTTGTGTACCCGAATTTATTACGAGCGATGAACTATATTTTGTAAAGATGCCATCTTTTCGTTTGTTGCATGACGAAATAGGCAGAAGTAATATAAAGTAATTTTTTTATATCCTTTATTAATTATTTTTCTTATTTTTTAATACGTGTACTTTAAATTAATTTAAAAAAATATTTATGTAGCATATAATAGACTTACGATTCATTTTTCTTCATTATTTTATTCTACGCAAGGGAAATTTTCTTTGTATTTGAGAGTGACATAAATTTTTCTCAATATTTTGCAAATTAAAATTGTTCATTGTATTTTTGGACTAAAATAATTTTAATTGCATATTACTTCGCTTTAATACGAATTTGGTAACATTTTTCATAAATAGTAGCTGAGTGTGTTGATCTGAAATAGTAGTTGAATTACCTTTACAATAATATTTTGTTTAGTCACGTAAATTATGCTATTATGTTAGAAATAGGCATTTTCTTAATGCTTCCGTTCATTTTTGTTGATTTACTATATTTAGAGACAAAGAAAATTTGAACTCATAAAATTTTAAGGCTCTAATGAGGCTAACAACTAATTCTCTGGGCCTCTTAATTTATGCAATGTTATTATATACAACGTTAATTTACAAAATATATATTATAGTACATCAAATGTATCTTGGTTATATTATAGGTACATCAAATGTATCTTGGTTATATTATAGTTACATCAAATGTATCTTGGTTATTATAAGAAAAGATGCAATTATTGTTTGTGTGTAAAATGAATAGTAAGAAAACGCAATATATTAATATATTAAAATAAATTAGTAAATTGTACGACCGTTTTTCAAAAAGGAATTTATAAAAATAATTTAAAGTATATCCATGTAAATCCATGATGTTCTGTTACGATGCCCACGAGTAATATGATAATTTTAATTAAAGTAAAATTACCTTCACTGCCATAAAAAAATTATGTCATCAGTTTGCTACCAGAAACTACCAGGTCTCCCAACTGTGATGCTTCGAAGAACGTAATTTATCTATGATAATTATTAGATGTTTTGGCTTAAGTTGAGATAAATCTATTGTTAGGATTATATATCACGGGATTATTGCATTTGTCAAGCTTTCTTTTTTTTCAGCTCAATTTTTAAATTGGATCTATTTTTATTCCTCTAAATGTTTATTTTTTCGTGTTTTTTAGTGGCAACATTTATTTTTTTTATTTTCCTTTGATACAGACACATGGAAATTATAATAAAACTGGCAAGATATCATGGAAATGGAACTAAATACATAAAAAAATGTATAATTTTCATGAGCGCATCAAATCCTGAAGTGTTTCTTTTATTGTGGGATTAATATTTAATTTTTTTGATATCTCCAAATATATCTTCCATTATATGTTTATAATAAGTAAAGTAGATGTTTGGAAAAGCGAAATCGGAAATGTTTTCTGTATTTACATAACGTTTGTATTTATTTCATTGCGTATATGACTTGAAAGCAAAATCACTTTTCAGTGTGGATTAAAAATTAATATATATCTCATAAAAGGAGTATCGCTCTCCTTATATGGATCAAATGTGGAGATAATAATTTTCATTTCTCATTAAAAGTTGAGATGGAAAGTTTAATTTTTTCGTCGATCTGGATATAGAAATATGTATTGTGGAATAGAATACTGATTGTGATGTGGTCTGGAATAGAATATTGAATATGATGTGTAATAGAATACTGACTAGTGAAGCGAATATAAAAAGTCACACGTATAATTGTGTTTGTATCTAAGGAAACAAAGACTGATACAATTGTTTACATAATTTTTAGTACGCTTCACCTTGAATCGATTATTTTAGGCTTATAGACGAAAGTTTTAAGAATCATAAAGCAATTATTTTGGATGCCTTGAAGCGATACTTTCACGTTTTGAAGAAACAAATGCGTTTTGTCGGTTTTTTTTAATTCAGCGTAACAAATGACAACATGGAAATAGACTGTGTTTTTGTGTTTCTTTTAAATTGAATGTAATATTTATAAAAAGATATAGTCATACGGAAATATCTCTATAAAGGTATATTTCACAAGTATAGTGAATCTACAAAGTCATAAATTTGAAAGCAAATTGAGAAAAAGAGAATGTATAATTTCCTTAAAACATCGCCGAAATTATAATACACTTCAAACATACAAAATCTTCATTAATATATAATTTTTACGAAACATTTTGTACTATATTTTCAATAAACAGAAGAGAATTTGGAAACTTACACACACACACACACACACACATATATATATATATATATATATATATATATATATATATATATATATACGTATTTATGCTTTACACACCAGTGTATGTGTCGAGGTTGCAGAATTGTGTTAATATTTAGCAGGCGCGACCCAGAGTTTAGACAAGTAGGAGGAAAGATGGCGACTGCACTGGAACGGAAAACCATTTTATCGCTAAAGTCCAAGCTTATAATTTCCACGCAATCGAGGCTACGTGTAACAGCTTAACTTTCTGTAAAGTACATATTAACATATTGTTTTAAGACGTTTATTATTAATTAAAGACTTTGATTAAAAAAAAAGGTATGTTCGCCAGTAACACAATTTATTCATATTTGGAAAACTGAATGAGTGAACATTAAACGGAACGTACGCAATATTACTATTAGGCTGAAGAATAACGGGAAATAAAAAAGCGACCCTTAGGATAATTGTAAAGAGTTATTTCTTATGAGTGGCTTATAATTACGAGTCGGGGTTATTCTCTTATAAGTTTCATAAATCGTATGTGCTGAGAGAATAAATTTAGTACCACGCCCGAAGTCCACGGATTACGAACTAGGTCAGTAATCGCTGATGAAATATTTATTCACCCATGGTAGTGCTAGCTAGTCGACATACAGGTCACATTATTGGGATGATTTTTAACCACATTATACTGACTTCAAAAGTTGTGTACGTTATAATCATATGTCGGACAATTTTTCGAAGTTTAAATTCATTTCCCTTCATTTGATTTTTGATGAGAACTATTTTTCATCCTTTCTTCAGTAGTCCAGATGTAAGTAGAATATACTTGTTCCTATTTTGTGGAAATAGAAAGTATTTAATGGCCTTTGTCATTTGAAAAAAAAAAGACTTGCAGTGCCAGTTATTTTAGTTAAAGACAGCAAACGCGTGCGGTACATTGATTTTAAAACATTTGTTTTGGATCATTTAATTCATTTCAAGTTTAGGTTTATTGAATTTATTTTAATGATATGAGAAATAGGATATATCTGGCTTTCAATTTATTTGAATACCTTCTGCTAATACCACGCCTATATAATAGAGTTGGTATAAAATTGTATGTCCAAAAGGTTTGTGCACTGTTTGCAACATTTCATTAGCTCAAGTGCCACAACACTGGAATAAACTTTTAAGAGAGACCAAGATGGCATCGCTAACACACTTTTTAGCCGAGTTATGAAATTTTCAGTTTGCTTCACTGGGAAATGTCATTTGTGTCGTGTAATTTGACGATAACCTTCAAATATCGCTTTTAAAGACGGTTTCATGCCAAAAAAGACTTACATCAAATTTTATTTCTTTAAATTAAGTTTAAAAATTACATATAAAAAATTAAAATTTTGCTTTAACTTCAGTTTCGTATTATTACTCCTAAATAATTAGTATATGTATTGAATATATTTGGCGTTAATTTTGTAGAAATTCATTATTCACAATAAAATTAAACTAATATTATTTCTACTTTCTTTAAGTTCTTTACCACGACCCAGGTTTCTAATAGCCTACCTGAAGATGTTATAATATAACGAAACCTAGGTCGTGGTAAAGAACTTAAACAAAGCAGAAATAATACTACATCACGTTGTTTCATTTAATTGTGGGTAGTATATGTATATTTGGTATATTTCTATTTTTTTGTAATACTCGTGTGTAATGGTTGTGAAATGGCAAATTAAATTTTCTAAAATAACTTTGAGATACATTAAATTCATTTAATATTGATGATTATAGTTATTGTCATTTTGAAAAAAAAAGTGATTACGTGTGAGTCAAACTAATTATAAAATTGATCGTATTATAATTTATAACACGTAACGTTGGCAATTTTTGTTTACCATAGACCTCATTCATCCATTTATTGAGAATAGTGAGGCAGGACAACATTTTTTTTGTCTTGCTTTTATTAGGGCACAGGAGAAATCATATGGAACATATAACATTTAACTAATATATTATTGGATTTCTCTATTCACGTATTATAAACTGTGTGAACTTATTAACGCATCTATTTTCGACCTTCGTTTGAACTACTTCCTTGTTCGTCATGATTGACAACATCATTAACGTTGTACTACGTCATTTGATCTCGGTTTCAGTATGGAACATATTTTTGTTTTCGGTATTCAATTGGATTATGATATTATTTCTTGGTTTGGTATTGAACATTTTCCTGTTTTTGGTGTTTAGTTTGACTACACCAGTATTTTCCCGTCTTTGTATTGAACATTATTTTCTTTTCGCCATTCATTTTAAATAATTCATTTTTATAGGTTTCCTTACTAAACATTCTTTGTTTTCGGTCTTAAGTTTAACTACTTATTCATTTCTTAGTTTCTTAGATAAAATTTTTAAATTATTATTTTCTTCATTAAGACATGACATTCTAACATTAAGTTCGTCTTTATTGTGAAAAATAAATTAATCATCCGAAATGTTATTAAAGTATTTATTTTCGGTTAATCTTTGTTCTGCTTATATTATAATTTTTTGTTTAGTTTATATATTTGACTGGTTTAAGATAGCGATTATAGGGTTGCTTAGTGCTTCACGTATAATCAATTTGTTTTATGCTGGACAATTATGAAGTTTTATTTTGTTTTATTAGTTATTATTTGTTTTATCTCCAGCACTAGGTGATAACCTGTAAGTCGTACATGGGTTTTCATGATAAAGGAATAAATAAATAAATACGGGTATTCTTTTTTTTTATTAATTTATAACCAATATTTCTCTATCTATTAGTTTTCTCTCTTTTAAATACTAGGCAAGATTTTCTTCTATTTCATTGTATTCAGTGCTAAATTCATATTAGCAATATTTTCTTCATATTAATTTATATTGAAAAAAACGTGTCTCTATTATCATTTTGTTTTTTATATCTATCTCCATAATCTTGGACTATTCTGATTATAATAAATGCAATGTTGCTAAAAATATAACTTGCCATTATGAAGAAAATACTGGTGGTCTCTTTTTTGTTAAATATTAATATTTTTAAAAACTGTAGAATGTTATTCCTTGTCATATTAAATCGAAAAACAGAAATTATGTATTTATTCATTGTCCTTTTTACGATAATCGCACTTGAATTGTTGGAACTGGTAAACAAATTGGCAGCTTGAAACGTATTGTCTTATTATTCAATTATAATAATTATTACATGGTCACAACAACAACTTAGGTGAATGCGGTGTACATAGATATTTTTCTAATAGTTTGAAGAGAATAATGAAAAGAAAACTGCTTCATATCACCTATAAAAAAATGCCGACAGTTTATTCAGTTATGTTTCTCTTTTATCTGTAACTCAACCTATTTGTCCTGCCAAGCCTTAGTCATATAAACTACCTCCAATGCTGCGTCTTCAAAGAAACTCCTTCACGATCAATACGAGCTTTGTGAACGTAAATGTGGCAGCAGTTACATGTTTTGTAGAGCAACGCAGTGGCGTTAAAGAATGACGTGCGGCTTGAAATGGGATGGTATTGAATTTGCTTCTTTATGTCGCCGTAACATACGTTTGAAGCGTTCAATAAAAGTAATACAATGTGTTCGACGAAGTAAAAGACGTTGTAAAATTTATTTATATGGCTATCTTCTCAGTTTTATAACATAATACTATTTAGGTTTTAAATGCTCATCTTGCCTAATTATTTTACATTAAGCAATTTAAAAGAATGTAAATACTGATTGACTATTATAATAATTTTTTTACAAACTTTAATGTATATATAAAAATAAACGTATATTTGGCGGATATCGCCAGGATCACTATCGGAGTATGGGTATAAGAGTCATTTCTTCCCATGAAACGGAGTAGTTAAATGTGACAAAACTGTTAAATATATTCATAAACTTATCTCTTGAAATATTTGCAAATTCAAATAGTTCAAAAAAATTTTAAAAAATATGAAGAAAATATTTGTGATTAAAAATCGAGAAATAAAAAACTTTAAAAATATTTTTTTCAAGTTTTGATATGGCTCTGTTGAAGAAAGGGGAGCAAGATAAAATTAACAAAACGATTACGCGAAAAAACATATTTTCAGACGGTGTTTGAAAATATTTATTGAACACAAGTTTCTGGTATTAGTATCCAATTGATTCTAAAGTTTTGCAGCTTGGAAAAAAAGAGACAGAGCCGGTTTCCATAGCATAGTTCTGGACCTTCAATAGATATTTAAGTAATTTTATTTCTAAGATATGCTGGATAATTTTTCATGTGTGTATTGAAAACCGCAAAGTATAAGTAACCGGATTTATAAGTTTACACTAACCTAATTTTCATTTCAAAATTTTAAAATTTGTTTACCCACAGCCTGAGCATACGTTTATAAGATACACATTAGCGGCTGGTTCCTATATTTTCATCTTAATTTTACGATTATTCATCAATCTTTACCTGTGACTGCAAATGTGAAATAAATACGAATTTTAGAAATTCCAATTAGATATATAAAAAAACCAGCTCAGGGTGACTTGTGATAACTAATGTGAAATTACTTAACTTGTTCTAAATCATCACTAATATGGACTCCCTAGCGCAATACATATTTAATAATAATTAATATCCATAATTTCCTTTCGGGGAACATATACACTTTTTGTATTAAAAACTACGACATTTAGATTTATAGTTAGTTTTCCTATAATATTTGTGTAGGATGAAAGGTTTCGGAACTAAGGAGAAGAGACACGTATTTTTTGCATATTTTTTAATATTTCTCCAAAGGTATACTAATTATCATCATGAAAGGAGATTTTTGAAGTCGTCATGACCTTAAAAAGCCCTTTCAAACCACACCTTGGATATTTATTTAAAAAAAACAATATTCCAAATGTTTAATTTGCACTCTAAAATTTTAATGCAAATAATTTTTTAGTATTATCTTTTGAGATAAATGCAGATTAATATGTTCTATTGGAACGCCAAATTTTATGTATGTACGTTGAGCGAATTAAAAAAAAAACAGATGGACATACGTAAGCATGAGTGTGCATTTTGAATGTGCGTTAAGTACATTAAAAAGAAGGTGACAGACGGACACAGGAAAGCAAAAGTGTACATTTTGGGAGAAAATATATTAAATTGCAATCAACAGAATTAAATAGGAATCAGAAAGCCAGGCAAATGCAATGGGGATTCCGAGTTAATTCTTTACATGAAAACACTTGTATTCTCTACAAAACTTTCAAAATCCAGCGCAGCAGATAGTAATCATTGGTATAAGGAACGTTATTCCAATCTCCTTACATATAAAGAAATGTTTTAAAATCGTTTAAAAGTTTTGAAATGAAAATCATGTATTTTTTTATATTGTGATGAAAATAACTCAATTGATTAAATACAGATATACGTAAATATTATTTAAAAGACAGTAAAATAATGCGATCAAAGGCGCAATTTTCTTATGAAAATATGAATTTAAACGTTGATAGTAGTTCCACAGTGCCAAAGCGGCTAGTCAAATTATGGTAAAAAGTTCTTTCCTACTTCTCGCCGGTTAATAGTAAAGCTTTCTATTTTTTCGTCACATTGCGGTTTCCGCGCATTTTTTTTTACACAAAATAACTTGGTATACGGAACTAATAGAAAAACCTTTGTGTTATAATTAGATGTTATTGCGCATGCACATTACCGTTTGCAAATGTAACTGTTTATTCGTTTCGTCATTGATTGCAGTATATCATTATTATTAGGTGCTATTATATGTGCTATTTAGCATTCTTAATCAATTTAAGTAATCCCTTCACTGACCAATATATACGTCACGTACTTCTCACTTTTCTGTCTATTTCCTTTTCCGTGCAAATGAGAAATGATATTTGATGTCCAAGATAGATATATTCTTCGACACTTTCAGCATTTAAATGTGTTAAGAATATTTAAATAAGCGTTTTCCCTACTTGCACTTAAATTTGTTCCTTTTTGAAAAGGTTCATTTGGTATTGTAACAAAATGCATACACTTGAAGCTTTTCTTTCCAATGCTGCAAAGAAAGACTTCAAGTACTTTAAAGGACTCGGTGGTTCCGTCAACTGATTCTAATGTAGTTTTGTAATACTATAAAAATTAAGCACTATGGTTTTTCATGTCATAATGACTAGAAACTGTAGATTTAGAATTTGGTAATAGAGGAATCTTACTCGTCAGGTGCTAGTAAACACCTGTTACTAAAATTTTTTTTGACATTTATTCAGCTTCTACTTCTACCTAGTGTACCGTCCGTGCGGAATACACCTCATTCACCAGATAGACTAACCGAGTCTTAGTAAAAGACTTTTGAAAAGTACTCTTGTTGATATGGCCATTCCAAAATATTAAAGAGATATTTTTGCTAAACTGGGTGAATTTTAGTTTGAGCCTAAATGAGTCTTCTAGTCAATTTTGAATTTTGCAGTCGGGTTTAAAAAAAATTCATTTTTTTAAATCGAATAAATCTAATTTCAATATACAAGATGGAATAATGAAACATTGTAATATCTTTTAATAAATTTTGATATTTTTTGACTTTCTCTATGAATAAAACATTATTTTGAATCGACTACCGAAACTGATTTGTTTTATTTCTCCTTCAAAGTCATAAACCCTTTTTAATATATGATATTCAGTTCTTTTCCGCACCATTTTCTTCATTCCAAAAGTTTCTTAAATACTTAATTATCTGTTATGTGTAAACTTTGTTAAGGCTAAACTTGGTTAATAAACACAGGAAATTTGTTTAAAAAATAAGCTTAATTTTTTCAAATTAATTTAGATACAAAACAACGCGGCTAATTATTAAAACATCTAAATATCGGTGTTTTTATGTAACACCGTTACATAAAAACACCCAACATCCTGAAATCGACAAAAACTTCATACTTCGCTGACATACTTCGCTGTTTTAACAAAAAATCGATGTCGGTACATATGTACGTAAAATATAATTCAATATAAATGTGGTACATTGGACCGTCATATTGTGGAGATAGTTTATAAAATTTGTACGATAATATTGTACGGGTATTTCGCGATGAATATACGGTGAACTTTATGTACTCACGAGCCGTCCTGTGGTAATTTGGGACAAATAGCATGCAATAAAAATAAGAGATACAATTTTTTAAGCACATAAATTTGGAAATAAAAACGAGTCCGGTTCGCACATTGTGGGTTTCGTACATGATTGGAAGTACTTTACTTAGCATCAGTCTTTACTAATATGTACTTCATGGCGTAATAATACTTTATTTGTGATTAAGTAAGAGAAAAAACATATTTCAAAAAACTATGACATCTAGAGTCATGGTTAAAGTTATAACCTTTGTGTAGGATTATAAAAAAACTATGTTTCTTTATAACTTTATGTTCAGTAACTCAATATATTTTCCCCTATTCGCATATTTCTGAAAATGTGTTACATAATATTTTGAATAGTTTTTGAGAACTACATAATTAGTCCTATCAAATAATACGCCACTCTGTGAATGTAGAATACACAATTTTAGAATTTTCTTTGAATATTTAACTCTCTTCCACACTAAAATTTCCATAAAAATATTTCAAAGTAACCCGTACATTTCTCAATAATTAGATATGTCAATGACTAACTATCGAGATATTTGCGGGTTGGTATACTTTATTGCCATACGTTCTAAGTTTCTACGTCAAGTGGTATATGAGAAAGACGGTTGTGACATACGGATAAATGGACACTTTGTATTTGCAAAACAAATATATAATATTATCTACTTAAAAGATATCGACGTCAATTATTATTTTAGCGCTTGTTTAGAGTAAACAATTGGTATATTTGCCTTTCAGTATTTCATTTAAAAATAATTTTTAAGTGGGTTTCCTTTTTTTAACATTTTTTTTATTTTAAAGAAATGAAAAAAGTTTTCGTAATAAAATAAATTAAAAAGGTAAATCACAATTAATTTGACGGCAGTAAAATCGTATTTTTAAATCTTCTAGAATTTGTTTTTTTTTTAATTTATGAACAATTAACTAAGCAAATATTTTAAGTTCTTAAAGACATCTTAAGTGTTCAATGACGGAATAATTCCATAATTTTTTTAATAAAGTGAGTCAAAAGCAAAAAAATCAACTTTACAAAATAGGATATAACAATGATTTTCGTTAGATAAAACAGAGAAAAACCGTCCCAAAGTTTCTATTGAAATTGTGTACTTTTCATCCTGTAATATAATCCCTACAATAAATGTTATTATTAATAAAAATAAGGTACATTTTAACTAAAACGGTGAACAAAAATCACGATCCAATATATTATATTCTCAAAATGCCGAGTAGTATACATGGCAATAGCCGCGAAATTGCCGGGAAGATTACTACACGTCTCGAAAGTTCAGATTTTGTTCGTAAAAAATATCAAAGGGAAAAACTTGTTGAGAACGTGACACAGAAGAAAATTCATCGAAGCATAAGAATATAGCGTTGACCACGACAATAATGTTCGAATGTTGGTTTTACCAGCTTCGTGTTGTATTACAATTTCGAGTGTTTTTGTGGGGATAGCACAAATTTTTCTGTTAAGATTATATTTTGTAATAACTTTAATCGAAGTGTTGTTTATGAACCAATAAATTATCAAGCTACATTTGATTTTATTTTTAAATAAACAGGTTTGAGTTAATAATAATTATTATCTCTAAGTTTTATTCTTTACTTAATTGAACATCAGCATATAAATGCATTTACGCCGATATTGAACTTTTGCTTGAAGCTTACTGTCATTACGGAATTTCGACATTATAACTTTTCTGAGCTACATCACAGGTAATCACAGCCCACGATGTGCAGATCAAATGGATTTAAAGCTTAAAAAATTCCACTGGTTATAAACTAATATGTTTATATTTATCACCATCTCCATTGAATTTCACATCATACTTTCTTCTTTAAATGCGTGTAGTGACATGCCATCCATGACCGAATAATTTCATTGCAGTTAAATAACCTGTCATTCCATAGATTTGTTCCTTATATCGGTTATGTTTAGATAAATGCTTGCTTTTAACTCACTACTCTAGTGAGTTAACTCAGGAGCTGCGCGGGAGTCAAAACACTTTTGTCAAACATTTTAAAGCCTGTAACTTCACTGTCTTTCATTGTTATTATTTCCATCGGACACTATTGAAATATATCTTTTTTATATTTAATTACACATCGGCGGCATTAATTTTTGTTATAGTTTCTCAACTTTGCCCGGTACCTCACCTGAACCTTAAGCAGTAAATATATAATAATTGTATAAACATTCCTCATATATCCACATAGTTATGTATAATAATAAGAAAGGTTACTTGAAACTTCCTAATAATTAATTACTCAGAAAAGAAAAATATGAAATATTCGTCGTTTGCTAGTTTCTTGCCTCTTTAAAAAGGATAATTTCTATGTAAAATTATTTTATAAAATATATGAAGAAAATATGAAAAGAAAAAGGGTAAGCCAACCATGCCCGAGATTAATCAAAATGAAAATTCACAATAACATCATGTTTTTATTTATAAAATCGTCGTCATATTAAACCTATCTTCTTTTGCATGAAAATATAGATGTTTTCCTTTAAACGTCATTTCAATACTAAATCACAATATTGAATTAAAATTTACACCTAAATAAATTATAATTTTTAATTCAAATTTACGTTAAATTACGTAAAAGTGTCGATAACCTGGATTTGTCCAGGCTTGAAAAAGCTTTAAGCCACTAAAGCTTTTTCATCGAAAATGTCGTAAACGTGAGCTTATGGATTGCGAGATTTAGTGACGTTATAAACAGAGGCTCCGATACCTAGTTCAAGTTTATAATAGCCACGGAGGGTATCTGATTTTCAACGCGGCAATTTATGCATGTGCTTGTTTCCGGGCACTGGCAATAATCTGGGGTTGTTATATTTGCTTTCAATGAAAATATGCTTTAAAACCTTTATAATTATATTATATCTGCTTTTTCGATGCTTAACAGGATTTAATGATGAGGATATATATTGAAATTAACTACTTATGTACACACATACATATCCTTGGGTACACACACAGACACACACACACACAAATACACACACACACGCTCACACACACACACACACGTACACGGACACGTGCATGCGCACGCGGACTTGCACGCACGCACGCATACACACATATATATTCAGGGAACTTTGTAACAAGTCCTCTCATTTGATATCCAAATTGGAAAATACTGAACATATTTATTTTTTTGCTTTTCAACGATATGGCTAACGCCATGATGATTTTAATGATATCACCTAGCCTAAATTATCTGACTTATCACGACGAACCGAGCAATATCTCCTTTTTTTGAATCCGTACAACCTTTTAAGTTTCACACTGAACCTAATATACATGAGTACATAGGACAATATACGTGAATACATACGATAGGTGAACAATTGTACCCTCGTTTTGGCTCCGCCGTAGTTGGGTTTCAAACATGGTTATTCATATCTTGTAAGTGCTCATTTATTTATTTTTGAAGCTTAAAGCGTTGAAAGTATATAGTGAATATGTATTCATTTTTATATATAAAGGCGCGCAAGTAGGCGTGTACGCACAATATATGCAAAATTATAAATGGGAAAGGTTTATTCGTATGTTTGTTCGTTAGTGTAATTTTTGGAACTGCATGTTCGATATAAACAATTATTTTGGTCTTATGAACTCCATTTTAGAAAATATTTTGGAAAACTATGGGCTATATATCATTACATTGCTAGAATCTCAAAACTGATTCTGTGTTGAGAAACTTATGCTTCGATAAATGTTACAGATTATATTGTATTTCTATATAATTTATATAAAAAAAGGAGTAATGAAAAATGTAACCAGAGTTGGACAGGCTGTTTAAATGGTATAAGGCAAAGGGAGGGATGTTTCTTGAATGATCATTCAAAGTATTCCCGTCGATACGTTGTTGTGGTACGAACCCGACACCAATGTCGCTTGGGGAACTGAACCATGGCGTCTATAACAACAGTGAAAGACTAACATAGTTAAAATTATTCTACGTAGGTAAACAGTGGGGTCCAGCTAAATTTGATATGTTAAGATTCCGAAGCCAAAATTTTAATAGCAAGCCTTAGTTTGACTTCCATCCGTCCATCTACTAATCTGTCACATTGAATGAGTTTCTATAGTTTTAGATTTAACCGCATGAAATTATGTTGTTTGATAGTTCAGTTGAAGATTTAAATTAGTATGGGACAAAATATTTTATTTTTTAGCATGGACCCTTTAAAAGGGAAAATAAAACCGCATGTTGTGGAAATTTGAATACTCGACTGGTGATAGAACATAATAACCCTCAATAGTAAATAAAAAAGATATACAAATGAATTTGATATAAAAATATTTAAAAATTAATTAAAAATCGATTTACAGTAATTCTAAAACTATTTAATATTAAAATTTATGAAAGACCTTATATAAATATTATTAATTTTAATTTTAACGAAAAATTTACTCAGTAACGGTTTTGACATAGAAACTTGAAATTCGGAACAACGATAAAGCATGGAACCATGCATATATCTTAATAACACTGAAAAAAAAATATATAAATATATATTTATATATATATATATATATATATATATATATTTATATATATGCATATATATACATACATTTAGGTTTATTGAGGAATTTTTAAAAAGATATATCCCATATTGTAAAATGTATGATGAGAAGTAAATAGTGTAGTTTTTACTTATTTCCTTATTTACAACTACTTATTCATTTGCTATTTGGTTATTTCGTTATGTTTTCAGAAAAGAGAACTCATTACATTTTGAACTTCGTAATTAATTTCAATTTGTAAGTACTTAAGCTCAAGTTTATAATTATGTATGTAAATAAATGATTAGAAAATGTATGATTGTTAATAAGAGAAAAACTTTTGATTATGTTTGGCTGACAATTGATGGAAAGGTTCAGATTAACACAGTACTAGTACGTAGTAAGTGGAAAAGATTAATACTTTCCTTATTATATATATATATATATATATATATGTGTGTGTGTGTGTATATATATATATATATATATATATATATATATATGTATATTTGTTTTTTTTATTTTATTTATTTTTGAAGTAAATAACAATTTCGCACCCTAATCATCACAAATTTCAATCCATAAAACAATTGATGAAGTTGCAATAAAATCCCCCGTCGATAAAAGCTCTCATAAATATCTCGATAACATTTTGTTGTTTCATTTCACGTTCACTCGAAGGGTACACATATATACATATATGTATGTATACTAGCAACCCGCCCTGGCTTCACACGGGTGCGAATGCTAATGTGGTGTAATTATGGAGCGAATAATGTTACTATCATTCACGCGCCGCCGCCGCCCCCGTCCGTGCAAGACATCGGTATCTCGAATATTGATTTTTGGGAATTGTAAATCTGTAATATCTTCTAAACTATTAATAATAATGATTTACTTTAAAGAACAAATTTTATTTACATCAAATACTCAATGAAACCAAATTATTAATTATTTAATTAAATCAAGATTAATATAATATTGATCAACATCATTTCGAAAGCATAGCCCACAAAAAAAATAAATATTACCCGTAAAATTCTTAATTATAATTGATGTTAATGTTAAATAAACAAAGTGTAGAATTAGCGTTTACAGACTGATTAATGTTAATATTTTTTGTTATTCTAGTTCCATAAAGAGTTTGAAATTATCCAGCCACACCCACAATAAAAGGTTCCTTGACCAAAAGAATTTCTCTTCTTATTTAATACTCTGGGACTCAAAAGCCAGTATTTGTTTCTATCTTTGTAAATTGCATAATATTTTTTGCGCGGATTATCGAAACCTTTTTTTGATCAATGTTTTACAATATCTGTAAACTCAAAATTTAATTTAAGTAAAAAATTATAATCTTTTAATTCTTATTAATTCATTTCCATCTTAAGTCTTAACGTGACAAAATCTTTATAAAAAAGATTTATCTTAAAATAATTCATACAAGTTGGGTATTTCTCTCATTATTGAGAAAATTGATGTATATTTGATTGAAATATAAAACGATTTGGATACGGGAAATAATAAGTTTAGAATTCGAATTTATAGACATATTCGACTTTAATCACCATGAGTGATTTTCAGATGAGTGAAGTTTAGTTAAAAGGAAGTATTTTAATTTATGTAAGATTTATACCACTGAAAATGAGAATAATGAAGTGTTATAAATTAGTAATGAAGTCTTACACGGGTCTTACGGGTAATGAAGTTTTATAAAATGGTCTGAGGGTTATCCGTAGAATATTGACATATGCCATCATAAATTTTTTGTAGATATTTTTGAAATACACAATTCCATAGTACAACACTTTGATATATCTCATAAAGTTCACTCAGTGTTAGCAACGAAAGCACTCAAAATTCTACTTTTTTACGAAATATTGACTTTTTTAAATTCCTGTAAATATAACATGCATGTGTATATTTACAGGAATTTAAAAAAAGGTCAATATTATACCCATAAACTTTCCGGATGAAATTATCTGAATGACAGTGAAGACGACATCAAAATCCATTGAGCAGTTTAAAAGATCTAAGCTTACAGAGGGACGGACAGAGGCGGGAAGCGACTTTGTTTTATACTATGTAAAGATAATATAAATAGATTTAAAATATATTTTATTTAAACTTGCTGAGGAGAACAACATATGTATTCAAGGCCTATTTGTATAATACGTTACTTTGATTTTTGGTCTTTAATTTTGTCTGATTAATGTGTCTTCTTCGAAATCAATTTAATCTAAAGATGGGTGACAATAACTGATTACAGTTTAAAATATATTTAAAATGTCATTCTGTTATGGATATAAGATTTTTATTTTATGTATATTAATTGAAGTGTTTCATTACACACTGCGATTTTTATACAGCACAGTAAGCGTGGTTCAGTGGCTTGGTATAATACAACCTTAATTGATTTTCATTTGACAAAAATATTTGATTTTTTCTAATATTCAATACTTAAAATATATTAAATATATTTGGCGTTAATTTTGTAGAAATGCATTATTCACAATTAAATGAAACTACGTGATGTAGTATTATTTCTACTTTCTTTAATTTCTTTACAACATCTTCAGGTGGGATATTAGCAAAGATTATTCAGGTGGGATATTAGCAAAAATCTTTGCTAATATCCCACCTGAAGATATTGTAATACAACGAAACCTAGGTCGTGGTAAAGAAATTAAAGAAAGTAGAAATAATACTACATCACGTAGTTTCATTTAATTGTGACTTAAAATATACTTAATATAGAGTGTAACTTTATTTCAAAAGATAATAATTTTTTATGTAATAAATAATAAATTTTTGGCATTGAAATTATAATCAATAATGGATGTGGTCAAAAATCTAGGCGAGAAAGCCAAAAAATATTTTAAATTGTTACTAATTATCCAGCAATTTACATATTTTATCAAAATATTATTCTCTTCACAATCGTGCGTGCACTGATATTATGGTTATTAGGCAAAGATCAGACTAATGATTTCTTTTAACATACTGGGTAGAACAAACATCAAACAGGAGATGCATAAAAGTATAAATATTTTATACTTATTGTGTCTCTTTATTTATATCCTATTATCATTTTATACTTTGTCGTATTAAATAAAATAAATAGCAAACCTCAAAATTGTTAAATACGATTTTTATCTCGACGAAGTCATTAAGATATTAAAAATATAATTTTATAATTGTTATTGTTGCGCTTTCAGTCTTGTTTACCGACATTTACGAGTATGATGGATATTTTGCTTAAACTATAAAAATTAAAATCAAAATTATAGTAGAATTGGTAATTGCCAAAGTTTTTTGGTAAGCCATCTAAAATATTTTAGATCATAGCATCTGAAATTACACTACGTCAGTTTTATAGTGCGTAAAATAAATATTTAAAAAAACACAATTAATTACTACATTTTAATGGCTTAATAACAACGAAATACTTTGAAATTTTTTGTCGTTTTGGGGAAATGATTTATTTTTCCTAAGAAATATTTTTATATTGGGAAAAATCGTAATTACTATTTATAAGTTTATTAATAAATTTATATGCCTTTCAATTTTTGATAGCATTTACTTAATTCGGAATATACCGGAAGATTCAAATTATATGTTGGCCGGGAATCAACAGGCTAGCACACTTTGAAACTGAAGTGTATGTTCGGTCGTGGTGGTCAAAATTTAATAATTTAATTGTCGTTAACTACATAAATAAAATGGTACTGCAAAATTCAGTATTTGACCTGTTAGGGTTCTGTAACTTGAAAGAAAAAACGAAATCCTTATACGATTACTCAATTTTCTGTCTGGCCGTCGATTAAAACCGCTTTCCGCGGAAACCGCTGGATATGGGAAGTTGTAATTTTACACAGTAATAAAACATATTAATCCCCATATATCGCAATTGATAAAATTCAATCGTCAAATTCAGATCTCAAAATATTTTTTTAATAATTCGAGGGTATTATAGTAAAACTTGCTTAATACGCTCACGCTTAATACAATTTCTCGCATAATACGACATTTTACGTCAGTCCCTGCAACTTGAGGCATGTTTACATACATTCTTTCACGCTTAATATGATTCTTCATCCCCTTTAATACGTCATTTGTGATGTGCACGTGCACACGTATTATTTCACGCAGTAGCGGCCAGCGACAACTGAGCGAGCGATCGCAAGAGCGGTCGTAAGAGCGTTACTCACGTCCCCGCACGTACCCGCACGCCCCCGTCGCGCTTTTCCCGTCATGTTATCATGCGCCTTGCTGCCTGCGGTTGGATTTATTTGTTGGCTTACGTGTTATATCGCGCGCCCTGCGTATTGTATCTACGTTTGTTAAAAAATTACTGCAATTAAGCAAAAAGTATTGTCACTTCAAGAAACATTGAAGATGTTGATAGTTTTTGATGAAAAATCACCAAAAAACACATTTAGCTGTATGGCTTCATTTTCGAGTTTGCTACTTTACGTACCATTTTAAACAATAGAAAAGAAATGAAAGAAAAATACAGATTGGAAGGTATGAAGAGAAAAAAGCAAAAGGAAAGTTTGATAAATTAAAGAAAGTTTTATTGGAATAGTTTCATCAAGCTCGAGCTTTAAAACTGCCCAAAGGTGTTTTAAAGCTCGTGCTTGATGAAACTATTCGGTATTATGCAAGAAAGTACGTAAAATTGCTGAAAGCTTACAAATCACAGATCTTTATGATTTAAATGGCTGAATTGATCGTTTTAAAACTCGCCACAACATTGTGTACCGTCAAATCAGTGGGAAATCGGAGACAGTGGTACAAGATATTGATACATGGATAGAAAACTTTACTGAAGTGTTCCAAAATTATGAACCACGAAACATTTTTTAATGAAAACGAATTAAGTTTATTTTTAAATTGATTCCAGTTAAATCCTATATTTTCAAAGGAAAAACTTATCATGGTGGCAAAGCAAGTAAAGAGAGGCTCGCTGTCCTGGCCTGTGCCAATTCTGATGGGTCGGAAAAGTTACGTTTCCTAGTGATAGGTAAAGTCAAAAATCCACGTTGCTTCAAAAACGTAAGATCGACTGGTTAATAGCTTTAGATGACCACTTCCAGATTAAATATAGACGCATAATTATTTTCATTGACAACTGCTCCTCATACCCTAAAGACTAAATAATATCAAGCTTGTTTTCTTACCTCCAATTGCGACAAACGAGTCGTAACCGATGGATCAGAGCGTTATAAAGGTCCTTACATAACATTACAGAACAAGACTGTTACATTGCTGCTATCTTAAAGAAATGGAAGACTCTGGTAACAAATGATGAACTCCAATTTAGTCAAACGCCCAGGCATATCAGCAGTAGATGATTTAAAGTGCTCTGTAGCTTCTTTGGGTGAAAGCGAAGACGCACTGCAATATATTGAAAATCTTGTAATTGATAATGCATGAAAATCTATTTGGTAAGTCAAGATAAGTGATTACTTATATCATAGTATATAATTATAAATAATAATATACTATGATATAATGTAATTTAAATATACATACATAACAAAATAATAATTTTCTCCCAACTTTATAAATATATAATTCAACGCTTACACGAAATTAATACATAATACGTTTTTTTCACTATCCCGCATAATACGCTTTCTCGCATCCCTTTCTTGCTTCACCTTTGAAATCATCTTAAACGGGTATTACTGTATATCGAAAATATTAAAAAATATGCATAAATATGTTCCCTCTTTATTTTCAAAACTACTTAACTTAAATTATGAAAAAAAACATACATTTTTAGAATCCCCTGCAAAGTTGTAGGAAAATTATAGTAATGATTCCAGACGTCATAATTTTTTAAATATTTACCGTGTCTTTTATGCATTCCTAATACATTTACATTCTCCGATTTTGAAAACCGAATTTCTCGGAAGCTTTGCGAAGTAAAAACTTGACAATTTGCTTAGTAATGTATTATTCTTTGTTAACCCACATATTTTGCAAATATTTTAAACCGTCAACTTTTTTAATGATATTTGTATAAGAACTAAAGATGGAGTAAATAAAAGTTTAATCTTTTTTTCTTAGTTTATATATCATGTTACTCATCATTTGTAGATGTATGTTATCAGGAATACAAAAATATTGTTTTCACAATTTTAAAATCCGTATTTAGAAATACATCCAAAAAAATTATAACCACAAAGTATTAAATTTCTTGTGAAATATTTATAAATAATTTCACAAGAAACCTCCTCCGCAACTATTGTCATCAAGTTGCGAAGGAGGTTTCTTGTAAATATGTTGTAATGAATTAAAAATGAATTTAAGAAAAAAGAAGAAGTTTTAAACTACTTTTTACTTAAAAATGAAAGCGATAACTACCTTTACCTTCCGTACTCATTCCGAATTTGCAGTTGAAAATTAAACATAAATCACCAAAGCACGAATTCTGGATCAGCGACCTTCACTTAAATCCACAGCATTATGACTTTGTTACTTTGGTTCCTTATTTTTAGATGAATCTGTTTTAACCAATTTTGTCTAAGGTTTCATTTTTTGGAAATCTATAAATAAAAAATAGGCTGTCGATTTATTCAGGAAATAAGTGTTATACAAAAGAAATGCTTCAGTATAATCTTTTATATGGTATGGGTTCATTTTTAGAATTTGCTTACCTGAGTGAATCTACCATCAAAGAAACTTTAACTCAGATAATATAAAAGGAAACTTGAAAGCAGCCTTAAAATAGAAATGATTTATCTGATAATAAGCCATTATATATGTATAAAGATGAGAAACCTGAAAAGTTATAATTGGAACAAATTTGAACTATCTTAAAATGTAAATCAACCTCACATTTTTCTGTTAAACATACTTAAAATTAAAATAATGATCATGGCGTACTTCGTGAGATATTTATAAAACTTGTCAATTATTTTTAATGATAATGTATTTTTCACAATCTGTAGTCAATAGATATTTATGTATTTTTAAAAATCCTTTCCTGGCTTATACAAATTTTCATTTCAAGAAGACTAAATACCTAATTTCCTCAGATCATGTCAAATTGCAACCGAAAGTTTTACGGTAAGAATTTCCTTCACGCCCTTATATATATTGTCTTGACATTTATCGATTTTATTGGAATAACTTTTTAATAATTTATTTATGTAATTTAAAAAAAACACATAAAATTACCCGAAGTTGATAATTAATCTTGTCAATATGGCTTCCTGGTTACATGGCAAATTAGGGCGTGGTGGCAGTTTCCGATTATTTATGTTATATATGATTCATAATATTATAAATTTGTGGTTAAAACTTATCGAAAATTCTATTTACAAGATCAATTAAACAAAGAACCCACGTCTTTGTATTTGCGGGATATAAAAACTTTCAATAAAAAATTATTTAGACCATGAAAGAGAGATCGTTGCCAGAAAGTAAACATTTTCCGTGAATTGAGAAAGTATTTGGAAAATTAGGCCCATTGGAATTTTTCCATTTACGAAAATCTTACTCAGTATGATAAATTTTAGCCTTTCATTGTGAACTAGTTTTAATGAACGTCCTTGCGTCATTTGTCTTGTTGACTGAAACCAGGAAAATAGTTATATCTTTTAATACCGAGTTCAATTAAAGGTTCCTATATTCTTGGCTGACAGGTTGTCTTAAATTTATGCGACATGAAAATTTATTCATAGCTGAGTTTACCAGCAAATTTCTTTCGTGTTTACTTTTATTATCGTAGGGGTGTTTTGTCCCAATAACAAATAAATTAAATGCGGGATATTTTGAACATATTGTAAAAAAATAAAGAATAAAAAAGAATGCTAAATTTACTACTAAGGTGATTTTGGCAACACCATTTTATTTGCATTATCTGCTTATTTCTTTTATTAAATATATATTATATGTGCATTTTAAAGTCATCTTGACAATCCTGATTAAAATATATCCTAGTTCAAACTACAAACTTGGAAGTTGTGACAATCTCGCCAATAAATTATTAAGCTTACGCGCTCGGTTATTAGAGAATGGGCATCAGTTATTTAATTTGATGTTCTTTGGTTATTCACCGATGGTAATGAACATATTTATCTGAATTTATATCAAGATCTGAGGTTTTACCCAGAGGAAATTCTCTTTAAAAGGTTTCTGTAGTTTTTATGTGATGTTCTTACAGATAAATAGACTGACTGATAATAGACAAAAAAAATGTTAAACATAATGTTTTTTTTCTGTTCGATACCGGGCAGAATTTTACATGTATCGTATAATCCTGAACAGTCAGTAGGGTGTTTAATGTGTGCCTACATTACGTGCTCCAACTTATAATCAAGTAGTTACGATTATGCTAATACCCCCCTTCCCCTTCCCCCTGATGGTCACTAAATGCTCACCCTTCGTTCGCCAAACGATATCAGTCGTCGAATTCGAAAGCATATCGGCGGGAGTACTCAGGATAATCAGTTAATAAATAAGCCGGTTTATCTACCTTGCATCGTTTAAGCTAAGTTCGTCGAGTTCTGTTACACTTTTAACATTGTTATGTCCTTAAGAATTGTAGTTATAACATGATAAAGTAAAGTTCATAATGTTCCTTAAGATGGGAGATTTTCAAGCCAAAATAACTTGGGTTTCCAAATATTAAGATAAACAAACAAACATCAAAACATAAGTATTCTACTTTCTCACTATTCTGTCCATGTGAATTGTGGCTATTTAGTGCCTTAATGATTGTTATTATTACTCAAATTATGAGTTTTCTAAGAACAAAATTTATTAACGAAACTGGACATGTTTTTTGTAAATTTAAGCTCGAACAAACAAGTGAAGAAAAATTAAAAAAATTCCGCTTTACATAAAAGTCTAAATACCGCAATTACTATCACGTCGGATAGATTATTATAAATTACATACGTTATTTAAGTAAAAACAAATGACTGTTCTGGGATATGAAAGTCGGACTTTAATTATAATTCATGAAATGATGTAAATAATTTTATGCTCTTTCTTAGTTTAATTGAAATATTTATATATGCTAATGTAACGTGAAGATTTTCTAGAGAACTTATTATACTTATCCTCTTCCGTACTTTGAAAAGTGAGTTTGTAATCTGCGATTGTGTCTTTGTTTAGGTCCGTTATCAAGAATCCACATGAGCTTGATTTATTACTCGTGTATCTTTGTACTTTTTATTACGGAGTAAAAATTACCCATATATCTGTATACAACCACGTAATAAAGAAAGGTATTCTTTACATCAATCTGAATAGAAAACTCAATTGTTTCTGAAAAAAATTATTTAAAAAATTACAATTTCAAAGAAAATATGTATTTTTTTATTGAAATAAACTCAAAATATATTAAGACTTTTGCACAAAATCAGTTGCATTAATTATAAATATATTTTTAATATACTTGTTTATTTTAAAATATCATAGACAATATACATACAATCAGATAAATGTGAAAATATAGCAAGCCACAATTAGACTCATATTAGAAAACAAGCTATGTCGTAGATGCGGAAGAATATTGCAGGTCGAAAAATCTACACAAATTTATATAATTATTTGTATTCCATATCGAATGTATCAATAGACTACTTATGTCAAATGAGTTTCTGCCACAGATTTCTGAAGTTTGAAATGTGGAAACATAGTTACATATAGGGTTTGAGGTTATAGAGCATGAAAAGTAATATTTTATAAAGGTGAACACTTGTAACAACCTTCTAATTTCTTTACTTTTCCGTATGGAGCCTGGACAGTGTCTAAAAATAAGAAAAAGAGTGACGTAACTGAAATGTGGCGGTAGAATAAAATGTCACAGATACTCTGGACCCGTAAATGAAAGAAGATATCTTGGAAAAGCTTTTCATATTTTTTCAGGTAAATTATTGGATCAGAGTTACCCGGTATGCCTTTTACAAATTGACAGGAAAAAAGGAATAATTAGACCTTACAAATCGACAACTCCAAGTGAACATAATCTTCAAATAAAAGTAAGCGATCGATGAGGTATATTTTGTTCTGAAAAGAAATTCAAATATTTTACTTTTACAAATTTATTTTCAAATGTATAAAAGTCGAGTCATAAAAAAAGTCGTTTTTAACCGCAACATTTGACATGTACATATCGAAACCAAATTCGAATACCAAAAATTTTATGCACAATGAAAAATGTTGCCTTATCTTCTTATATTTCGATTCGATTATTATCATTGGAAAGACCTATAAAAATGTTGTCGTTGACGTCAATATGGAAATTAAATTTTTTATAACCTTTTAAAATTCACGATATATTTGTAACTGGTGGTAGCTTGCGCTTTCATTCACATGGAATGCAAGTGCAGCGTTTTAATGCATTTATTTTGTACACTTATATTGATGGCAAATAATTTTTAGACTAGTTGAAGTCTCGTGTGGGAGACTTGCTCTCCATCCCTTCATTCTCACTTATTCCGGTGACGGAGAGTCAGTCCCATCCCAGTGCCCACCGTCCGTGTGAGGGAGATTTTGTTTAATTTTCTACGTCAATTTTCATTATTAAAACTTTGCAACTGTGTGAGATATCACAATATAACAAAAACTAAATAGGTCCAACTAAACAAATTAATACTAATAATTTTTAAAATTCAATAGCTTCACTAGCTATTGAATTTTACTGAAACCACTATTTATTGAATTTTATTGAAACCACTGATTTACAGTTGATTTTATCCTAGATATAAAAAGACAGACAGTCGATTTTTTTAATAATAAATTTTTTTAAACCAGAATTTAAACATTTATGACGTTTTTGCTATTTGAGACGTTATTGCTATTTTCTCGTATCATAAATATTTATTGAAATTTCTAATACGCAAATAAAATAAAACTCTCTGAATTAATATAACATCCTCCTCCCTCGATATCCCCGAACGGTGTAAAGTTTGTATTTGTTCAAGTATCGCGCATTTTGTGTGAAGTGAAATTACCTTATTCGTCATAAATAATCAGAGACATGGACATCTTGACACATTTCCTTATTTCTAATATAACTGAAATGAGAGGGCGTACAATAGCTAAAATCATATTTATGATTCTTCTTCATATAAAAACCTATTCTTTTTGTTAATAATTTTTTTTTCACTTGTTTGGAAATTAATGGTAGAAAGACACGTTTTTAATTATATCAATAAATTCAAGGTTCCAATCTACTTATCGAAATTTTTCTGATAGAGAGACTTAGACAAATAGAAAAAAATAATAAGTGAGTGACTTTATGACGATTTTGCTTCCTCTTTTAATGAAAGAATTACATATCTGTGGTATATATAGCATACAAAGTATAAAACGCCATTCTTTGCTAGGAAAACATATTGCGTATGGCAAAATTCGCACTTAACTTTCGTTGTTATGGTTTCCTGCCTCTAAAGGAAGAAAAAACGGAATAGTCATGAAATTACTTACGTTTCTGTTCTTCAGTTTTTTTCTCGGTAAAAATTTGGCGTGAAAACTTAAAACAGTTATTAAACATAGAATTTCGCCAATCTCTATTCCAACAAATTCTCAATTTAATTAACATTTAAAAATATTTCAACAAAATTTTAGAATGGCGAATTAATTTGTTGATTTCTTTTTAATTTCGTACATCATAGACGTTGTTTAAAAAGGAATCGCTGAGACGGCTAGTTGTAAGGATCCCCAAAATATTTTACATCATAATTCCGTGTTGTGGACACGGAAATCCTGAATATTGTGAAAGTAAATATGAGTATATTGCTCCTACCTTGTTTGCAAAACTACCGAACCTAACTTTGTAAAATTTATATTTTCTAAGTCTAATTTAAATTTATAGGACAACTACAACGGTTATACTAGGTCTTACGTTTGCCTTTCAAGATATATTAGACGATGTGTTTACGCGTTGAAAAGTAATATTAATAATCATAAGTTGTTAGAAACACTACACACCCTCAAATGTTTAAAATATGATACAACCGATTATGATGCAAATGACAAGAACTTAACAAGTTCTTTATCGATTTCACATTATATCATAAAGAAATATATTTAAATTCATTATCCCTGCTAATATTACGAAAGCGAAACGTTGTTAATTTATGTCTTTGTTTTTCTTTCATGCTTAAACAACGCAATAGATTGCATGAAATTTGAATATAGTTAATATACATCCTAGATTAAAAGATACGCTACATATAAATACGCTATATTTTACAGAAGTAGACTAATGAACGAAAACGTGAAGAAATTTATGTCAGCGGACGAAAAACTGAATGCTGAATAACTTAATTTTCAAAAGTAAAGAAATACATTCGATTTAACGTTCCAAATTCATTGGTTTGTTATCGCAAGGCGTTATAATTTAGATTACTATCGCATAAAATGCGATACACACCGCAATGCGCTATTAAAATTTAAAAACCTAATTTGGAAAATTACTTTTAATAGAAAATTTACCTCACAGCTTCGTAAATAACCTTACTGAAATCCATGCATATTTATTTTAAAAAGTCTGAGGTTTACCTAAAACCTTGCAAACACGACTGTGTTCAAAAGCTATAACGCTTATTGATTAAAAATATATATTTAATTAGCCTTGCTGAATTCAGCCACTTATGTAGAAGTAAATTAGTATGCAAAGTTGGCCTCCCTTCTTAAACATTGCATGAAGTTAATTTATTTTTGTCTTTACCAATTTAATATAAATGATTCAAGACAATAATTACATTAGAGCAAACTTATTTTTGTTACTACTTTTTTAAAGCCTTTAACTATCATGCTCAATTCCAAAATAAAATGTAAAATTTGCTAGATACGAATAGAACTTAAACTATGAGATTTCTTTAAGTTCCAAAGTTCCATAGGTCACTTACATACTTGCGAAGTTTTGGTAATGCATAATATTTCTCTTCAACTATTTGCAAATATTTATCCTAATTTTCACAATGTAAAAATATCGTTCATTGCTGTAGTTTTCCGTTAAACTTTTGGTAAATTTCCAATATGTTGTTTTTTCATAATTTTTGAGGTAACAGTTTCGGAAAAGAGAGGGAAGTGACATATTTTTTGAATATGTCAATAATATATTTCGAACTATTTTGAAAAAAAAACTTTTAGAATCATATCTTTCCCTTTAATTTGATAACCCACACGATACATGAAATAAAAAGTAAATATATTATATTTTTTATATTCATATTCTTAAGCCTTAGCTTTTGAATATGAGTATACGCAAGTTCAAAAGCTTTATCAGTATGCCAAATATCAAGTTTTTACGTCAAACAGTTTCTAAGAAAAACGGCTCTGATAGACCAACAGAAACGTGATAATTTGAAACAATTATATTTGTAAACAACAAACAGAAAATGCTCTTAAAATTATTTGGGTTTAATTTTACTTTTACTTGTATTTACATAAATGCTATGAGCAATGGTATGTGCTACCTAGTTATATTTTTAACAACCCGGTGCAGAAAATTTATTAATAAAACGCTAACAGATTTATGTTATTAGGAGAGGTTAACGGCTACACAGCAAGGAACAAAATTTGGGATAGAGCCATTTAATTTAATGAACTATCTGGCGTCGGCCGCTTTTGTGTTGCCTTCTTTGTTTTATTCATAGCAAGGCGGCGCTAGAGTACTTCGAAATAATGAAGCCTTCGTAGTAAAGGTTACGATTTTATGCCTGAGAGTACAATTTTAATGTATTTGTTATTCAAGATGTACAAATAAACTAATCCCAAAGTTCTCCGTTTATTTAATCATTTTGTGTTCAGTATTTTTGCATTAGAATTTGATAGGAAACCTAGGCTAACGATTACGAGGCATATTTAATACGAAAGTTCAATGGTTGACAAAATTTTTTATTAAACAGTGTGATAAAAGAATCTGAATAATTTACTACTCAACATTTGAATCTGAACGAAGTGTAGTGTTTGGTTTGTTACTCATTACATATTGATATTATAATGCTAGTTATCGTATATGAGTAGAATTCAAAATTACTTAAGTAATATAATTTTATAATAATCAGAAATATAATGGCAATAATATAATCGTTTTACGTAGTTGGTACTTGATACAGCAGGGAATGATATCAATAATTGCAAATTAGGTGCAATAAAAATTCCTAGCAAGTTTTGACATATTTCAAAGATATTTGCCTTCTCGTTTAGGCCACTAAGGTCGTAGATGTAGTTTTATACGTACATACTCCACTGGTTATATTATAAAGACGTGTCTTTAGAGCTCTAAGAGGTGGTCTTCAGAATCTGACGCAATTTGTTTCAACTATAAAACGGCGATCTCCTTACAGTAAGTGACTTCGTCGACCCCTACGTAAATTTTTATGCAACGGCTCTCAACAACAGTAAAGTAGATATAATGGCAAAGACGTTTAAACAAATTCAGTTAAATCCAATAGACATTCAGATATTGAATATATTTGGCGTTAATTTTGTAGAAATTCATTACTCACAATTAAATGAAACTACGTGATATAGTATTATTTCTACATTCTTTAAGTTCTTTACTACGACCTAGGTTTCGTTGTATTATAACATCTACAAATGGGCTATTAGTATAGATCTTCTATAAGATATAGGTGGGCGATTAGCAAAGATCTTTGCTAATAGCCCACCTGAAGATGTTGCAATACAACGAAACCTAGGTTGTGGTAAAGAACTTAAAGAAAGTAGAAATAATACTACATCACGTAGTTTCATTTAAATGAGAACTTTTGGAGTAAAGGTGGAGACGTAAATTAGTGATAATGAAATGTCAAGCTGTGGTTGATGAAAACACTGTTTGCTGCCCCGGAAGTTGATAATCGAGACAGGTGCATTATTTCACTGTTTTTCTGTGGGGTAATCCGATGGGGTACTTTACAACACATTTAATTTCTAGGTTCATTGGTATTCTGAGTTGTCAATATAATAAATCACATAGGTACATACATATCTATCAAGAAAATTCCTGAAAATATCTTGTCTTTCAATTTTTCAAGATCTTCATGCAATACGGTACTAGACTATATTAATGTAAAGTAATTGTTTTCACACTGGTTATGTCTATGTCATCAAGACCTGTTTCTTTAATGGAAGAGGAATTTCGGAGAGGATTTTAGCTTCACAAATAGTCAAAAGTTGTACCAAATGGTATACGCTAATGTGACTAATCCATAACTTTTTTATTGTGGTGCACTGATCTTTTCATGCTTCCAGTCTTTTCTGCTAGAGAAGCTTCAGGAGATAAGTGCGTCACAAGAGACTCAGCTAAAAATCAAGACAAGATTTAAGTTAGGTATATTCTGAGTAATGGTACTTTTAGGTGCATTATTTCTGGATCAAATTATGGCCACATTAATAAAAATGTATGCAATATAAGCCACAAATAAAAGCTGTTCGAAAATAAATTAAAATGGACGTAAATTATTTTGAAATATAAAGCATATAAATGGAGAGTTATTGCGTAATATTTAAAAATGAATAAGAACATAATTTCTAAGAAACTAGATTTTGAAATAATTTTAAGATCTACAAATGTCAAAATACTACATTTAAATAGGTTTTTGTGTCATCTAACGTAAACTGCTAGCAGAAGAATTTATTTACGATAAATTCTGATCACATCTGGGGAATATGGTACATGAAAGAAACTTCAATGAAAAAAAATTGCGTTGATAATATGTCAATTTCTCACGAATGTTCGTTTTTCCCATAGTTTGTTTAAAAAAACGTTCGCTTGTGCGTTTTCTCTACTATTAGTCACATCGAATGTTGTAAATTTACAAAAGGCCCAATATTATGCAGTATTTCATATTAAGGTTGAAGTTCAAAGGACATTTCTAATTTTTTGCTTTTGATTTGTTGCCAGAACCAACAGATGATGATAGGAACTCATTATTGGTGAAGGGTAGACCCGTTCACTTTGAGCTTGATTGCTTTATCTGAGAAATTCATTGGTCACAAGTTGTGGCCAGGATCTCAAGAAGGTGTAAAATTTTGCAACGATGAATGCTGCGGAGTAAGCTTATCGAGTTTGAACTTATCTATTTTACATTGAATTTAGGAAGAAGGCAAAAAGTAAACATGCAGGTATTTATATATGTGCAGGTTTATATAATGGTAGGGAGAAACTAAATAATGTTATGTAGCTTCTATTATGTAAGAATATATGTACTCCAGTCAGAAAATTACGTAAGTAAATAAAAAAGGAACCATGTTAGCAAGTAGGTAAGCATATACAGTTAGTAGACATAAATGCATGATGTAATTAGATTCCGTAAATAAGTAATAATAGAGAAAGTGACTTACTTCTCTCAAGTTATTTTAATCTATCCATTGGTGTGAAAGTTTTGCTATCATATAGCCTCGAGAAAGTGGTAATTGGGAAGAAATGTAACCGATTTCAAACAATCTTTAGAAGAGAAAACAAAAAATGAAAATGTCAGTAATATTTAAAATTTTGCAGCAAAATATCGTTTCCAAGCATTAATAATTTTTAGAGTTTTGTTACAATTATTGATTTTTGGAGTCGATACCGAGTAGAAAGTGATGCTAAGATACTGTCGATGCCTGTCTTTCTCTCGCGTACATGCATGCCTATACACAGCATTTGTTGTACTTTTGGCTTGGATTAAAATAGACTCGATGCCAAATACGACTCTTCCGTGTACACGCGCACCAATTTTTTATTAAAAAAAGTTACTTTTGCCATCTTCCGATATTTATTTCTCTTACCGTTCATCTTTCAATAATTATTCATATGCCGACTATGAAGTAAATTCACATAGTTTAAAGGATGATATCTCAATATTTCTTAAATATTCACGTTTTATTTATGAACTATATGATGAATTAAAAAATAAATGACATTTCGAATATTGAGTTCTAACAAAAAACGTTGGGGTTAGATTGTAATTAAGATGCTTAAGGTTTGGGTTACGAATTGATCAGCCGCTGAGGTCAGCCACCGAGGTCAATTTCAGTAAATATGTAAAGCCTGCTTTATTTAATATGTTAATGAATGCAACATTTCTCACGTATTTGTTACTTCACTTTCGAAATGCAAGCAATAACATAAGGTAAAATATATATTAGCAGATGAATTATATGCTACAAAAACATATATGAATAGAAACTTGCATATTCCACCTACTTCCCACATATTCACAGAGCTCATACCACTTTGGATTGCCACTTCATAACTTTCCCCACGTTGCTACTATCACATATTTCATCATATCTATTTGGGTAATCCCATTATGTTGTATATATATATGTACACACATATATATGTATATATATATATATACATATATATGTGTGTACATATATATATATATATATATATATATATATATATATATATGTATATAAATATAAATGTATTTCTTTTCAAATATGTAAAATAATTGTAAAAAGTGATACATTTATGGACCTTGATCTCTCAGTTAACACCATTTTTATTAGAGATAATTTTATATACAAAATTTTAATTTGGGTGGATTTAAAAGAGAATGATCCATATACAGATATTAAGTACTTTTGATAGACAGTAGGAAAATGTTTGGTTATGTGACCCTTAGTACCATAATGTAGGTCTGCCGGTTGCAACATATTTTGTCAAGTACCATTTAACGTAGCAAGTTTAAATTTATTATATTATGTTTGACAGATCGCTTTTTAACAGTGTCGTCGTGTTTGCTAAGGGATGAAAACTTTTAAAAATTAATTCCAAAATATATGATTTGTTATATTATTTATTATTAATGTATTCTTTATAATTAACAAAACTCTAAAATTTGCCATTTCCATCAAAGTATTAAAAATTACGGGTTAAAAAATGTATAAAAACGCAAGTGTTTTAAACGAGGTTTTTTCTCTTCATATTATTTAGAAGGTCTAAAAAAATAGATATAGATGGGTAAAAATAGGTACAAATAATGGTAAGAGAGACTTACTGAGATTTTTAGGTACTATTATTCTAATATTCTACCATGAAACAACATACTGTGTACTTAAATATTTTGTATAAATATTACCAACATTACATTGTATGCAAAAATTTTAAACAATATAGTAATGTCTATCATCCCGTCTAAGGACCGGGCACTAATTAGAAATTTTACGAAGCCTGTTCGTGAACAACTGAAATTCGCGACATCTGTACTCCCAAAATTAAATTATCAATTAATTGCGCAAATTCAATAGAAACAATTCAATAGAAACTATCTATAATCACACATTCTCGAAAAGGTTATGAAACTTTCTAAATGATGAAATAATTTTTTTAGAAGTATATAAAAAAATAATAAAAATTCCTAAATTTGAAAAATACCATTTTCTTCATCGATTTTTAAATATTTCATAACATTTAGTATACTTTGTAAAAAAATTAAAATAAATTAATAAAAGAAATATTTAGAGTCAAATGAATCCAAAATGCATATACAAATTCCAAAAAATGCATAGACATTATTGAAATAAAGTGACGTGTAATGTTCTTGCTGCGCACGGAAAAAAATTACTGCAGTTAAATTATTTAATTTTTTATTTTGCCAATTTCTTTGATGATTTTGATATAAAATTCTAAAAAAGCTGCTTAATTTTTATGAAAATAAAATGATAAATTATTGAATAAAAAGCGTGGAACTATTTTTTCTTCTAAGATTACCCTAGTGTTTTCTAAAATCAACTCTAAGAAGCATTCCTCGCTCGAATTGTATACTTACGCTTTACACATACATGGTTTCCAAAATATATGTAAAGAAAAATTATTACGTTTATCTGATAAGTGAATATTTCTAAAATTAATTATAACATTTTGTTTGTCGAACGCGCATTTTATGCGATCGGCGAATAATGTCCTTTGTTATAATTTTTTGGTTGAAAACATATTTTTATTATTTTATCACAAAATATATAATAAAATGAATTTAAAAAGATTCGAGAGACGTATATTTTAATTATTTCGGAAAAAATTCTTGGATACGTGTAGGCGTATTCATTTTAAGTATGCAAATCGAATCAACTGTAAAATATTTACAAATTGAAGTAAATTCTCGCAACACATAGTAAATTCTTTATATTTTGACATAAAATTATTTATAAAGCAAAAACTAAAAAAACTTTATAAATTTATAAGCAAAAACTTACCACGTTATTTATTTTATTTCCAACATAGATTTTATTAAACCTACTTCTCTATGCACGAACACACATCGTATGAATTAAATTATTTATTCCGCACATGTAATAACATAAAACAAATATTTTTATTATTTTATCACAAAGTACATTAAAACCAAATGAAGAAAGATTTTTCTCGAAGTGAATTTATATTTTATTTTTTATGGATATAATTTTAGTAATTCGGAATCAAATATTAATGCTTGCTCGAATCCGTGCACGCGTCCTCAAAATCAAGATATTCAAATCGCATTAATTTTTAGATACTCGGAGAAAGAAAGTAAATATGACTATTTACTTTGTATTTGATTATTTATTTTTCAATCTACAATAAATTCCTATTATTTAAATATTTGTATATATATATATATATATATATATATATATATATATATACATATATATATATATATATATATATATATATATATATATATATATATCCTTTTCTTTTACAGACTTTCCAAAATAATCATTTCTTTTACAGACTTCCCCATCTATCTGTTCCTTTTGCAGACTTTCCCAACTCTCCGTTTCTTTTACAGACTTTCCTCACTACCCGTTTCTTTTGCGTATTTATGCAAAAGAAAATCATAAAAAGATTAAAAGGTTTCAAAGAAAATTAAATGCTATTTCACTGTTTCGAAAATCCAGTGAGTGGTAAGAAATCGATAAGAATATTTTAATCTTTTTGACAGGATTGAAACACTCAGATTAGTTAGTCGCGATCGTTATATGTTTGTGCTCCGCATTTGTTTACAATTGATACGCAAAACTAGCACTTTCTTTACTGAACGCATATAATAAAAATGCCTCGGTGTTATATCAATAATATTTGAATATATTTGGAATAATTTTAGTTCATAAATCGTAGACCTCGTATTAATTAGAAGACTTCACGCCAATTAATTGTCCACTGTAGTGAAAATGTGAGATGCGAGGATGATACGTTGAACGACGTGCAAAGAATGCATTACTCCTAATATTTAGGTAAGAAAGTTAATGTATTGTAATATAAAAATCAATAGTAATGATTTTAAATTTCTTACGCAATTATATAAATTTTGATAGATAAGTAAATATATGTAGCACTTAATATGGAATATTGTCCCGTAACCATCCCAATTATTATATACGATTCGCTACTTTCATGTATTAAATTATTCCTATGTGTGGTTATTTCGCTGATCTGTTTATGTGTGCATATGTTGGCGGTTCGTTTATTTTAGATAATAAGAAACAATACACCTATATAGAAAATTAAGCAATGACAGTGTTTACTCGCAACCACTTCAAAACGAAAGAAAAATTAGAATTAATAACATCATTAAAAATAGATGAGTGGAATTTTGGCGATATTTACTCTTAAAAGTGAATACAGTGAATGACGTGTAGTCTGTCAATGTAAAACATTATAGATTATTTTATGGAAAATTTTAAAAGAAAATACGATACTATAAAAAAACAACGCAGGAATTACGAAGCGTTATATAGCTATGGACCAAGTAAATTTTTCATTAATTATAATCTTCATTGTTAATATCCTCTAAGAGTATTACTGCATATTATTTCTGATGATCCACCAAATATTCAAACTATTAATAACAAAATAATAACAATACCATCAAGATAATTCACTTACTTTAAGCTTTCAAGTTAAATTTCTTTTTCTGAAACGAAAACACCATTATTTTTTTCATCAAAACTTTCTATAAATTTCCATAAAATCTTTCTATAAATCGAGTTTTGTTGCTGAACATTAACATGTAAGGAAAATTAAGGAAGCTGCAAAATTTATTAAATCGAATATTTCCATAAAAATCATCAGAAGTGATAATTATTTCGGTAACGAAATAATAATTCTCATGGTAATGAATTTTATTCATATTCTACATCTATTTCGCATGTTATTATGTCAGCTGCAAGGCCATCTTCTTACCATCTTCTCTAATTGGATGTGGTGCAGCATACGTCTGCAAAAAAATTATTTCCATTACTCACTCGTGCGTTTTATTTGCTGCGGGAATGGATCTGATAACAGAAAAATAAAGACAAAACAAAAGGAAGTTCAAAATTAATATTTTTTATATATTTAAATTATGAATCAATATTTCAATGATTAATGTTAAATACTTATTTATTCCTTGCTACTGTTCCTTGATACTGTTTTACGAAAGAAAATTTCGTAGATACAGTAGATCTGTATCGTTATTGGAGGCTAAAACTATATAAAAAAGTTTGAAAGTTTCAGCAGCTATATGATTTAAAGAAAAAATTACAAAGACCGAAAGACATTTTGTTGCTACTAATCACCATAAAATTGGAGTTTTTCCAACATCTATTTTTCAAAAAATTTCTCCAATTTTATTACCAGAAATTAAGGTAACAAATCCGTTAACTTTAACCCTTTCGCTGCATTGCACTTCGACCATATCCCTGGTAATATTTTTAAAAAATATATAAATAATTATTAAACAGAAAGTGCCGTAAATAGCAATGTGAATAATTTAAGCATAATATTGGTAGAATAAGTGGATTCTCTCTGTGATACTTAGAACAATTTCCTGCGTTTTATATGCTGATGTAAGGAAATTAAAGTAGTAATCTGTTACCAAAAAAGCTAAGAAATACTAATAAAACAAAATATTGTGAATACATTGGAAAGAAAAATTGGCCCTGTTCTGTATTACTTGTGAATAGATATTGATGAATCGAATAATATTACGGTGTATTTGAATAAAAGACAAAAGAATGATCAACGGAACAGATCAATGGTTACGACATAAATCAATTAAAAAAATAAAGAAAGGAAATCAAATTTAATAAAATAAATGTTCGAAGTGAAATGGTTAAATAAAATAAATTTATTCCACTTTTATCTATCCTTAATAGGCAGTGGCTCTCAAACTTAAATATTTAAAAGTTTACTTTTCTTTTGGTGATATGCAAAGTAAATAACGTTCAATTACTTGTTCAAACTTTAGCTTACAGCAGAATAAACGAGCCAAAATTATAAGTAGGTAAGCAAAATTAGAAATTCGATCCGTTAGTCAACCTCGGTAAGAAATTCTCTAAACGTCGAACGATCCTTTACAAACAAAACCTGTCTTCAGCGACTTTAATCTCATTATTTTCCAGAAAGCTTGTATCCCATAGAAACAAGCTTACACAGTAAAATTGTAAGTAGAATTTTTAATAACGTTAACCAGTACAAATTTAACTGAAATCACATACGTAATTTTTCTCTAATCTATGTTTCAACTTAGAAAAAGCATTACTTACATTGTACAAGTCAGTATCACGTATTGTTTTTTATATGTTTATAAAACAAACTAAGTAAAGTACACTAGGTATTTTTGCCATTATGATGTAATTTTTATACACTATCTACTTCGGCAACTTTGTACAAGCCAACCAATGAAAAACCTACCGATGCCGTTTTTTATAAATACATTTTCACACTTCACCTCCGAACACGCTCTGACCAATGTATACCAGGTTGGAAATTTTAACTACGCAATTCAAAATATACGTAGCTTATCTCAATAGGTATATTTGACATCACTAAAATTATCACATAGCCAGGTATTACTTTGAATGAGAATCTAAATACAAACAATGGAAGTCATTAAGATTGTTCAAAGGAGAAAGAACAAGATCATACAAGAGAAATTAGTAGGTTTCGAGAGACAGAATTTTCTACAATCTAAGTAATCTAGAATATTATATCCGCGACATAAATACGATTTTTATGTCAAAAATAGGTTGTTAATTGGTAAGTAATTTTTTTTTCAATACAAGGGTTAAAATAAATTGCCAAACAACCCGTAATAAAAAAAATTAAATACGTTGGAATATTTCCGTCTATGTCAGCTAAAGTCTTATTTTATTTTTATGAATTTCCAAACAAAATCTATATTCACTTTTGGCCATTTAATGTTTGTTCTGACAAATAAAATTTTAATTTTAGATAATCGCATCATCTTTCACACAATTTTGCACAGATACGTTTTCTACCTCATTTTTGCGAAGACGAAAAGGAGTTTCAGCGGGTTTGATAGGAAAGTTTTGATAGATCCTTTCAAATTGGAAGCAATTTTTTGACGCTGAACCGCTATAGTAAGTACTATTTAACGTAAAGTAGTAAGTGCTATTTGTACGCTAGTAGCAAGTACTATTGAAGAGGTTTTTATTTTTTTATTGCGAGTGATTTTGCTAAGTGTAAAAGTTGAAACCTTGCACTCTCCAATACACATGTTTATTCAAAAACACTGTAATTTCTATTTTATTACAATGATAACGTGAAAGTTGTGAATATTATGTCTTTATTGTCTTAGGCTTCTTCGTGGATTTTACCTCAGATTTACCAGTCTATTTTCCGAAAATGTCTTAAATTACTAGATATATTTGCATGAAATTTTTGAGCACTATATCAAAAGTATTTTATTATATTTCTGCAGTGAAAGGAAAAATCTGTATGTTAGGCCAAATTTATATGCTTCTGGACTAAAGTTTTTGTTTACAGAATGAGCAAAGGTAAGTACAGTCAATGTGTATTTATGACCACCCTAGGTTGAAATGAGATTTTAATATATTAGTCGTAATATGCATAGGCTTTTACCATGTAAAATAAAGTGTAATACACAAATGCCTTAATATATAAGATCCGTTAAATGACAGAAAAGGTAAGTTATGATGATAATAATTCTATGCATGGAGATATTTTTTTAGCGTTTACTGTCATTCCTTTATTTCTGTACATGACAGCATTATGATTTGTCTCCCGGACTAGACACAGCCCTTAACGATGGGTCGGTGGGATGTGATGTCTTTATTTTATCTATGGCCTGGGCAATTAATATGTTAGATTCTTGCTCAATAGCTGGGTTCTCCCTTAAGGTATATACCAATAAATTATTAACATTGGGAGACTTGTAAATTCATCTTTTCTATTTCTTAAATCTGGATTACCCGTAATATATTTCATTTTCTTATTTAATATTTTTAAATAACAAAGATATTAACTTAAAAATCATATGACATACTGCGCCACGTACTGATTTCCGTTTGTTACATATTACGTTAACAAAAAACATTCATGAATTTCCTAAAAAAATTATGTTAATTTCATATTAGTCATCTTCCTACAATTAATAAAAATTGTTAGCTAAAAGAAAAGAGCTTTGTAAGACCTTTCATAAAATAATGACTTTTCCTTTACACTACGCATCCACTTTGTTTTGCTGTAAACCGATAAAGAAATGCTCAACGTTTTATTGATCTTGCCCAGACAAAAAGTGTCAAGCTTTTGACAAGCTTTAAAAGGGCAAAGCTTTCTTTTCTTTAACGTTCACCTCGTAAATGGCGGCCTATTTTAAATTGCTCTTAGTTGGTTAGTTCAAAGTTCAGCGGAATATTGATTCAAGTCCCAATTTATTACGAGATATAATGGAAGCTGCTTAAATGATTTTGATCTCGCATCCGAGGTGAATATAATTTTATTTTATTTATGATGATTAGAAATTTTATAAGATTACTCCTAAAGATGAACATTTGTAGCAAAATCAATTGAGTTTAAAACAAAATTTCGTGTAAAGAATTTAAAGAAAGTAAAAATAATACTACATCATGTAAATGTAAATTAACTAAAGGGATACTCAACCGCGAAACAGATTTAATTGGATAAATTTATCACAGATAAATTGCGTGTATAAATGATATAATATGGTTATATAGAAACTCGAATAGCTAGAAATCTGATCTGAAATTAGATATGATTTGTTGTACTCTAAGTATTAATACCAGGGTAATATTTCTATTTAACGATAAAAGTAGGAAGTAGTGTTCAATACGTAAATTTATATGCGTGTATATATATATATATATATATACACACACACACACACACATATATATATATACATATATATATATATATATATATATAAGAGTAAAGATTTTTACGGCCATGTTTATGCTGTGAAAGTTGAAAAAAATCTAATTATTTTTATATTCGTCAGAATTTTCCAATAAACTTTAATTATTGGAAAAATGTGGCATGAACACCACACACCACCTTTTTTCAACTTTTTGCTCATTTCGGTGAAAATACCTGCCAGACGTAAAAATTCAGAAAAACAAATTGTTGAGTTCATTATGATTGTCCTATTCAAACTAAAAAAAATTTTTCTGGTACTTAATTTGCTACTTTTAAGAATTACATTTATATTTTCAACTACTGTCTTATATAAAAAATGTGGGTCAATATGGTCTATTATTATGCCAAATTTAAAGTTCCTATGTCAAACTGTTTCTAAGAAGATCGAATGTGAAATACATACACACGTAAGATCTTAAAAAGGTTTCGTTTTTTTCTTTTTGAGGTATGGTGTTCTAAAAATATAGTTTATGGTTTAGTAGACATCTATTTAAGCAGTAATAAATAAAAGAGGAGAATTTAGTTCAAACAATTTTAACCGCCCCCTAATTCTACAAACAGAAAACTAACATTTTAAAAAACTAATTTTTCTGGAAGTGCATATATAAAAATTGTAGGAAGTCGATGATAAAACTCGATAATTGCGTTAAATTCACACAGAAGTTTAAAAATTAAATTCGTACGGAAGTTTAAAAATCCCTTGTGAAACAAATTTTTAAATAACCTAAAAAAATTGCCACGGCGACTTGAATGTGTAATGGATCTATTTTTAAATTCCACTATATAATTAAAGCATTAATTTAATAAATTTCCATGGATAAATGAGAAAACATTATAATAATACCTGTTTCCTTTCATCGTTAGTGTAGTGTAATTACTACATGCTAATATCATGTAAATATTTCATACATTTATTCCCTATTTATTGATTTTTCAAAATGTATTTACTAAAGTTTTGAGAAATATTTCCCATGAGCTAGATTATATTAAAACCTGTATCCTTTTGTATTAGTTTGCCGGATTATTTTATTTCTATTTAGTACCAAAACACACGAGGCAAACTTACCGCCACACGAGCTATCTCTTCCAGTCTACCAAAGTACCAATTAGAAAAATACGTATTTTGGAATACTGCAACGGTGATTGAAGTTGAAAGAACGGTTAAAACAACAGCAAAGCAGTTGAAACGATAGCAAGCTAACAAAATAAATAACATATATAATGTAAATAATAACATTTGGCCAAGCATAAAGACGAGAAACAGAATTTAGTAGGAAATATTGAGGACGAGAAGATGGGGAGCTATGAAAGGAATTATTTTAGATGATCTTTGAATGCATGAACTGACGATGCATTCCGGATATTAGGGTCTAACTTTTTCCACTTTTTAGTAATATGAGTTATAATTAAATTTTAAAAAAAGCAGATATAGAATTTCGGAATAAGTGTTATCCGACGACAACAAAACATCCAACAAGATTATTAAAACTTAAATTGTAATATTTAGTCTGCCATTAATAATAATTAAAAGGGCAGTCACCTTCATTCACAAAATAAAATTATGTTGCACAACCTTGTGATCAAAACCGTGAGGAAAAAGGTATCACGATATCGAATACTGCTGCAGAAAACATTTCCTTGAAAATGTAAATCATTTATTAAGAACAATTTTTGTTTTAAATCGTTTATTTAATTCGAATCCTACATTTTTTAAACAGAAAGTAGTGACACGGGAAGAAGGGTATATGTGATTTTAAATTTATTTCAATACCCTGGCAACTATTAGATCTTTCGGTTGAAAATCGTGAGTTTATTTTAAGCGTACGCAGTTTATTTTATTTGATAGTTACGAATTCGAAGTCATATTATCACAAACTTCATCCTTCTTCTTTAAAAGATAATTTTAAAGACAAATTGATGAAGATAGACATATTACTCGCCAAATTATTAAAGTTTAAAATTACTTCGATAGAAATTGTCCCCATTTGGGCACGATTACCTCTCCGTAACCGTCATTCACATTAAAAATGTCTTTACGTTAAGACTAGTACTTTTTAAATGAACCATATAGTGGTTTTATTTAAGGAACAATAATATTTTATTGGCTACATTACGAAACATATACGCGCCATACATGATTGTGTTTCGCTGGAAAGCACAGGTAGATTAATTTTTTTGCTCATTGAAATGTGCCGTCATATCAGATTTTCATATTGGCTTTACTTGTTTTAATTGTATGTTATAAAATTCACATCTTTCTTTACTCCGCGTCAATAGATATCCATTACCCTAAACACTTGAAGAGAATGTTCGAAAACTAATTAAATTAAATTCCGACTTGGTCGAATACGAGAAATTTATCTACAGATATCCGGAAACAAAATTGGTTGTCTTCTGCCACTGCAAAGTGATATATTCACACGTGTTGAATTAAAGGTTATTAAATTAATTACTCAAGCTCTGATATACGAATTAGTTTACGTGGTAAAAGAGAATAACGCAAGTGTAATTTAACAATAATATTCCCGTAATAACATTAAAATTTAGTATCGAAAATGGCTAAATAATATGAAATATACATGTACAAATATACTTACGTTTACATTCTTATCCCTAGTAAAATTATTTTATTTAATTACTAAAAAAAGTATTTCTATTCCAGGATAAAAAGTACTGCAACAAATATAGATTAGTTCCTAGAGGCTGACTTTTAGCTTTATTTTCACGTTACTATTTATCTGTGTATAAAATTTAATAGACATTAGTTGACTAGTTGAGGGAAATAAACAAAAGTTTCAAGTTTCAAGTAAGTTTCTTCCGCATTTATAGTATTACTAACTAGAATTTAATAATTCTATAACGAAATAAAATTAACCATTTGTAAAAATTTGTACCTGCAGAATGGTACATATCCGCAGACAAATCCATTATATGTCTATCGTGAGAAGTGAAGGATAAAATTAGTAGGAAATGAAATGAAAAAATTTCTTTCACAAAATTCACGACGCTTCATATTCTTGTTGCCTAAATTAAGTGTTAAAGTTATCTTGTGAATACTTGATCTGAGCTATAAAAGCCACTCGAATGAAATAAATAAACGAAAGTGTTGACGCGTGCGGCAGTTAAATGTTTATAGTAAAGGAGGATCGTTAAATTAAACACGTAAATTGAATGTGATCAGGAATTGAATTGTAGTTTCTTAGGATATAACACCGAACATAAAATCGAACAAGTGTTATATGTTATTTTATGTCTTTGGCGAAAGCGTTTTATTACATGGAAGATAATCGTTTTATCCCGACAAAATACCTATGGATATTTAAAAAAAAATATTTATATATGAGTATCATCGATTATATATGTGTCTAAAATTACTTCTTATTTTATTACATCGTAATCACCTTATTTGAAACGATAGACATTAGAAATGTAATGAAATTAATGGCTAACAAGTAAAACTTTGCTTCGACCAGGAAAACTAGTCCAATGGACTAAATTAGTGTTTAAAAAATTTGTTTAAAAATCGATATGACAATATGGTTAAAATAATGACTAAATATTAAAAAATTACTTTATTCGAAGTGGGATAAAAATTGAAACACTTTGGATTATGGTAACGATTTGAAACTTTGCAATCTCATGAAATATCATAATAATATCACAACATGGTACCATCAAGCTGTGCTAGTTAGTGGTTGTATCCTAGAATCATATATAATATATTGCGGGAATGTATTCGTATCTTGCGAATACAATTTTTTTAAGCTTCTTTTACAAGCTTTTTATGTAGTTTACGAGCGAAACTTCTGAGCTCTGACAATAAATTTTACATGTCCTTTTCAGTTTCAAATTGTTATTCGGTCTACCAAAGTAGTGTTAATTTTAGAGCAAGAAATTTAGTTTAAGTGTAGCAATATTTACTCACGTTTATTGTAAAGAGGTGCTTAAGAAATTGATTGAAAATACGTTTTAAATATCGATCAAATGCAAGTCTGGCTCACGCATCAAGTTTTTATTATCTCGTTTGAAGTGAAAAGAGTTTATTTATTGTAAGTCGTCACTGTTATTCGCTTACTGATTCCATAAATATCTAATAGTACTCAATAAAATTAAGAAGAAGAGACGTATATACTATTATTGTAAATAATAGTTATTTAACGTCTAGAATCATCGTTTTGCTTTTCCTACAACATTAGCCTAAGTTACTTAAGCTATTTTTTTTTAGTTTTATTTCAGTATTTTCTGAAACAATAGGGGAAGGATGAATATTTTTCAATACATCTCTGAAAAGATACAAACCAAAATCATGAAAAAAATGTGATCCTTATAACTGGGTAATTAAAATATCATTAACTACACAATTATGTAATTTTAAGAAATAATTCCATTAACTAATATACCTTCCTAAAATTTTCATTTGAGTATTTCTGAACATTAACTGTTGAAACATATGTTATATGAATTTTTACTGCGTCAAATTTCAAGTTTTGACGTCAAGAGATTTCTAATAAAAACGAGTGGTCATATACAGATTTTGCCGTTTCTTTGAGATACAAGTTCAGAATGCCAAAGAAAGTTTTTATATTTTAATTGCATCATTAATAAAGTATTTTGATTAAATTTTCAATATGTAAATACTTTAGAGATATATTCTTAAATTTTTTGATATATTGACTCTAATTATTATTATCAAAATATATATTGAAGTCACTATTTGTAAATAAAAAATTAATATCTTTTACTATTTTTAATTTTGCTGATTGACTATTATTACAAAAGTGTAATTTTAAAAATCAAAAGGGAAATTTAATTTTAATATATTTATGAGAAAATTTTTAAAAAAGTTTCAGCTCGGAAAATGATTGAGAAACATGCGGATAATTTTGTGGTAATATATTTGTCAGCAAATTTATCAGATATCTATTCGAATTTCCGCACACAAAAAGAAAATTAAAAATTTTTCTTTTATTTTTTTAAATTTAAATCAAGGAATAAAGCAGTCTAATTTACAGATACAGAATCTTTTTTTTTCTTAGAGTACCTAGTACCATTTTTAGGCTTTCATATCAGAAATATCACTTTCAGTGATATTTTTATCTAGCAATGTATTCATAAACTATAATCAAATGGAATAATAATAAAACCAACATTTTTATTATTGTCATTTCCAATAACCGCTAACCATTTATATTCATATATAATATTATCCACTTGCATCATTATGTTAGACTTTAATTAAAAGCTGTGAAAAATATAGTTTTGGCATAAGAACTGTTAGCATTAGCGAAAAACAAAATAGTATAATGAATTAGATTAAAATAAATGGCCAATTTATTTGGCGGCACGTATAATGCCATTACCTGAGAAAGGTTCTAAACTAATTATGGATGTAATTATAAGTATTTAATATAAACAGAAGTGCAATAACACAAAAAGATTACAGATTTCAAACACCTGATATTTCACTACGTATTCTTTACTAAGAGGTCGAATTATATTAATTTAGGGTATATTTCTTTATATTATTATATGTGGTATGCTACTGGAAATATTTAATTGACTTCAATTATGCGCAACAAAAACTGACTAGTTGCAGCGCGTGGTTTTCAAAAAGTTATAGTAATATAGGTTTTTATTACACCTTTTATACTTATAATTAAATAAATTTATAATATGGGTTAGTTTGTTTATGAAAAATTACAATCCGTCTCAAATCAACTTTAATAACAGATATCAATTTCATCACGACAGAGATTATATTTCGTTTATTTGATCTGCAATAAAAATCTGGCACATTCGCGACGCTTAACGATCTTGTTTCTATCTGTTATTTGGTAAATAAGTCATTGTTCTCGTTTCATAAATAAAGACCACCAATTTAAAAACGAAAAATATAAAATTTCCGAGTAGAAATTGGAATGAATACAAGGAATGACGGATTTTGTGACATTTTTCTTAGAAGTTCTATTGATAATCTGTTTAGTAACACTCTATACTTTATTGTAGATTGACGATTGGTTATAAAGGAATATGTGATAGATATCGCGCGCATCCTCTTTGTTTTGGAATACTCTAGTACCAATATTTATTTTGGTTTTTGACAATAAAATGAACGCACACACTTATACCAAATTTATGTCAGATGCAAATCTAATTACACATGTAAAAGTAGCAACAAAAACTAATTTATTTCTTAATATATATATATATATATATATATATATATATACATATATATATATATATATATATATATATACATGTATATGTATATATATATATATATATATATATATATATATATATATATATATATGTATGTATATACATTTATACGCACGGTGTACAATTTAAAATATTATTCGTAATTATATGTAATTTTTTTCGTACACACGATACTTGCACACATCAGTCAGCACCACTCAGGTTAATGACCAGGACGCGCTTTACGACACATTGTACTGTAATTTATAAGTAGCGAGTATTTCGTTTAATTGATATAACATGAAATATAACTATTAAAAACTTAAAAAATAATATTATTATTGTACACTCCATCCATGACTTTTTTTTACATTTATAAAGTATTGCACAAATATTAATTAATTAATTTAATGTTCATAAAATATTTCAGTTATTTGTTTAAGAAGTCTTAAAGTAGATGTTCAAAATGATTTCCGTTTTGTTCAACACATACCGCGCTTTCCTTATAATTGAATTAGTAACATTATCCACTATTTTTTCTCTGAATTCTATTAAGACTGTCGTTAATCCTTTCACGTAAAGTTTGTTCAACCGGGTATTTAGTTGAGAAAACTCCAAACAAAAAAAAGAGTGGTGTGAAATCTGGAGATCTCGGAAGCCAGGACACAAGTCCACTGCGTCCTATCCAGTGACGACAGTTTTTCTCGAGTAAATACTCACGTACTCGAATACCAAAGTGAGGGGGCGCTCCGTCGTGCCAACACGAAATATCTCTGACTATGCTCAAAGGCAAATTTGAAATAAAAACTTCCACTTCATTTCGCAAAAAATACAAATGGTTGTCTGGTATCATTCTAATAGGTAGGAGAAACGGACATTCTTTTTAAATGTCATCTGTGCTGTAAACTTCCTGGTCGCTTTAAATGTGGATTCCAATGGCTCCAGTAGTATTCGTTATTCACATTAAATATTCCATGCCGTATATATGTGCTTTCACATTACCATAAAATACGTGGAACAAATGGCGAATCATCATTCATGCCAGAGAGCCATCGTGGTATAGCACGATAGTGGAACGAATGTTATCCATCTTCTCTTAGTGTTCGACAAGCGTTTTCGGTAAGCTAAGAGACATGGCTGTCGAACTTATGCTGCGAGTAGGATCTTCGGCAAATGCATCGAGATTAGCATCTTCAGCCACGGGACGAAGACGAAGGCGAAGGTATTACCTGACCAGTACTATGAACCCGACTAGGCTATTTTGCGATGGTCTGTTCATTTGGCTTTCTGGCACGATTTGAATAAATACCCGAATAACTCGTAATTGCCTAGCGAGTATAAGGTATTCGGCTATTTATCTAAATATCCGAATACCTTATACTCGCTAGGCGAGTGTAAGATATCTCCATGCCCCTGAGTGTCTTAAAATATGTCTTTCAAGAATATTAAAGATATGTCGTAAACACGTTACCTGTTCCCACCATTACAATAATGTTAAGTGTAAATATACGTAGAGATTAAAAGAAAAATTATTACAATTTAATAGGCTCTATACTAGATTATAAATAAAAATAGACGAACTTATGCCACGTAATTGGACCTTTAAACAGTTCTTGAAAACTCAATAAAAAAAAATAAATCAACTGAAAAAACAATAAAAATAAATTTATTTTAAGATGTGTGTTTATTTTGCTTGTGAAACATCTATTAGGTAATATGTTCTTAAATGTACATGATGAGAATTAATGTTATTAAATATACACTATGTACAGTTAGTAGTTTAAGTTGTGAAAAATTATAATTATATATAAATAGTTTAATAGAAATACTACTTGACCTTAAATTTTTACACGTGACCAAATGCACCCAGAACCCTCGCACAGTAACTTCCTCTTGTACTTTAAAGCTTTCCTGTTGTTGAAAATGGCTAAGTGTAATTCAATCGAACAAGAAGAATTCCGCAGTATCACAGAGAAAGTGGCAAAGAAAATTGTAAAAAGTATTGAACTGCGAATTAAAAAAGAAAGGGAACTTGGGAAATTGTTTCTGAGATTTCTATTATCTTTGCTACATATTTTCTATAGAAGCAACACCTGAACCACATGATGAGATCTGGTCATTTAAGGAATGTACTTGAATATATTTTTGTACAAGTGAGCTTATAATAAAATACAATTAAAATAAAATTACCGAATATTTATATAAAATTGTCAGTCGGACACTACTGGTCAATTACAGTACAATAGCATTCAGACTTGTTTAGGGTTGCTTATGATGTTTTTCATCAATTACATTTAATTCAATTTTAAAATAAAATATTACTTTTGCGGCGACTGCGGAAATGAACAGTCCATTTAAAACATTGCCCTGACTTTTGTATTATCTTTAGGGGCACATTTAAAATTTATGGAAATTTACCATAATTTCGATGAGGAGGACTTTTATAAATATTTACTATGGATACTATTTTCCACACACGATTTAGATTCCTAAGAAATTTTCATTTTCAATAGCAAAGTGTGATTTATATTGATTCCTTTTTAATATAACAACAATAATTTATCTTGTGCACTCATAATACAACAGGAAATGTTATAATAAATCACCCCTAAATTAATTAATGCAATGTGTTACTAAGGGAAGGACATAAACTACTAATGGTTTTAGTGCCTAAGGGTTTGTTTATTTAGGTCCCTGCGTTTTAATTAATATAAATTTGTTCGTATACTAAAGATATGTCGCCACATTTCTTATGCTAGCTACTATATGATACCTCTATATATAAAGTGTTTGCCAAGTTGAGTTACAATTAAAATATATTACTTTCCTTTCCGTATAATTTATAACGCTTAAATAAATTAATAAAATTTAGAAAGTCTCTTATATAAAATCAAATTTAGAATGTCTCTTAAGTCATTGTCTTTACTATATAGTTGACCTCAGGAAATGTGATCATAATCGTACTTTAATTGATAAAAGCAAAAATTTTCTTTTCATGACTTATTTTTCTATGAATATATTTTCATTGTCCATGCTTATAAATCAAAGATAAGTTGTATGATATTACATTGTTTATTCTTTCCCTGCTTTCCTTTCCGAAATTTCCTAAAGCAAATAATTACTTAAAGTTTGAGTTTTTATCAGGTTATGTACACTGGTTAGTGATTGGTATTTCAAATTTTTTTTTGTTTTTTATCAGTTCATAACCTTTCTAAAAAAATGTTTTAATACTTAGTATTTTGGTCAACTTATAGGTATTTTCGTAGCAATAAGTCGTCGAAAGCTATTTGTATATTGGGAACATAAAAATAGTAAATAACATACTTACGAAAAAATATACAATGGTTATAAATCAATCTTCTAACCAGTACAACGGTTATAAATGAAACTTTTGTCAAATTTTCAACTTTTGACAAATGATTTATACAGCGTAGACGCGTGTACATTTCCGCAATATTGTAAAAGCTATTAATTTGATCGAATTTGAAGTAGGGCAATAAAGGTTACTTTCATGCTATCACGGTCATATGTTTATACCAAATGAGTCTCGTTAATCAATATGATCAAAGATAAGTCTAATAAATGTTGTTTGAAAAATATTTAAATAATTTAACGACATATGTTTACACAACAATTCTTAAGTTTATTTTGAAATTAAATATATTTCACGTGTGATCTCACTCATGATGTTATTATTGTTAATTCGTGATGGTAACTTTATTTTAGTTTCGGAATACACAAAAACTTCACCCTTTAATAAAAACCACAAAGTTTAATTTCATATTGCATTTCTTACAAGCAACCGCTCATTTGACTAGGCCAACCGTGAAATTAATTTCCAAGAAAGTTATCTTGGAATTTAGTGAAAATAACCGGAATTTTGTTTTTCGTTTTGTCATGAAATAAATGATTATTCCATTTCGTGCCTAATTATCTTAAATACATATAATTTATATAGGCACAATAGCAAATAATTTACATTACATACAAAATGACCGCATGTTAAAATTTATCACGACTCTTGTCTGGTACTTGTTTTTATCTTTAAAGGGACAGAGTATAATGTCTTTATAGATTAAAAAGCGCCCTAAAAATACATATATTTCGAACGTTTCTTGGTCTGACTTTGTTTACAATTGTCTATTATAATATATTTTTAGCAAAAAAAATTATATATATATATATATATATATATATATACAAATATATATATATATATATATATGTGTGTATATATATATATATATATATATATATATACCGAGATGTAAGTGAGGATTCCGTGATTGGACCCCATTTATGACAGTCATTATCAAATTCCTGGGATTTCATCAAATTACCTAATATACCTCACATGTTAATGTCTAGTTTAAAGTTACGGAAATTGGACGATGTGAGGTAGTGACGGAAAAGGGATGAACAGAGGAATTATCGACTATTTGTCACCCACGATAATATTTAATTTTAATTTTTGAATTATATTAAAGTTTAATCTTATTATATTTATAAGTAAATTACGTATGTGGGTTTCAAATAAAAAAAATTAAATCCGCTTTTGCCTTGCGTCAAGGGTGTCATTAATTATTATTTATTCTCTTGGTGTCTTTTAATTTTTTGTTTCCGTAAAATAAAAAAAAAATTGTGTGTTATATGTGTGTGTGTTATATATGCGCGTTAAAAATTATACTTCTTTACCATAATATATGAATACCTTTATTTAGCTGGTCAATAATTAATGCAAATAAAATAATAAAAGGACTGAAGCGCGGTTAAAAATACGGTTGGAATAATCAAAATTCAATCAAATATTTAAATTTATAAATTAAAATTTATTTTCCCATATAGAGTAATTAAATATTTGATCTTTTTATCTAAATTATTATAAATATCATTTAATAATTAAAAAAATACATACGCTGAATTTTTTTTTTTAATTCATATCTAATTTCATATCTAAACTTATAATGCAAGTAAATACATACCGAAGCTAAACCTCACTTAGAAAAATGCACTTAAAATATATTTTAAAATGCTTATTAAAATTTTTCTATCCCAAATATTCACATTAAATAAATGTTTTTTATCATACGGACCACTATAAAATTTCAATTACTAAAAACAATTATTTTAAAAGCACAGATGTAACTTAGATTCATATCAACATAAATCATGTATTGTGTATTTACAAATACCACTCATTAATTTAGTATCAGTTACTACACACATGTAAATATATGTGTCGTGAGCTACTTCACCATGTCGATTTTTGTTGCTTCGTGCGCTTATTGTTTTTACTTTATCCTGTCAGTTTTGGTTGCATCGAGCGTGCGCATCATAGAATTTCACTTTTTCATAACGCGGCCAAAGAACTTTACACACACATATATATATATATATATATATATATATATATATATATATATATATATATATATATGTATATATAGATGAATGTAAGATTACAAGATCAGGAGAGTCTGTTATGCGAAAATATCTTTCGTAAACTATGTTTTGTCACAATCTTTTTTATTTGCTTAAGACCCGTGCATTTACATTTTTTTAATACTTAATAAACTTAGTGAATGTGCTTAGATTACTCATATTAGTTGTAATACTAAGACCAAAGGCAAACTGACTGAACTAATAACGCTTTAAAATGTCGCTGTTAAAGCCTTGCGTTGCGGTTGCATGACATGCGTAAGCTTTACAAACAACGATTAACTCCCTATTATCACAGCAATTGCAATTCATAATATGAAACGTGAAGACTTACACGACTTATCGGTGCTAGACACAAATACAAGAGCAAACTGGCAAAATATCCGAAGCTTCTTGTACGGTATATTTCAAACAAAAGAGTGACTGTTGCAAAAATTAACATTTACATTATAAATATTTGTGTACACTTTATTTACCATTTTATTATTTGTCATTTAAATTCACAACCCTGTTTCCAATAAAACAAAAATATTTAAAATTTATTATCCAATTCACACGTCGCTGTCCTCCCCCTCCCTCCCTTCCTTTGAGTTCATCTCCACAATCTTGTTGTCTTGGATTTATTCTGTGTAATGAATAAATGCTGCGTTATTACTGAAAGAGATTATAAAATTTATATGTAACATAAATTTCAAATAATACAAATACTCGGCTATAATACATACGTTGGTTGACGTGCAATACATTCTATACCTTGACTAAAAATATCGTTAGAGTTTAATGTCATTTGTCTCATAAAAAATATCAATTTATATTTGAAGTAAAAGAAATTAAAATCAAACCCCATTGTATTGAGTTACTGCTATACTGTTATCAGTATCTCATACTGTACGCGATTTCTGCTTATTAACCACAATGTATTACAAATTTATTTACATTGCACATTGGTAATTTTTATATTATTCCTAATCAGTACACTTCCTAATCAGAGTTCCTATTTGAATTAGTATTTTATTTAGAACAGGATATAGTTTAGCAAATAAAGGCTACACAGGTAGGTTACTGTCACTGTTATTAGTAAAGTTTCTAACTTCTGTATTCATTTGTACGCTTTCTCTGCAAAGTATGTGTATCACAAGTATTTAAGTTGACTTGTTATTTAGACTAGTATTTGGAAATATTAGTTACTTGCTGCGCTTTACCCGCGTGTGATAATTCTAAATATTGGTCTCGAACTAATATTTAGAATATCGGTTGAAAACTAAAAAAAAAACTAGGCATTTTATTCACGCCATTGTGAGTGACGCTTTAAGTCTTTTTTTTTGTAACTGGATAATTTTTTTTTCGTAACTGGTTAAGTTAGCTGGTGGAATTATCTTTTTTTAAGATTTTGTACAAGATAATTTTTGTGTAGAGGAGAATATTGGATAAACCGATTTAATGTTTTTTTGTTTAAACGCGTTAAGACGTTTTATGATAAGCTCATTGCTTCTTAAATAATCATAGTATGATGCCACGATGAGAACTGTGACCTTTTCTAAGCACCACTAGACAGTTCTGTTTTAAAAAGAAAATCTAAGCTATATTCAAAAATTGAATCTTTAAACCAAATAGTTTAGGAATAGAAAAAATATTGTCATGCGTTTTTAACTTTTGTAGTACTTGGAAAAATTATAAAGTATTTTCTTTCTAAATCTATAGTTTTCCTGAAAGTAAAAAAAATTCCAATATTAGACAATACCGTAATAATTTTCACAAAAATATCAATAATTTAGAGAATATTGAAATTAAATAAAATATGTGTTTTAAATCCGGGCTTGTCGTTTTGGTGTCATTTTCATTGGATTTTTATGCCCTATACATTCATGCCCGATTTTTATAATTCTGGTTGCACTTTGCCCTCATGCGTCCTTTGATATTTCAAAAAAAATTGGGTAATATTGCATTTCAGTGTTCACAACCTTGTATTTCTCTGAGTTTTTAGGATACACAGTTAGTGTATAAAATGAGTTATAATACTCTTTTACAAAATACAATTTAGCTCACCCAAATCGCATTATTAATCTCTGTGATATTTTATCCTTCTTTCTTAGAACAAAATTAAGATGGCCACACTAAATCTGTTTTTAGTTGAAATTTGAGAACAATTACCTCCCTACGTACAGTATAAATTTTGAAAGCGTTTCCATGTAAAACAATGGAAATAAATTATATAACTCCAGTCACCAGAAAAATTTTGAAAATAACATCACAAGCCACGTGAGGTTAAAATATAATATATCATCCCATACAGATCGCTGATCTGTGTTCTCATTTCGGAACGGTACAGACATCTAACATAAAGATTTTTTTAACACAATTATTTGTGACAAAACTGTTGTTGAACAACACAGGAAAGTAATTTCATAGACATGTATTATCATTTAGGAATGGCTTACCTAATTCACTTAAGCATTTGCTACATGCTTTCAACAAACGTTCTTCTCAGTTAAGAAAAGCATGTTGCGTGCCTGCGCTATTAATTTGTCTATGCGGTTATAATTTTGTCTTAACATAGAGTTATTTCTGGATTAATGTTTAATAATTAAGATACATTTAAGGGGCACTTATAGATTTTTTTATTTATTATGTTTAAGTTACTTTTGGTGAGAACAATTTTTCACTAATATTCTTAGGTTTCTAGAAAAATTATTTTTTTTTATTAAAATTGTATTTTATTGAACAAAACACCTGCTTTAAATTTTAAGCAATATAAGTCTAGAATATACAAGAACTACTATTCATTTTAAATGCGCACAAATTTGTCACATCTTTTAAAATGATTTTGATAAATGACGTTGTACAAGTATTGATTTAATTTTTTGTCAGTCTATTGGAGATAAATAAAAGAAAAAAATAATGTACACCAATGCTATACGATACAAACAATAGATTATTTGTATATCTATAAATTTTGTTTTCTTTTGAGTTTTTTTTAAATTTATACTTTATAAGATTTAAATGAGTTTGGTACATGACGTTACTGCACAAATAATGCAGTCTTCATAAATATTTAATAGAAAAAAATGAAATATTGATCTTTAAACCAAATATAGTCTTCCATATTATTTTATTCAATGACCTGTGTAATATTGTTTTTATTAATATCATAATCAGTAGAGAATCATCAAAGTAAAAATAAATCAGTTTAAAAAGTATTATTAAAAAATGTTATTTCCACTTGATATATATTTCAGTTCTCACTACTTATTTTCATTATGAGTATATAATTTTATGCATAATGTATTTTGTGTTAAGTAGAAATATCTTTCGGCGACAAATTTGCTATAAATGATAGTTTCGAAATTATTCGATATTTTTACTTGGCGACGATTACGTCGAATAGGCCAGAAAACATTTTCAGATTCAGTAGCAACGTGGATAAATCCGCGTGTACGTGATAGAAAAGTTGACCCTGTGATTGTTTATTTTATTGACTGACATCAAGAGTTACAAGAAGACAGAGAGAACACAGTTTAAATGTTTGAGATATTTTCTTCTTGTTTGGTCGTTAGGTTTTAATTAATTATTCAATAAGGTTTACGTAATTCAAAGAGTTTTAGTAGTATTAAGGGCTTCACATGACGAGAAATTTGGAACCGAGTTAACTTAAGAAAATGGAAAATTTTCGCACACCTCTTATTACAGAATGAAAGAATATACAATATTAACGAAAAATTTAACAAAGATGTTATCCGCCCACAATTATTTAATGTATAAAATTATTTTAAATTCTCTTTTACCTACAAACTGTGTTTTTGCAATGAAAAGTTTTTTATTTTTTCGATTTAATTGCCGTTGTTAGTGACAGTAAGCACCAAATAAAGTAATGCAAACACAGGATTATATTAGGTAAAAGATATATATATATATATATATATATATATATATATATATATATATATATATACACATATATATATTAAAAATGTTGTGTTTAATAAAAAGAGTATACATTAAAAATGGTGTGTTTAATAAAAACCATTTCCGGTCGCGTTTATTTTGTTATAAACAATTGACTTCAGTATTAGTTCCCGTACAAAGCATGTTTTTTCAAAAAAGCTTTTCTTAATATTGCCATTTTTAGTGACACTGAACGATGAATATGTAAATACAAAACATCAAAGGATAGAAGAGGAGTCATGTGTATTTATGGACGAGGGTTAGAATTTATACTTCTTTGACATAATACAAGAATAATGGAAAGGCAGCGGAAAAATAAAATGGTGTACCACTTATCCGTCAAATCAAATTTAAAATTAATTTTAAAATTATATTTATTATTTTAATAAATGTTGTTTATTGTATGGATTGCTATTAAATTTTAATTACTAAAGAAGATAATAATAAAATTGAAGCGCGATAACTACAATTAAGCAAAAAGAGCGAAAGCTCAGTAAGCAAAAAGAATTGCGTAACAGAGGCTTTAAATTTGATTTTTCACAGCCAATAGGTAGTAGTTTCTTTCTAGTAAGAACACTATTCAGGTTGCTTTTTTTATTAAATCAATCACAAGCTGTATTTTTTGTTAAATACGTTTTTTCACTTACATTCTTTCATTGACAAAAATAAATTTTCAACTGCAATTATACTGAAATTTTTAACGGTGTATTAAATATATGTACCAGTAACAGGAAATGAGTATAATATTTTAAGTTAACAGTGGCATAATATGAAAACATTATATCGTCAATATAAGAAAAATTTGTTTAAATGAACCGAAAATATTTACTTCCCGAAGTTATTGTTTTATTTTTAGGAAATACTATTTGCAACATTTCTAACCCGTAACTCCCGAAATTAAGGTCAGAGCTATATATTGGCAATAATGTATCATAAAGGAAAAACTTTCAGCAATTTCTTTAACGGTGAATCTACTGAAAATACTTTTACAAAATATGATTAAATCGTGGCTTCATATTCGTATGTTCGGTGGTTCAAGGTTTGGAACCTTGATTTTCACATTATTCTCAAAATTTATTAAACCGTGTCATATTCAAGAAATTATTTACATTGTGCTGGCAACATAATACTACTTCACTTGGCGATACGGAATACAAAGTAGAATGTAGTCGTTTAAAGCTGATCTCACACATATTGTTCATTCGTTTTCTACTGACGCTGGCATCAAATTTGTAACTGTTAGGTAGCTAGCTCGGTTTTTGTCTCCGTTTCATGTGCGCGTCTATCTGTGAAACCCTCGACACGTGATTGTTCGCCCACTCCCAACACGCTCGGTGCACTTACAACTTTATACTTACTTGTATATGGTATAAAGTCGAGTGCACAGCAAATTATAAATTTTGAGGGCTTTATTTCTTAATCATTACCCACGTCGTATTAATACCTTTTAAACTTCTAAAAAGTAGTATACGCCTCTTTTGTTATTTAGGAGACGACAAAACGTTAAAAAAACATTTAATAATAAAATTCCATTAATTAACGTTACTTCGAACGTCTTAGAATTAATGTGATCTATATTATGGTGTATTTTTTTAATACAGTGCAGGCAAATTTTTAGGCGATATAATATTTTCGGGATATATCGTGGATTGGAATGGCTTTTGAGTTAACTAATTGGTAAATTGTTAAAATTTAGACTCACGTCGTTTGTCTTGATTCCGGATTATATACTTGTAAGAATTACGGCGAAAAATTTTCTATTTATATTTTTCCATCCAATCGTACGATAGAGGCAGCCTATTCTCTATAATTCTTTACATACGTACCTCTGTCAGTCCATTTAGTTAATATTGGAAATGAATCTACAGTTATTTCAAAATATTTAAGGTTTTTTAGAGAATATTTTATAAAACTAATAATTGAAGATTACTCAATATTGTTATCAATCTAATTTATATACTAAATATAGATGTACACAAATAAATATTAGCCGGCGACAGAGCGTGATTAAAAAAGAAAATCATAAATAATAAAAATAAATATAGAATATTCTATGAACTTTACCAACCCATATTTAAATTTATCATAATATTGACTGGCATATCAATCTATTTATGTCCTAATAAGGGAATTAATATGACCATAGAAGATGTGATTCCAACCGTAATCTAAAAATAATATAAAAGTTCCCTATAAAAAGATTAATTTAATGTTATATTAATAAAAAGGTCTAAATTTGGTACTTCACACAACAATTGATATGTTACATGATACTTAAATTAATGTTATGTAACTTACAAATATGTTGCATATAAAAATTTAATTTGTTTATAACCCTAGGCTGTATTATTCTAATTATGTTCTCTTCGTTTGCGAAATATTACACTCGTGAAAAGACAAATTCAACGATAGCTTAAATGTAAGGGCAGATGCAAGTGGAAGCACCTTGCTTTTTCTAAATGAAAATACTTTTATATTTTAAACGAGAATTTTACATAAAAAAAACAGTCAACGTGACTTATGTATATTAAAAAAAATTTACTTGAACCATTATTATATGGAACAATTTTGGTAACGCCAGTTAATTTACATATTTTGATAAATATTAGAGGAAATCAGGTATATTATAAATCCCTAAACAAAAAACGACTTTTAAAATTATTTTAATATTTTTTTTTGCTTCCAAAGTGATGTTAACAAATCAATCAATATCACTTCTTGAGTTATATTAAGAACCATCTCGAGGGTTCTTAGCATACGTATCGATTTCAGTGGTACGAGTTAAACTATATCTAGTCCCATCTCTTGGGAATAGTGACAAGTGGTATTAGAACATCAGCCTTCTTTACATTATTTTAACAGAAACCATTCTTTACATTATTTTAACATTATTCCTCTTTCCTTAGCGATAAGAAAAATTAAAAGACGTAAAAAATTTAAAAGAGATGTGTTTTTCATAAAAGCGGGATACAATTTAATGTTGACTATTTAATAATATCTATTTTTAATATTCAAGCTGTCGATATGATAGTACGATGATATGTACTTTATTTAAATTATAGGAATGTAAACTGTATCTATGACCTTTATAACCTCATTTAAATATATTCAGTGTATTTTTTATATTTTGCCTTGCATAAAACAAGTTTAAAAAAGTTTTGTTTTCTTCTCCCTAACTTATTTTTTATCTGTACCATTTGTTAAATATTTTTTATATATAATGAAATCTCTTTTCTGTACTTTTTAAAAATTTACTTCAAAAATCTGCATTTTATAATTTTTTTTATAAACTAATAGGTCATTAGCAGGTCTGAATTGCAATTACTTGCCTACAAACTTTGAATGAAGTCGAATGTGCTTTTGTTTTTATTTGTGTTTTGTGGCTATGCGAAAATGTTTAAAACAGTCAAATGGCCTTCCCCAAATAAAAAAATTGTATCAATAGGTGTCTTCTCTGATCGTATGTAAAGCGAAGCTGAACAAAATATAATTTTTGGGCTTGAAAACTTCAAAAAATTAATGTGAATGGCTTTAACATCTATGCTGGGTATATTGGTGGTCTCCGATACTGCAATTGAATTTTTACTACTTCTCCATGGGAACTAACTAATTACAATGCTTGTTCCATGCTATTCACAATGTGATCTTACTTATCTACGCCACACTGCACGATATCATTCATTCACTGTTATATAAGCTTTCGCATATTCCATTTCCATGGATTACGATAAAAGATTAATGCATTGTCTGTTTATGACCTTCATATTTATTCTTTTCGTTCAACCGTGTTTACATCTAAATTTAAAATTTTCCCCGTTTTAAACCGGATTCAGCAAACTCTTTTAATATAGCTGCTGATTTTAATTATTTTTCTAGCATTTTTTAACATCTAATTCTGTATTTCTTACTATAAGTTATGGAAGTCACATTAAACTTACATTGTTTTTTTAAACTTACATTCAACTCTTAATCGTGTAATTTTACGCCACAAAATGTTTATTTTTCGCTTACATTATTTATTGTAAAGTCAATGAGCATATATTTATAAAGAATATTTAATTAACGTTATTAATTCTATAGTTCAATTAATTTAAGTTCTTTAAACTATATCTACAATATTTATAACCACTCTATACTATATTTGCGATATTATTATTAGTTTAGATTTAAAATTGATTTCATTAAATATTCTGAAACTTGACAGTTGGGTAATTTATATTACTGAATTCTATGTGTTACATTCTGTGGTTTTTACCATCCTAATATGCTTACTTATTTTTTAAAAATGTAAAGATGACATACAATCTAAAATACATTCGAAAAGTCATAGTCATAAAAGTGTACTTATGCAGATTGCAAAGTATCATTTCTTTTTCTGCCTTGAATGTGTCGCACGCCTTATCCTGGTAAGCCAGGCGAGGCAAAAGGCTTTGTTTTTCGTTTTCTCTTTGTTTCGATTCGAGACCGCTGCGATGCGCCTCACGCTGAAGGTGGATTTCAAAAGTGCTATCCGCTCGTACTTCCTCTTTGTTTCATTCAAGCGGACACCTCTTCGTTGAACGAACTTTTCTTATTTTAAGTCTAATTAAATTAGAATTCAAAATAAAGAAATATATTTTCAAGAGTAAATTAAATATACTTTCGAACGCACTTTTCGAGTTTTTTCGTTACTCCAAAAAATTTGGAATTTTTTTAAGACTATTAATATACGTAGATAACATCTCAATTTATGGTACTTGTAGAAAGTAGCGTAAATGCAAGGTAATATTGATATACACGCTATCCCTACAAAATGTAGGTTATAGAGAAAGTTATTAGACATACGAAATAATAAATTTGATTATCCTAGGCCTAACGGTTTTAGAGATATGATTTTTTAAACTTTTTGGTACTGAACATGAAAAAAATTTTCTTTTATTTGTTATTATTACAATTTCTGCCTTTTCATTATCAATCATCTTTAAAAGAACATTCTTCATCTTAATTAAAATATTATTCATTCGTTATTATTGAAAACATAAAAATGAAACGCTGAAACATGTGCTTAGTTTTAATTGAAAAACACGAAAAGTGATTTTTGAACAATATCAATGTAAAAAAGGTATGGAAATCTTTTGTAACTTTATTTCAAAAATATCTACAATTCATACAGAATCCAAAAAGGTATAATTTTCTGATGTTAAGTCATTTTATAACATATTTTTTACTCCTAAACCCATACCATTGTTTATTTCTTCGGTCAAATAAAAATAATACAAGTGTAGTATTTATGATCATACCGCATTTAATATGTTTTTTTTATGTACAGTAAACACTCGCTCTTATGCATAACCAGCATCTTGTTATAAAATTTCTTCTCAAACTTTGTAAGGTCCTTTCATTGTTTTTTACCTCTTCAGACACATGGTACACTTTTTATCTTCATGGTTGTTCATTATCATTTGTAGTCTCATAGACTGGCTCCTTGAAATATCCCCATAGAAAATAGTCTAACGGATTGTGATTTGGCGAAAGTGGTGGCCGTGTAATTATGCCGTCGCGTGCTATCCATTGATTTGGATAAATTGTATTAAAGGGGGCTAGTGCACCATCGTTCTGAGCCACTTCCTGTCCCGTATATCTTGCGGTAGTTCATTCAACAGATTTCCAAGTTTATGTCTTAAAAAACGTAGGTAACGAACTCCATTAAACCTCTGCGTTCAAATGGACGGATCATTTTCCCATACAGAGGAAATAACGTATGAATAACATTTTAATTAGGAAGACGAATATTTTCTTAAAGACTTTGTATCATAAGAAACAGAAATAGTAATAATACCTGGCGAAAAAATTTATTTTTATGCGCATTAACAAAAATTAAAGAAAATTTAAAAAATCATATCTCTTAAACAATTAGACCTAGAATAATAAATATTATCGTTTGGTATGCACAATAACCCATCTATCACCGACATTTCATAAGTCCACTCCTTACAGAACACCTGTATAATTCTGAATTAAACATTTATAATAAGAGAATAAAGCCTAAATGAGGTAGAAGGACGAAAATCGTTGTCTCAGTAAGGAAATATCAAATTCGTTATTTATTCATAGCCGAAAGAAGCGATGATAAGGTTCCGTTATTATTTCATTGGCAATATATTTGTATTTGTGTATATATAAATACATATACATATATATATATATATATATATATATATATATATATATATATATATATATATATATGTATATATATATAAATATGTATGTATATATATATATATATATATATTTAAATATATAAAATGCTGAATATTTAACTATAAGCCTTACGAGGATAAGTAATCTTTAGTAAAGTTCCTCTGCTGTCTCATATTCAATGCGATTTAAATATTGGATATTTATCATGTTAAAAATTTTATTTAACAATTTCACATTTGACAGTAATCATGCCGTTATTAATATTCTACTGAAGTACTTATGAGCTATTTCTACTTCCTTATTTTTACAGTTACACTTTTTTAACGCTAATTAACATTATTTATGACCTTACCGCACGACAAGCAGTTCTTATGTAAAACTTTTTACATTGAACTACTTCCTTTATTGTTTTAAGTCTATAATTCTGTAACCTGTGATAATGACAATGTTTTTTTATTTCACTCAACTTTATTTTCTTTAGGTCTGTGAAATAAAAATCATTCCCACTACCTGTAAAGCTCAGTTAAGAGGACTTTGGTCCTAATCAAATCAATTATTTTCTTTTTATTTTCTAAAATCTATAACTTAAAACTTGAATGGTTATAATGTAAAAATTGCTTAAATGTACAGGTATTTATTAGGTCAGACTTCATTGTTGAAAATTCTTCATATTCTGAACATAATTTTTTAGAGAGCTACATGTACTTCTAAGTTTACTAGACTTATATCATGGTACACCTTTTGTTCTGAAAATTCATTTTAAATATAATGAATATACTATTATATCTTCAATAAGAACTTTGAGTTCTCATCTCATTGTACAGGCAACTTTTAATAAGATCCTAATATTTAAAAAAGTAGGTTACTCAGATTGGATAGTTTATGAAATTTTTATTTTCTACTGAGATTATTTTCAGACATAGCCTGTATTATTATATTATACGTATAACTGTATATGGGAAAAGTGCCTTGGTAAACAATTGTTTTATAAGAAAAAGTATTGTTCCTGAATAATGGAAATAACAGAGTTCCCTTTTATTTCTGTCAAATGCTGTTTGGTAGTGCCGCCTTTCAACTCACTGGAGATAGTAAACTACTTCTCTAACCATGTATTGATTTATTTTTCTTGATATTTCTGTATTTTTTCTTTGACAACTTATATAATATCCAAGGAAAAATTTATATTTTGAGCGTTGTCTATCCTTTTTTATATAATACTAATTTGTTTTTGATCATTTATAATTTCTGAAAATTATAATTCTCATGTCAAGTGCTTAATTCTATAGGACCTATATTCATTAGTTGCAAACATTATGATCATTATTATTCAGTGTGTGTTATATTTATTCATTTATAAATTATTATGTGATGAAATTCTCTCCCGTTTTCACTCCTTTATTTTCCAGTTGTAATTTTTTATTTTTTGTACTTTGTATTAATGAGCCTTTTTTGTATGCGAAAGAGTTTTCGAAATTCATTTAAATGACATGGTTCCGTGTAGTTTCTTAGTACATTAATAAAATTTAAAAAATAAATTTCTTGTAAAACTTTCACCGTATGTGCTTGATAATGGAGGTATGTGAAAATTATTTAATTCCCTCAGGTTCTATATTCATTAGATACAGACACTGTGTACAATGTTATTCAATTTGTGTTACATTTATTCATTCATAAATTGTTATATGATGAAATTTTTCCCGTTTAAACTTTTCATTTGCTGGTTATGACTTTTAATTTTATTGTTTATTATGATTAATATTAATATTAACCTAAGTTGAAAATTAGCATTTTCTACTTTGTATTAATGAGCCTTTTCGTATGCAAAAAAAATTTCTGTAGTTACTCTAATGACATCGTAGTTTGAAATTTTTGAAGGTACGACGTTCAAAAATGTGAATTTCTTGTAAAACGTTTACCTTCCGTGATTGATAATGAATAAATATGACATTCATAACATTTTTAATATTATCAACAATGATATAATATTATCCAATTTAGATTGCAAAGATATGACAAAAATTATTTTTATTTATTTCATAAATGTTCCTTTCTTAATAAATCGCGAATTTAGGAACTATTGTTACGGTTTTCAGATGAGTTATAGAATAGCATTGTTTGAATTAGTAGTTTTCTTATATTTATGCATTGTTATTTTACAATAAATACAAAAAAATAATTTTTGTCCTATTCAAAATATAAAACGCTAGCGCTTTTAATTTTTCTATAGTTGATTAACAAGCCTAAAGGCACATTTTGGTGAAGCGTTTGCCATTATTTTTTGGATTAGTCCTTCATTTGTTTTGAGAACAAATATAAACCATGGGAATCCATAAAATTTAGATTTATAATAATTGTGGCATTAACTGTAAAGTATGTATGTTTTTCTCAAATAAAATATACATAATTGGTTATTCTTGCATTTACATTGTGTATTCATAGTAAATTCTATTTATATTTACAGACTGTTTCGACTCAAAATAACTGCAAATAGAAGAAATATTTAGTTTTAAACAGATGTTACAGACACACTTTTCAATATACGATAATGAAGACAAAAGAATAGCAAACTGGGAAACTTACTCGAAGCGTAAGTGATCAATTTCGACTTAAAAGTCCGGAATGCCACAAACAATTACATTGACTTTCTATTTAATAAAATACTCCATATCCTTTGCTGTTAGATATTCCGAAGATATGGGTACGTAACATCAATAAACAATTTACTTTTTGTTTGGTCTGCGAATGTAATATTTTGCCTACCCTTTTCCAGAATATGTCTTTGATTATTCGAAAGATACGCGTCAAAAGTTTAAATATTCTATATTTTTCGTAATAACTAAAAGTTAAATTTTCTATATTTTTTGTTTTATTTTTCATGGATCTTTTTTTCTATAGCCAACAATTGAGAAATTATTTCCGTATTTTCACGCAAATTCGCATACCCCAACATAGGTAAAATGTTAATTCAGGGGTGTCCAGGAAGGTCACAATTGGAAACACTTATACTTTAGAGTTTGTGAGGGATTTCTACTTAGATTCAGTACAGATTAAATTATTTTCTGATGGTTGATTAGTATTTGTATATTTTCTTATATCTGTAGGAATTATGCCTGTGTAAACAATCATAGACAATCATTTGTCAACATGAAAATTTTTCAGGGGTTTGTTTAAAAATGTGAAACAAACGAACTTAAGTATAAAGAAACTGAAATTGGGTTCTAATTTGATCATAAGTTATTATTTTATATTTTTATTTCATCTTCCCGTCTGCGATATTAAATTATGGATTTTTTTTAAATTTCCTCTTTATATTGTATTTAAAAAAAAAATTATTATTTATATATCCTCTTAAATATTACAAGAACTTGAAATATGAGGATTTCAAACACTTAATTACATAAGAAAATTTAAACATTTAGTGGTCCTTAATATTTCTATTAAATAATTTACAAACATCAATGTTTTCTCCCTTTAAATACATTCTCTACTATTTTACACATAATTTTCACAGTCTTCATTGTTTAAACAAAGAATATATGTAATATTGCAGAAAACTCAATTACCATTTTGTCATACTGAAGAAAAATACAGCTCAGTAGTTACATGTATAACGGTTTTTTTAAATTTAAAAATCAGATTAAAATCCGAAATCTCTGATCATTTCCCACGTTGTTATATTTTAATCAAATAAAGTTAACAAAAACATACTTACAATCTAGTGAAAGCTGTTGTTTTAATACATACCTAGATGCGTCGTATTTTACTTTTTCTCCAACTCTCTACGACTTTGAGCCAAATTCCACATGCGTAGAATCATAGGTGTTGGCGAAGTTTTTTAAAAGAAAAATTTAAAAATTAAACTAAATGTTTAAATTTTCTTATATAATTAAGTGTGTGAAATCCTCATATTTAAAGTTCTTTTAATATTTAAGAGGATATATAAGAAATTTTTTTTAATTAAAATACTATATAAAATAGGAAATTTAAAAAAAATCCATAATTTAATATCGCAGACGGGAAGATGAAATAAAAATATAAAATAATAACTTATGTTCAAATTAGAACCCAATTTCAGTTTCTTTATCCGTAAGTTTGTTTGTTTCACATTTTCAAACAAAATTTTGAAAAATTTTCATTTTGACAAATTATTGTCTCTGACTGTTTAATTGATTGAACCGGTGAACTCTTATCTCTACTTACATATCAGAGACGGTAGTAGACCTCTCTCTCTTTTAAAGTTTTAAGAGGTAATTATATGTAATTTATAGTCAATTAATTATATTTCGTATAAATATTTGAAAACCTCGTTAAGCAAACATTTTATTTATTTGCTCATTTGTAGAGAATTCAAAACATTGTAGTAACTTTTTTTCGTTTATTTTAAAATAAAGCGAATATATAGTTTTCTAATTGAATTAATGTTAAACGAAGAGCAAAAGTGTCCTGTTTGAAAGCGCTATATTCACGAAATTTACAAAACCTTCCTTTTTATCTCGGAATGACTATTTTCCACATCGATACAATATATTTGAAAATACGGCAGGTAAAAGGTGAAAAATCGCTAGAAATTCACCCTTTAATCGAATTATACATCAAAAAGAAATGTTTAAAGTATCACAACTTTCGTCTGAAATTGTTTTTCATCCGTTTTCGAAAAAAAAGTCCTAAATTTTACTTCAAGTCTTGAAACTACATTATCGCCATACAGCGTAATTTGTTTGGGAAATGGAACATTTGATTCTATATTTTTTACATATATGAAGAACAATCTCGCTGAGTGATAAATAATAGGTAAATACATAATTTGAAGTAGATGAGTCATTAAATACCAGATTACGTCCTACAGTAACATTTGTGAGGAGTTAATCTCTTTCAATTTTCAAAAATAACCACGAATTCATAATTAAATTAAAACAGGAACCAAAGTTATTTCAGCTTGATATCCGTTTTTGAAGAATAAGAGCTTTTACAAACATAGGTACGTATGGAAAGGCAACAAAGTTATCTTATAAGAGTTCCGTTCTTTAATTTTGAGGAATTGTATCTTAAAAACTAACTCAAAAAACTTAGAATTTGGACTGAGTGAAAATGATTGTAAATACAAACAAGAATTTATGAATAAATACAAAATAATCTTAAAAAATTAAATAATCCTACCGGATTTTGGTCAGGCCTTTAAAAATTTATAATAAAGGACAATAATTACTTTTAAAACACTGGTGATTTCCAAACTGTTATTCAATAAAATGTTGGCGTATTGTCATTCATTTTATTTGTTTACGATTTAATAAGTGATGGCTATTTTTTAATTTTTTTTTATAAGAAACAATTTTGTGAAATAAATAATGGAAAGTATGAACATCCAAATAATCTTAACTGCATATTTTCAATTATCATTGTTTTTCTAAAGAATTTTCACCTTTAATGGCATCAACATTTTTAAAATTAATTTTCTCCACGATTATACTTTTCTTCGGTGAGAAATTAGTACCGTTGAGATAATAAAATAACTCCCTGTTTTGGGGGAAATTTTGTTTTTATAATTCAGTTTCACGTAACACCTTTCTAAACTCAAACCCATATATAAATATATATTATTTAATAATACGTTTTTATATCTCTTCTTTCGATTTAAAAGATAAATTTAAACATTTAATATCATATGTGATAAGTTACTTTTAAACGAGTTGTTCGATATTTTTACTTTCTTATGGCTTTTCATTATGGCGCAATCATCTACCAGACTATTTCCAAATTATTACACTTTCATTTCGTTATCAAATTTAATCTAAATATACCAGAATTTATTGGTATGCCTCATACTAGGGACGGTACATTTATATTTTTCGAGAATAATTCTAGTATTTCAAGAATATATTTTTTTGTGCAGGACGACGAAACTCATGTAATAGAAAAATAACAAAATGAAACGAAAAAATCCACGGAAATGTGAACAAGGAAAAAGCAGTCAAGTGCAATTCGGATCATGCATAAATTAGGATATTTCTTCACAAAACACCAAGCTATATATATATTTTAAAATTCTTATTTCTTGCTCACATATGCCAATAAAAGACTATGCTGAATATGGATTTCAATACCCCGACAGTACGAGGTGCTATTGCGATTCGACTTCTGTATATGATTTAGTTAAATACTGCGAAAACAATTCGGGAGTTGATGTTAATTTATATTAAGTACATTATTATGCAGTTACGTCGAGTAATTCGCAATTGCGTAATTTTCACATATTTAGGTCTTTTTTTATAGTCCCAAAAGTAATGAAGTTGGATTATCAAAATTACTTTATTCGACAGCATTTCATCAAAACCATAGGAAAAATAATAATATTATATATATATATATATATATATATATATATATATATATGTATATATACATACATACATGTATATATATATATATATATATATATACATGTATATATTTATGTGTGTGTGTGTGTGTGTGTGCGCGCGCGTGTGTGTGTGTGTGTGTGTGGATGTAATGGAAAACAGTACATATGTTCATTATTGTAATACAATTTTTACGATTCGAAAACATGTAGGTAAGTTTAATATGCAATAATATTGGTCTCCACGTTTCTAAAATATTTAAAATTTCAAGCTATTCATGCTATTATTTGAATATAATTCAAGAACATACGTCTGCCTGTGTGCGTGTGTGCGCGCGCGTGCGTGTGCGCGTGCGTGCGTTCGTGCGTGAGTGCGTTCGTGCGTGCGTGAGTTCGTTCGTGATTGTGTGTGTGTGTGTGTGTGTGCGTGTATAATTAAATAATATGATTCATAATTTAAGAAAAGGTAAAAGATAAAAATCTTCAAATAATAATCGTCTTGTAAATACTATTAAGACATAATTCCCAATTTATTCCACGATTATATATATATATTCAACCTAATCGTTTCTGAATAATGTCATTAATTGCAATTAAATATATTTTATAATTTTAAAAACTAAGTATAATAATCGTTATTCCTTGAATTTAACGTGACATAAACAATGATATTAGGAATAGAACTTTAAATTAATTATACTAGGATACCCATTTTCGAATAAAGGTCCCTCCATTGTTCTTAAACGGGATCTATCCGCCGCTAATCTGGTCCAGGTGGTCTGTATCCGCTCGGCTACAAGTGTAGCACATGCTCGCTCCAGCATCCGTCAACGACATCGTAGAATTGTCATTTGTCTTCCTCCATACTTTCTTCTGTTAGGGCAAAGACTTGATGCATTTTCGATTCGTGTGGCTATAGGTAGATTTAATCTTGGTATTTATCTGAAACCGAAATCAAATCAGTCATATAGTTTATAATAATTTTACCATGCCGATCTCGTAGAAATTAGATTTCTCTCCCCGGATATAAGTATATAGTCATCATTTTCTGCAACGCGACACGAACGTGAATATGGAAAATTTAATTTCAAATTTCCCTTGCTAGGACAACGCTGTAATTCAGATCATATGATGTACCATTAGATGATAGTTACGTTTGAAAATATTGTAAGCCATAAAGAAGTGTCCAAAAATTTTAGAGTGTATTTAGCTAATGGTAATGAACTATTTGTTACAAACATTCTTATGTTAAAAACTAAAAATATGCGATTCCTACTCAACTAAAGCACAAAATTATCAATTAAAACGTCGACAATATCACTGTCGACAGTCGACAATATAATTAGATAATTGTTTATAATTATTTTATGGTAAAGCGATTAAAGCAAAATGCGATCATAATAATTTTTCACCCGAGTAAAACCGGTGATAACGGGTTGCAGAAAATATAAAATCGAGTATAATAAGAGAATAGACAAAATTGCCCTAAACTAAAATTTACAGTAGATATAAAGCTTACATTATTTTTAAAATAACATTTCAAAATTATTCATTGAAAGCACAGCAAAGGAAAAGTGATTCAAACTGATATCACCAGGTAATTACTTTTTGCAATATATTGCATTAATTTCGATATTCATAGCAAAGCGCGAGAATTATCGATAAAGTGATTAAAAATTTGAAGCTTTCTGCGCTTATTATATTTACGTTTTCATCACTTGTTATTTTGTAATTTTTGTTTAGCAGAATTTTGATGTTGATTCGGCTAAATTTTATTTGTGTTTTAATATAACATTTATTAAATTTGAAGCCACATAAAGAAGGACTTAAAAAGAAACATTTTTTTTTCTTTCTGATTTAAAGACAAATATATTTGATTTATAGCGATACTATTAATTTTTCAGCAGCTTCTGGAAAAATCGCATACATTCATATTACATAATCATATAAACTTTTCAAAAACTATCATCGCAAGTTATCAGTGTGCGTGGGAAGATATAATTGATTCCTCGTAAATTTAACACAATTTTTCGTAACGATATCATTAAGAAGGTGAGAGGAATGATAGTATATATTCATGTCAGAAAGATACGTCGTAATCTCACTGGAAGACTTCTTCTTTTGTAATGCTCAAAAATCAAAACCCGTTTTTCTAGTACGGTGAGTTTTTGACATAACATGCCTGAAAAAGAGTGAAAAAATTGCATGAATGCTGTGAAAATCGGCTGTAATAGACGCTCATACAAACCCATTAGATATTGATTTTATAGTAGTTTTAATACTCAGTTTGAGGTACGGAACATTAAAAATGTACCAAATATTTCATAGTTCTATCTATATTCGTTCCTTTCTGAGGCATCGAGGAATATTCACAAGATTTTCATGCCAACAAAATAGAGTCTCCCAATTTTTTTTTATATATTGCTCCCATATTAGATAAGATGTGCATATAAAACATTTAATTACAAGGTTTTATATATGCAGACCGGAAATTCTAGAAACTCTGGGGTAATCCGTTTAACAGACGACCTTTTGAGGGAAATTATTAAATTACAAGGGTTATTTGTTTCATTATGAAAATCTAATACAGACATATATATCCAGGCAGGAAGATTTGATCAATGATTGCAAAAATAATACACAAGTACCTTATTTAGATGTGAATGCTGACGGCAATTAAGTTAACATTCGGTCTGGCCGTAAGTCCTCTTTATAGCATTACGTCATCCACTTCCTCACTGTATCGCACCGTCATTACGGTCAGCTTAACCCTTTAAAAATGGCCGTTGCCGAAATTGAATTTTTCCTAACGTGCTTAGCGAATTTTGTAAAACCGCTAAGCACGAGTAACCGAGCGACTTAATTGCGACTCTGCTGTAAGGTAAAAATCAATTTGGAAAGTTAAAACGTTCCCTTCCTCGACGATTTAATTTTATCATTGACGTATTCGCTCATTTGCACAACGATATGTTTTTCTCTCACAATTTACTGGAGGAAAGCTATTCTTTCTACATTTTACTATTCTTTATACTATTATTTCAAGTGCGCGTAATTATTACATTGGTTTACAAATGTAGGAATATTTCGAACGTGCCCACGTGTGTAAGCAACCTCGTCTTAATGTTAAGTTGAAATCATTATTACTCGGGCAATTTCAAGACTCGTTGAAATGTTTAACACTCGTCTTCAGCTAGCAACTTTTAATTACGATTAATAAAATTTAAAAAAAATTAATCAACGTACAGCGTTTTAGATATAGACTATAAACCTCGACAGGACCTAGTTAGGAACAACGACGTCTTACAAATGTATACATCGTATACCTCGTTATTTAATACTATATTCGTTAAGTTTCCAAAATTAATTTTGTAAATAATTCTAATTGTTTATTTATACGAGAAATGCCAATTCTTATTAAAATTAAATAAAATACTTGTTATCTACATATATAAAATGTATAAACTTAAAAAAATAAAAGGCCCGTTTTATTTTCAAATCAAACGAGAGCATACTCTCTCGTAAATGTAAAAATTTGTTTGCGAAGTGTTAATAATTTTTCTAGCTTTTATGGTCCTAGATTTATTTCCTAGATTTTTTTCGCTTCACCAATCATAGGTAAAAAAATGACACCATCACCATAAGGGCACCAGTGGACTCAGAATTGGGTCTCCGTAAGGCCATAAAGACGGCGTCGATCTAAATTAAATATGTTATCCTGCTTAAAAAATACTTAAAATTATTAAAAAAGTTTCTGGTATTCAACGAGATTTTGCTCTCTTATTAGAGGCTTTAAAGTAATATCAAAACGCAGGTGTCCCAGGAGTTGTGATGATTATATAAATCTAGATTTCTAATTTATTTTGTTATTTATCTATAATACTTAAATGCGTTATCAAAAATATTGAAATGTCATTATTGAAAATGTTGTATTAGAAAAAAATTATTTAGATAAACATTAGAAATATCCATGTGTGTTTATTTCGTTTAAAACTAATGATTTGCTTCCAGTTACAAATTTATCATTTGTTTAAATTAAAAATACTAATATTTAGGGCTTTCAATTATTACATAGTTACATAATTTATAAATTAAGTCAGAGAAACCAACATAACTTACAGTTCTGTCATACATATCGATAGGAAAGCCCATGATGTGACAATGTTAAATAGCAGCAGGAATCACGCTTCGGAGAACAATTTATGTCTACAAAGGATTGAGTTGCAAGCTAAAAGGATCTTTTCGGAATACTAAAAGGGATTACTCGCTTATTAATTGTACCTAGAAGTCATAAATTAAGGTCTAGGAAGCTCCTTGGCACCACGTTCTAAATTGAGGCTACTAATACAATACTCACTTTGGAAAATAATGTATTTAAATTTGGAGACCACAAAATGGTTACACAATTGTTTGAAGAAACAATTAACTACAGAGAATGGAAGTTTTATTTCTCATATATTTTATAGGGCCGCACCAAAATACAGTCGACTAACAGTCGAATTGTTTAAAACCTACGTGCCTTATCGAGGTTATATTCAGATTTACAAAGACATCCGTTCATTTTTTAACATCACGTAACAAAATATTTCGCTAGCAATAAAGTAATTGACTCGTAGATGATACTTTAGGAACTTATTCTGTATATTTAAATATTCACTGTGCATTATTCACAATGTTCACATGCAGGCGAGAATCAATATTCACATGCAGGCGAGAATTATCGGCGAAGCGATTAAAGTTTGCCATCCTCTTCGCTAATGATACTCGCATTTCAATAACTACTTTTTTGATGCAAATTACGATGTTGGTTTGGTCGAGTATTGTTTACTACGTTTCGCTAGAATACCAAGTCATATTCCGTGGATATTTCGAGGTATTTTGTACTTTAACTTCGATTTATTGTGATTCGAATTTTAGATATATTATTAATTGATTCACCCCTAAAACTGATTTAAATTGTTTTAATTACAAATTAAATACAGTTGATCTAACTAAAATGTTCGTTTTATTCTTAGATTTAATAAATATCAAATTTTGGAAAAAGCATTAATGACTGAGTATATTTGCAAAGACCGAAACATAGAATTACAAAGATTTATGCGAAATATTTGTATTTGAAGTGATCATCTTTGGTCTTGTTACACAAGCTAACAAAATTATCACATTGTTTGAGGTTCTTTCATTTCTTCTTTACAAGTTCTTCTTATATAAGTGAGTCGTTATCAAGATTTTCACATTTTTACCTTTGCGTAAGACGCATATTTCATTCCGTATAATTATGCTCGTAATATGTTCGAATTACGCGATTTATTCTTCACTTTTTAATAAATATGTTTAAATATTTGGCACAGTATGATCAAAATTGTATTGTGACAAAATATTAATTTATTAAAATGAAAATTAAATTACGTGAAAATTTTTTTTCGTGTGGCTCATTGAGTGGGGGTTAATCGAACAGGCTCTTTAAAATGAAATTGAGTCGTTTACCATTTGTCAGATTCGTTTGTGAAATATTAAGCTACAAAATGAGTTACAATTTTTCCTCTAATGATCTCTTATTTTTTAGGCGCGATTATGCGCGTAGAGCGTTGTTAAAGAGCATGCGTCTTAATATTACAGTAGAATCACGCCAAGTTTTAGAACGTGGTTTCTTTAGTCACCAAGATTGTTGAGTCATTTAGAGCGTTTGCAATTATGTGATTCCTTGAAAAGATGGAATTCCTAAATAATTCATTCAGAAGGGACAGTCATTAACTTTGTTGGGTGGAATTGCTGAAATTGTAGATACGGGATACTATTAGAGGATCTTCGAAGTTCCCTATTTTATACGAGGTGGGTAGTTACGGATTCCATATGAGGTGGGTCTCATTTTTAACTAAATCTTATAGTCAAGGAAAATATAATAATATTTCCACATTCATTTCAAATTGTTATTCCTGACAAAATTTCCCAATATTAAGTGCCTGTATTAATTTGAAGTGACACCTGTTATAATTTTAGTTTTTTTTAAATGCTTCTTTGAGATGTTAAAATTTCGATATTTCTATATTTCAAAAATGTTTGCTACGTGCACGAAATTTAGATTAACTTATTATGATGATATGAATAATTGTCCATTTATTTATTGGAAAATAAATATACTAATTAGTGTTATAATATATTTATTGGATTCTTTCTAGCATATGCCAGTAATTTTTTATTGATAATTATAATTTACTTAATGATTACCAATTTTCATCAATTCTGTAACTGATATAGTAACTATTATTTAAATAATTATTTGTGTAACAATATTTTTTCCCTGATTATTTAAAAATATTTCTATTTTTGGTCTTAAATTATTTGTCATTTTGTACATCTTTATTTTTATTACTATTATTACTTTTATAGAAAGTAATCGATGTCTATTTTGAATTCTTTGTTCCAGATTTTTATTGTGAATTTTCAACTATTGTTGCCATTTCATGATATTAAATTATTATATCTGTTTTTACCCTTTTTTTATTCTTTTTATTAAATTATCTACTAACTATTAGGTTGCATGTCATTATTATTGCCTTTGTTATAATCAAGTCTTATATTTAACAATACTCAATATAGAATAGTATCTAGATGTGGGAATGTTAGGATAAATGTCTGCCCAGTGTAAAATTTACACGTCTTGACTCGTATCAAATTTGTCCCGGTATGAATTAAATAAATAAACAAATTGGAAGTGATTAATTATCAGAAATGTATCTCACTAATATGTGTTTGCAGACCGCTATAGTTAATAAGTTCATTCTTGTGTCCTTCTGTCTGTCTGTAACAGCTGATTTATTGAGGAAATGTGTAACGTAGGAACATGAAATTCGGCATAGAAATAACTATAATAATCCACGTATTTTCCCACATTTTATATTAGTTATATTAGAGGTATAATATTGATGCATACCCGCAGAGATATAGATATAAAAGTGTAAAAGGTGTACATATTTCGGAAACTGCTGAATCAAAGATCGTGAAATAACAGGGTGTAAAAACGGGCTGGAAGATTATAGGGAAAGTATAACGATTATCTTATCAGTTTTACTCATACTTAAGAGATTTGTATAACTCTTCTTGTCTTCATATATTCATAAATCACCACGTTCTTACGTGTTAACTTTGACGTATATGAAATACATAAATTAAATTAAGAACATTTTAAACGATAATAAAATTGTTTAATTGTTCTCAATAAAAGGGCATTAGAAGAGTTAAAATTTTGGCAACAAAACTTTATATTTAAGAAAATTTAATTAAATCTCGTCCTACCTTTTAATTTTTGTTTAATTTCCCTTTAATTAAACCAAGGTAAAGTTAAAAGGAAAAATTATGATGTTCCCCTAAGCATGTACATATGTGTGCATGGATGAACTCCATATATTCTCTGGTAGCCCCTGAATCATCTGATTTATTTTCAAAAATAGGATCACTTGATTTGTAATTAACAAAGATAACATAACTGAATAACATATAATTGAATATTCATATGCAACTGAATAACATAGTTACCAAAAAAATCACTAAGTCTTTCAAAAAGGGAAATGAATGGTACATATTTAAAAGAAAAAGTACAAATTTATGATATGCACAGGAAAAAATAATTAAAAAAAATTTGGTTGTTACATTTGTTTCTGAAATTTCGTTTTAATCGTAGTAAAATTTTACTGTTAGTTAACAAAACATAAATTAATTTTAATATGGAAAATGGTTCCGGTTACTAACTTTTCGACACATAACATGTACATATTATAGCCAGAACATAGTGAACATCCATAGTCACACTTTATTTATTCTGAACGATGGACATATCCGCATATCATACTGTTAATTAAATTCTCAGAATTCATCATGAGTATTAAAGATTTTGTATCAAAAAGAAATACATCTGAATATTTATTATCATTAGAGAAAATATATCATCGTGTTGCTCTCCGCACATCCCTATTTTTTTATTTCTCCTCTCTAGAAAGCTCTTAAAATTACTTGTCGTTAAAAAAATAGATCACCTTCAGTCAAATATTATTTTTAACTGCATTTGAATATAAAAACATATGGTAACTAAGTTTTATGAGTACGTGGTTTCTAATGTTTTTCTGGTTTTTATTTCGTTTCATCTGGTATAATAAATGAAAACTTTTTATCAGACTAAATTTACTGTTGCGTAATGACAGGGACTTTATATGTACTTTCTCAAATAATAGTTCATATGTGACTTTATTGAGAAGCAAGTTAAAGCCAGTTCAATTATTTGGAGCCCACGTGAATGACTTTTTTTTATGAACACTTTGTATGAAAACTTTTTATCAGACTAAATTTAATGTTGCGTAATGACAGGGACTTTATATAAAAAAAGTAAAATATTTATATTAAAAATTGTAGTAAATATATTAAAAAAATTAAATATATTTATATGTAAAAAAAGTTTTCATACAAAGTGTCATAAACACAGTTTAATGACATAACGTATCCAAAAAAATGTTCCTTAAAAATTTATGAATAAGACAATACAGTTACTGCCCTTTTTTGAGTTTTTTGAGTTTCATTGTAAAAATTCTCAATCGTTGTACCTTGTAACTACTTGCGCTCGCGTAGTTATAATCTTTTTGCTATATCGGTATCTAGAACTGAATTACGTCAAAATTCTCCACTTTATCTCAGTATGAAATTACTCAGCTACCTTAGGAAATGACATATTTTTTTTTAAATTATATATATTTTCATGAGTGGCGTGCGTTATATATAGGTATATGTGTTATAGTTTGAATATTTAATTTTCCAAACAAAACACTACGATACTGGCATGTAGTCATCTTTATACATATACGAATAATATAAATATAATTTATACAGCAATATAGAAAATTAATAAAGAAGCGCTCTTAAATGGCATCGGAAATTGAAAAATGTAATAAACTCTCAAATCTTCGACATCGAGTGTCAAAGTAAAATTAATTTTATCGACATTTTTCGTGAACGCGGAGAGCTGCTTCGAAATAGTAGGCAGTGTTCCTTATAATTTATTTTTGAATAAATGAGGAAAAAACGAGAGTGATAATAGTTAAATAAACTTCGATAAAATAAAATGTGTTGTTAAATAAATCTAATCTAATCTAAAGAAAATCACGCACACAGGTGCGTTCCTCTGGTATTTTTTAAGAAATATAATATATTCTAATGGGTTTTTGCCGATAAAACCCGTTGTATTACGTTAATTGTATTAAAAATAAGTACGGACATTTTATTTCTTAATTATTAAAATAATAATATAAGAAGTTTTTAGAGGGTGGTTTTAACCATTTTGAGGAAAATATAATATTTTTCTGTGCAAATTACCTTAAGTATTGTGGTTATAAAAATAAAATATTTTAGTGCAAGTAGAATTTACAGTTTAACTGTTAAACTATTTACGAATTAATATGATTAGGCTCAATGCTCAACGTTTTCTACAAATTTAAAAAAAAACATCTATCTTCTCCAATAATTTTGAATTTATTGCTTTTAGAAGTAAAAAAATGGAGGGAATATATGTTTATGTAAATTCTTAACCCAGACTCTGAAGATATTCCATTTAAAACCATGGACATAATAACACATCCATCGGTCGAAAATGATGGTTTAATTTTATGTTTCCGCAATTATTTTATACACATTGGTAAATATGTAATTGCTTATTAGTTTTTAAGTTCTTCCTTGTTATATCTTATCCAAACAAAATGTTTTAAAATGTAGTCAAGCCAAACCCATTTTAATGCTAAAAACCTTACATTATTGTATTTATTTTATTTATTTATTTATACACTTTAATGTGTAGTACATATGGCGGACTTATTGCTGCATGAGCAATCTATTCCAGTCAACCATAACAATTTGTATTGAAATTTAGTTGGTAGACTGCCATAAATTTTATAAAGAAAATTCTTTACAGCATATTAGACGAAAAAAAAATTTTTTGACTACTAACGACACATTTTATTGGTGCATCGTGGGTCACATTTACTTATTGTTAATGACACAACGTGTCGGTGCGTCATGTGCCACATTTACCGTCTACTGATGGCACATTCTGTTGTTCCATAAGGAGGTTCATTTTTACTGATTGGTATTGACGCATCAGATATGATATCTCTTTATTTTTCCCTCTTTGATAAGAATTAGACAGAAAATGTTTGTTGCACAGTGCTGTTTTTGGGAAATTATTAACGAATGACGTCTCCTAGCTATGAAACACTTTGAGTAAACTCATAGAGTAGTAAGCCAGCAGTCTTTAAACTTGGTTATGCATCAAGATTTTTTGACTTTGGTTATGTAAATTATCAAATATACCTTTAAATAGTTATTTTTTTTTACTTTCAGCAACTATACAAACAATAGTACAAAGGAGTGTGCAAACAATACTATATGAAAATACCCATATTTACTTTAATTTCTTACTTAATAAAATTTGTCTGGCAAAAAAGTGAAGGAAAAATAAAAATAAAAAAAGAAAGTTTTTCAAAATATTACCAATTAATATTAGCAATATTTTAGTTTATCTGAAAAGCTGACAGGAAAAACAAGGAACACAGTTTATGCTTTGATAAGATGGAGAATTTTAAGTGACGGTAAATAACTGACTTTTTAATTGTCACAATTTAATAACTTTAAAGCCTCAAGAAACATTGCTTTCTTGTTAATTTATTTTACACATTAATTTATAGCAATTAACATATAAAATTAATATATTCTCCTAGCATCTAATAAGCAATTATTTCTGTGAGCTTTAAAATATTCTAACAATCATTTTTATTTTATTTTCAATCTTTGTTAGTAAACATTCGTTCATTCTTGAACTACTGAATAGAATTAAAACTAAAAACGGATAAAATTTTCCATTCAATACCTTTCCATTTTGCATAAGTATTGTAGCCATGTTTGATCTTAGCTTCGTATTTAATTTATTTGTATGAAATTTCAAATTCCTCAAATGATTCTGTTTTTTCCAATCACTATTTGCATCCTACGTTTAGTCCTACATTAAATCTGTAAGCGGCGCACTCTTCCAACTTCCGTACAGGCAGTTATTAAAAAAAATAATTGCAAGGAAATAATTATAAAAGTATTAATAAGCAATCACATAAATACAAACTCAACCATAGTATTGAAAATACTTGAGCGTTTGATAAATTTTGCTTGACAGAGAATATTAACGTCAGATTCAATATATGAATCCATTTATTCAAAAGAGAAGAAACCTCTCTTGTTTTATTGCGGTAAGCACGCTAGTTGCTTAAGTAATTTCTAAGCGATGTACTTAATATATTCTGTTTCTCAATTAGTGTCCTGAATGTGATGAGTCAAGTGCTCACACTCGCACCTTTGATAACAATGAGGGGAATCATCGAAGTGACGTATTACGTTCAATACTTTTCAAATTGTGAAACTCGAAAATCTGCCTACTTACGCTGCGAAATTGGAGGATGTGCTTTTTTATAATAATATTATGGGTTTCAAGTAAAAACTGCCATTAAACTATTTCCTTGGTCCTGATGCTGCAAGTGTACTGCCTGCTTAAACCATAAGCTCGAGTATCTGTTGTTTTTGAAATTAATCTTGATCTTAGTATCTGTTGTTTTTAAATTAATCTGAATCTTTGAATTAATCGGATCTCAAGCAAAGTGCCAATCAATGAATTTCGGGTAATAACTCCTCAAACCTAATTCTTTAAGGTACTGCCTATATAACCTGTGAGAATTTAGTATTTTAAACTAGTATTGTGTCTTTTAACCTCCTCTGTCATGAGGAGAAAAATAATAATGTCAACATTGAATTCTCTAGTACAGTTCAAAATGTACATTCGAATACCATAAGATGCACCCACGTCCCATTGATATCATGTTACCGTCCCGATTAATTCCCTATATGTGGGAAGTTTAAAATCGGCGCTATCGTTAACTTCAACATGACCTCATTAAAGTTTTCCCATACAACACACACATATACCTTGGATTTTCGCATATTTTAATGCAGAAATACTACAAGCTTAAGCCGTTATTGAAATAGTATTATGGGTCTCAAGCAGAGACTTTGCCATTAAATTTTGGATTCCAACTCCTCATCGTTTTAGTGCAAGTATATTGCCTGCCTAGATCATGAAACTTTAGGATGTGCTTTTTTGTATTAGTATTTTGAGTCTCACTAAGCTCTAGCATAAAACTTCAAGTCCCAACTCCTCAGTCTTGACGTTGTAGGGGTATTGTCTGGTTAAACAGGAAATAAAATGAGTCAAAACTAAATTCCTGAGACTAAACTTTCAGGCGGCACGTTAATATTGGCAATAATGCTAAAGAATACAATGCTACGTGTAAAAGATGATCATATTCTTCAAGATAGTAGCTACTAAATTACTAGCAGTTGATAGCATTCATAACTACGTGACATGTAATTTCCCGATAAGAATAAGTCACTTACACTTTATTAAGGAATGATCAACTTCGTCTGGAGATTGATTTTTCAACTGCCCACTATTGATTAAATAGGTATTAGAAACGAAGCAATACCTAGAGCAAAAAGAAAAGTGTTATTACCGAATAATAGACTCTTTACGTCTATAAGTTTACTTAATATACCTATCAAAAGTTAAATTATAAATTTGGAAGATAATTTGGCTAAGATTGAGAAAAAACATTTCTTTTTGGGTAGCACCTATGTTTCGTATCGGATATGTCGTGAATAACTAAAGGAATTGTTATTAAAAAATACACAACTTATTATATGAATGATATTTGCCCGAAAACATGTCACCGCTAGTACCTCCTTTTCTTTCAATGAAACTATTATTCAGTAAAATCTAAATAAAATTTCAATATAAATTAAAACCAAATGTAAAACCGAGAGCGAAAAATATTTATTGCCTCTAAATTCACAAATTGTTGTATTTACGTAGTAGGCTATAAATATATATTTATTAATCACTTAATATTTCTTAATTTAATATCCCCTTTATGATAATGAATCGTTTTATTAGCAGCACGTATCATTTCCATTGTAGAACGAAAAATTCGTCATGAGTTGGTCTTTTATATGACATATTTTTATAGAAACAGGTCAGTTCTAATTTGTTATAATTAGGGAATAGCACACAGCAAATATATTTATAGATTTTAAACATTTCCACATTTGAAATGTAAAATTTGTATCATCAATTTTAAGTAAAAACCTAAATAAATTTCTTTAAAAATTTTTCGACATAATAATTCGACGCCAAAGTCTGTCTTGTATAGGACTTGTAGTAAAATCAAATAAAATATCTTGTATTTCTTAATGTGGAACCTGTTCAACAATACTTTCCATTTGAATACAAAAAATGTTTTACCTAGAATAAACCGGAATATTGAGAGAAGTCAGTAGTTACCATTGAGAGTCAACATTTTTTGGTACCGGCGTAAAACCATGAATTGAAATGGCTTCATAAAATGGCACTTTTATTGCTAATCGTAAATCGATTAAATTAGAAGCAAATGACAAAAAGACAAATAAAGGCTCATTGCCAAAATAATAGGTTTCGGAATGAATGGTTCGAGTAACAAATAAATATGGATAAAGGCTTATATCCTTGACACGTTATACTCTGTAGCCTCATTCTACCTTGTTAAAATCATTAGCGTAAAAAATAATCCACAAAAATAAGGTAATTCTTAAAATAATCATTACTTTTATATATGTTCTTTTCTTTAACAGTCCGCGTGTAAGCGTTACCTGCGGCTACTTTTTTTGTTCATTGAAATTTTCAGCACTAAATTAAAAGCGGTAATTTACCACAGACATTATTACAGACGTATATCTTAAAGTGCATAATGAAAGTAACAATTTAAACTAAATGGAGGTACTTATTTTAAACTAATAATTCAAATAAAATTAATTTTAATGCTGATAGCGATAAAGTTATTACATTTTCTATCTTTATGGAGCAACGCATAAAAAGATGCACTTTAAAATTGAAAAGATGGTTTCACACTTTAGTTAATTAACAAAATATACGTAAGTTTCTCAAAGACCGAATTAAAATCTATTGGCATATTTTTTGTTGACAAATGAAAATATTTGGTTAATTTAATGATTTGTGAATAGACAAATTAAAAAGATAAATGGTTAATAAGTTCTAAAACGAATTATCTCATATATTTGCGATATTAAAGCGTTTCTTATAACGTTGAGAAGATGACATTGAAAACAGAAAGATTTTGTTAAGATTATTAATTAGCAAAGGAAGTTTCCCACACTTTAATATTACATAGCACGTCATATCAAGTTTAGCAATTTATCAAAGTAGTAAAATAATTATTACGTTACTACGAAAGAGCCTCGTCCGAAATATTTAGCTGGAGGTAAATGCGTTATAATTTGTTTTAGCAGTGTTGTTCCGACTGTAGTTTACACTTACAAAAGGCAAATAAAATCATCCAAGTCAGTGCCACAGAGCGCCGTAACTAAACGTCTGGCGTACGAATTATCAATGAGCGAGAAGCTTCGTCTACTCCATGCATATTTAATTAGAAAGAAGGCAGTGTGTTCCACTTCGTGGCATATTCATAGTATCGTACAATATGTAAAAATGGCTATATAGGGAACATAATTTTATTTTCAACTATGCTATTCAATAAATTGTTATTGCTTAAACAATAATCGTTAGGTGGAATATTTTGGCAAATTTGTTGTTTCTGAGAATTATTTCATAAGGAAAGAAACATAAAAGTCGTATTGATAAGACGTTTTGACTAATCGCGCTTCTACCCTACCCGGAACCTTGATCGCTGTATAATATAAACATAAGTGTCTATGCACACACACACACGCACCCACACCCACAAACACACACACACACACACACACACACACACACACACATATATATATATATATATATATTACTTCTCAACATCAAAACTGATTGCTACGTTCATTCGTTTTTTCTAAACCGATCAAAGTCATTACGCTAACATTAATAGAATAAAACATGAATCGGATACTTAGAAGTGTAATCTATAAAACATTATTAATCCTTATTATTGAAATATTAATAACAACCGTGACTTCATGATAAATTGTCGTTCAATAAATGGGGTATCTATTATTAAAATTAATTGTGACTAATTTAAGTTTTTAATTACATATAAATATCGTGTTATAAAACATTACGTCTTCATTTTTTAAGTCCCGTTTTAATAATTCCTGAATGATAAGGATAAGTTCCAGAATTCTAATTTAAGAAATGCCAGTATTTTTATTTCAATAAAATTATGAGCATAATTAAATTCTATCATCGGCCTGACATTATAGAGATGGAATGTTATTGTGCTGATATTTTTATTGAAATAAAAATTCTGACATTCTTTAAATAGTTAAAAACCAACATTAAACCATTGGTAGTCATGAAAGGATCAAAAATAAAATACAGTCTGGTCATAATCCCAAATAGAAAAACCGAATCAAGTATGTAATCACTTTTTAGAATTACAGATAATAATTAGTATATATCGCCATAACATAAATTAATATAAAATTAACCTAACCACTAATATTTGTCCTATATTGTCAAAATAAATGCCTCTTTTGCTAATTTCTCGTTTTGTAGGACAGAAATATTTCCATTTCTTTTTCCTTTTACTTGTGCATTACTTTTTTTGTAAAATATCTTAGTTATAGCTGATCATCAACATTGAATTGCTTAAAGATCAAGGTGAATCAGGTCTTCAAGATATACTGAATATATGGTAAGGTAGCCGCAAATTCAATGGTGCTTCTATTGACATGTATGAAAAAGATACTGGGTCAAAATATATAATATTATGTTAAGTTACACTTTAAATCATATAAGAATTTAGTTGTTTTGTTTATAAAGTTTGTATCCATATGGATCTCCACTAATGCTTTTTTTTCATAATTTAAGTATTAAAGAAATTATAAAATGTTAATAAAATCTATCCCTCAACTTTTCAAAATAAAGTTTCTATTGATTAACATTATATTCTTTTTATTATTTTATTTACACGATATCTAATGCGTCTATAAAAATACAGTTCAATTTCCACTGAGCTAGATACTTAAACAACAAAGCCATTTACGTGACTTAAAAATCGAATAGTAAACATAAGAGAGCGATCTAGCTCCACTAGCGCATTGGAACTATTACCCTACAACTACGTGAAAGATATTTCAAAATACAGCCAAGTCGAATATTCTATTAGACACTTGATTAAATATGTAAAAATAGAAAAGGTCACGTCTCTAGTTAATTATGCATGTAACGCGACGTACCACTATACTGGCTAGAATCGTTGTATTCGTGTTAATCTACTAGTAAGTAATTTAGGATAAAGTATAAAATATTCATTACTGCCAATGTGTTCTAAAACCGATCTAATATTACTCGGCGTAGAGACCTAATACTTTCTTTTTTATTTTCAATAGTGACGTATATTTAAAGAAGGACGTTATGATTGTTATTATCAAAATTGCTATCGGTTTAATTTTCACACTAGCCCTTTATGTAATGCACACTATTTAATCAAAGACAGCTGGTTGGAAGACAATTTTTGGGTTTTTCGCTTTAATTTTGATGGTTAATATTAATTTTAATTTAAAGTATTATATCGAACGAAGGTAATTCCAGTAATAACTATCATTGTAAATAATTATAAATGTTTTTCCGGCTTAATATTTTATATTTTGAAACATTGCCTTCTTTATCAGTCAGTGCCCATCCGTAGTGATATAATATGAATTTTCCGGTGACGACCTACAGGTTGCTGCAGTCTCCAAAGAGTCCAAAGAGTGACCGCTCTCTTACATTCCCTTTCCCTTACATTCAGAAAAAAAAAGACAAAGGATTCAGTGCGATTATTTGCTAGTGCCTTTGGAAGTAATCTTGACCGGTGACTATCTTGAATATGCCTAAAGCAACTTCTCGGGGCAGATTTTTGGGAGAATTAATTTCGATATTTTACAAACGAGATTTTTTTATGGAAGGTACTATGCAGTTGCATATTGAGGATTGTGTTATCGGGTGCGTTCGGTGGGGGAATGAGCATCCCTCTTCGGTGTGTCTATCATCCTGTTTAGTGCCACTGAAATCGTGGTGGTAAATATTTCTGTAATGGTTCTGTAAGAAAAGAAAATTTGTTGTCCGTTAGTGAATAATATATTAAACATTTCATTAGATTTTTTATTATGTAGTCCATTATTTGTTAAAGCATTTTCATTCTTTATGTTTCACTAGCCAATCCCATTATAGGAATGAGTCACTCGGCATAATTTTAGCTGCGGAAGAAACTCGTGAAAGGAAAAGGCAACTCTCCGTCGAGCAGGCATTAAGAGGAGATTCCATAGCCACGTATTCGTAAATAATTAAACAATATCTACCTCCACAGTAAAGTGAGACAAAAACCGTCTAAATTGATTTGGTTATTTGCAAATTATTAACTTCGTAACCATTTTATATAAAGTTTCTATGCACTCCGCTAATTTTTTTGCAAATGTCTTTAATTTATTATATATCAGTAGTACATATCACGTCATCACCCGAATAGGATTATTTATGATTATGCTGCTTTTATCCTACCTCCACCCATCAAACGACATCAGTCATCAAAGTCAGAAGTACATCGATGGATTTTAACAGTCAATAAATAAGGATATCTCTCTCTAACTTGCACCATCGAAGCGGTGTTCCCTGAATTTTGTTACTTCTTTTATCACCACTACTCTGCCCATATGAGTGGCAGATTAATAATTTGTAGCCCATCTCAAAATACGAGCCACCTAATGGAAAATATTTGCAATCATAGGTGTAGTTCTTGACATTAGTGTGGTCTAACAGACGACCAACCAAACTTTTCCAATTTATGGAATATTAATAATAATGTAACATATCTGTATATTAATTGTTATACCTTATTCAACAGTATGTTTTATTTTCTTCCAATATTATTATATCTTAATAACAGCATAACTTGAATTTTGTCATGCATTCTTTAATAGATCCATTATAATAAGATAAATAATCCAATACATATTCGTCAGGGCATGGTGGTTGGTTGCGAACCTTTACATTGCGCGTAAACACTTTACGCGCAATGTAAAGGTAAGAGAACCCTTTTGGTGACGCTCTCCTGATCTTAATTTAATGATCGTAAATAATTATTTAATAATTTCGCGCTCAACGAATCCACATCGACATACGACACACTTTTCTCAACCACCTTGGCAATGGGCGAGTCAAAAATGATTGTTTTCAACAATATACCAAGTTACTAGATCGAGCGTTATCGAAATTTGAAGGACGTGTCAGGCCAAAACACACTTTGTTCATTCCATAACTAGCTCATATTTTCCAAATTTATATAATATAAGCAAATAATTTTTAATGTTTTCCACTTAAGATGTAAATGGTTTTTGATGTTGCTCAGTACGTCCTCTGTTATCCTTACTGCTCTTTTTATTGGCACTATTTGCCGTGCCCATCGTACTAGCCGCCAGGCAGTTTTAATGAAGGGTTTTTAAATAGACCCGTGTTATTTTTTTATGAGATTATCTTTAGTTGTCTGAGGTATTTTGTAAAAATTTAACGACCAATTTGGGCAGGTAATTTAGCATGAAAGTAATTTCACTTTGTTAGCGGTGTTTAAAAGAAGTTTTCTACTATTAGTTATTTTAAACAATTTGGATTATTTCTTATTATATTACACAATTTTGACTTGATATTTGTAAAAAATTAAAAATTTTTAGTTCTAGAAAATTGGATCCATATTCTATATAGTAAACAAACTATGACGCTTTATTTTAGTACTTTATTATATGAAAAATATTAATTTAAAATAAGGGAGAAAAATACACTCTCTGTTTATTTTCAACACAATAAAATCAAATTTGAAAAGAAAAGAAATATCTCACAACATTATTATAATTTTCATGGTTCCGCAGTGAAGCAAGGAAAATATATAATACGTGGTTTAACTCTTTCAAAGCATCGATTATATAGTTTTAGATTAAATATTTATTTTAAAAAAGTTATCCTAGAGCTAATTACAATTAATTTGGGAGACAAAACATTACCACGGATAGATATATTAGTAGCATCGTCTTAAAATTAAATATAATTTATGCTTCTTTTTTAATAATTTCGTAATTTTCCCTGTACTCCATCTGCTGTACATGTTTTTTTAATGAAGCTCCGTCGTGAAGGCCCTTGCTTCCATTAAGATAGCCAGCATTGCATAATTGTAATATGCATCTGAGACACTCCGAATCTGTACCATTAAACACTGGTGAGGTATTGAAAGAAAGCGGTTCAATAAAAATATTCAATAACGCTAAAAGAAATAATGATTTATCATTGGCTTCAATTCTTGAGTCCTCTCTGCATATTAGGTGACAATAAATGTAGGTGACAATAAATTCAGGTCTTTTACAAACCTGCAAATACATTTAATTAATTATTAAATAAACATTATGGATATTGATTTTGAAGTCATTATATATAACAATTAGAAAACAAAACTAAACAATTTTTAATTAACCATTCCTTATGAACATAGATGCACAGAAAGCCGGAGGTGAGGAAGTATTATAATATTTTTAGACGTGAAAACGAACTACAATTAATGTAAACAGGTAATTAACATAAGATAATAAATGTTTCCTTAATAAGTAACATCCACTGTTCTATAGACACGGATAAAACATTCCTAGGTAGTGTAATGGAGTACCGTCATAAAGTGCTTGTGATGTGCAATACTAGTCAGAGCCGTGTCTCGCTCACTATGCACATTTAATCAAAAAGTTTGTAGAATATTCGCACTAAATATATTTCATAAGCACTGTCGGCATAGTTTTATGTTAATAATACGACGGCATTAATAGAAGAAAGGTCGATAGACGCAGAGGTATTAGATTATAATTTTTAATTGCCTTATTGTTTTTAAAATAATATACATTAACGTCATTGGTACGTCTCGGTTGTTTTATACACTATCTAGAGTTTTATAAATAATCACGATGCGAATCGGAAAATTTACATCACACAACAATTTTGTTTTAAAGCTAACGTCGTTGCTATTATAGAGGAAAGTTTCATGGAATGAATTAAATATCATATTTATTTACATGCAGAAGTATTAGATAATGTCTTTAATATCACGTCATATTTCCTATGAAAGTACATCTGAAGTGTGAATTGGGAGCTTTGAAGTGATTCACGTATTATCGACAGTTTAAATAAATCAGCCCTGTAAATATTGGACACTCATATTACGCGGCGTTTTAATTTAAATAATTTAAGGTGATAATGAATCTTTATAACACACGATGGAGGAGCATTAAATAACATAATTTACAGAAACAATATAAGTTACATTTGTTTATACACAGAGGTTTTAGGTAATTATTATAACATTACGTCATTCTTAATACAAAAACAAGTTTGAAGTATTCCAGCTACGCTTTGGGATGCTCAATATATTACCAATAATTTATCGTTTTGTGAAAAGATTCATATATTATATTTATTCATTTAGTATGAGACATTATTAGTATATTATATTAATTTTATTATTATGATATCATCTGAAGCATCCATTTCAAGCTTTGAATTATTTCATAATTCTTTCTGATTTCCCGATTTTGGGTTTTTATCATTAGGTTTAAATAACTCTCTACTTGAAAATAATTCTGTAAAAGTGAATACTTTGCATATATGTAATACTATTACGTGCAAGTGTCAATAAAAAAATCAATATTTGTGATCTTGGAAAATGGCGGCCTATTTTCACTCTTTCGCTCACTTCTAACCATAAGTTTCTCGTTTCAAATATATAATAATTATAAAATCCCTAATTATCTTCTAAAGTTAATTCAGGAAAATTGAAAAACGTTATTGAAAGTTATTCCCGGTTAAGCTCATGTTATTTGATAGAGTTATCCTCGTGCGCTCGTACTGCAATGGAAATGAACTTCATACTTTTGAGTACCGATGGGAATATACCGTCACTTATGATACCACATGAGCCAAAAGTTATGAATTCATATGCGATTTTATTAGACGACAAAGTAATATATGTATGTACATAAATATTATGTATATATATATATATATATATATATATATATATATATATATATATATAATTGATGACTTTTTTTCAGAACATTGAAAATAATATTCATAATTATTTTTCATCTTTTTCATACAAACGATACTTACGCACATTACTCAGCACAGCTCTGAGAAATAACCCGCGAACAGCTGCAGACATCTAACTTCTATATCGCCCTCTGGGCAAGTATTGCGTGTATTAAAAATAGTTAAGTATTATATTTTTTGCTAGCACGGCTTTAATACAAAAACATTAATGTAACGGGAATAATAAAAAAACCAGTTATTGTATTTATAATATTCTAATTACACTAAACTAAAGAACCTTTGCGCGGATTTTACGTTTGAAATATTAGGTTATTAAGATGTCTCCCATCACGGTGAACGCTCTCCTCAAAGCGTAAGCGCGTGCTGTCTAATTGATCTTCGTATATGATCTCCGTTAATGTGTTCAGAATCGATCGCACAGATCTACTTCGAGGTCCACTTGAATGTTTTAGCGCACATCCTGACGTTGTGAATTTCGACATCCACCACTTTATTAATTGAATACTGAGCTTGTCATTAAAACGCCGGATATCAAAATGATTACAAAATTTACGTCGTGCCTCACTAAGAGAAAAACCGTTGCAGAAATACGCTCCCACAGTATAAGCGCGGTATGCGCCAGATCACTGCGAAATGGTGATTAAAAAATTCGCGCCAATTAGTTATCGAACGCCATCCCGCCCCTTCCACTAGTCCCATAGCTTGCCAAGATATTCGAGTTTAAAATTTTAATATTGTATATATATATATATATATATATATATACATATATATATATATATATATATATATATATATATATATACCGGCATAATACAAAACTAGACCATAATATAAATTTAATTCAAATCGAGTAATGAAGTTGTATATACACACGGAGATAAATATAACTTAGTACAGCATGCTCGTACGTACAACATTATAGGTACAGCATGCAATAATTCTCAGATTTTACTGAAAAAGGAAGGTTACCACACGTATTTCCAAAAGTACGTATACGACTGTTACCGAAACTAATTTCAGGATTCGAAAAAAAATCATGGAAGGAGGTACCCATAGTATTGTCCAAATTGATTGCGATTATCGAGAAGCCATGCATTAATTGCTTATCGACTGTCCGCCCGTTAAATATAGGTTCAGTTATACTGGACACTTAGCTTAGTAAGGCTATAGCGGGTCAAAATGGAAAATAGTTGTGTTTGTTATATTGAGCATTCAAGGATGTGCGCAATATACTGCTGAATCAAATAAAAAACTAATTGTAAATACTAAATTATATTTGACTATTTTCTTTTGTCTTAAGTTATAAATCCCACTTACAAACTGATTAGAAATGAAATAAAATCTTGAAAATAAGAACGAACTGTAAATATCTATACTAAAGGTTAGGCAATAATTGAATTTAAATGTGATAACAGTTATCTTAAAATGTTTTTTTACTTAAATAAAAATAAAAATAAGATGTGCACAATTTCGATTTCACCAAAGTTTTACGAATATTAATATTATTTCTCAAAATGTTGATACACCGCTAAACACATGTCGTACCGACGTTAACATATCTAGGAAGCTTAAGGTAAAGTTCTAGTAAAGCTCTTTTTTCCATAATGTTGACTTTAGAAACTTCAAAGACAAACAGAGAAAAGTATTTTTATGGTTATTAAAAATAACCATATCTCCGCAACTACCTCACATAAATATTCGGAAAAATAGTTCTGAGAATCCTAATAAATTATTATTTTAGTTGATATTTCAGACGATACGCGAAAGGAAAATATGTTCTCCAGTATTTTAATTGAATGTTAACTATTGAAATATATGCCATTAATATACTGTTTATTATGCCAAAGTTCAATATACATTTTTAATGGTAGAATAAAAATAAAAATGTTTCTGCCTTATTAGCTTCACCTAAAATTATCATGACTATATTTGGATGTTAACTATTGAGATATGTAAGGGTTAATATGCTTTATCACTACACCATCATCAATTTTGAACGTCAAACGCTTCTGAGATTAACGGCTGATGCAAACGGTCAAACCGAGAGGCAAGTCAATGATCTCATTGACTTTCCGTTTTCTTTTTTCTTTTGAGATACAAAACCCTAGTGATCGAGATTGTCACAGCAATCCAAGTTAAAATTCGAGGGTAGTTATAAATTACCTTGAATTTGAGATGTAATGGTTAATCCACTACGTTAATAAGAAACCCTACCTGAGCGAAACTGCGGGAAAAGTTAGTATTCTACATAAACATCATTTGATGGCTAGCACTTTTTCCATTACTATTTATTCGTAATAATGCGCCGCTATTGCATTCCTACATTCAAAATTACCTTTGACGTGAATACATGACCGACGCTAATCGACCTGAATAGTCTACGATAGAAAACTTAATTCATTCTGAAAGCTCGATGGTGTGAAGCTTCTAAAATATCGTCCTATTTTAGATTTCGAGGCGATTTATTACAATATAGAATGTAAGTGTTGCCTAAATAATGTTGATTTACCAAGGATTTCAGAAAAAGTTATCTTTGAAAAGACTTGTCATTTTTTATAGTTATTGAGCAAGTTGTTTAAAATTAATTCCTAATATTTTGTATAGTGTAAAAGTATAGTTACTTTCATACTATCAAAGTAATAAGATGGATAGACAGGCGGCTTAGAGGTCGAAGTGTGAAATAAAGGACGACGAAAGGGAAGTGGTGAGGTTTATAAGGGAAGAGAGGAAGGGGAGATGAGATGGAGAAAATGATTCTACCATTTTACGTTTAAATGGAAAAATGTAAGAAGAGTAGCTTCTGTCGGAAGTCGCACATCTCAGTCTTACTTTTTTTTTGTTTGGTTTTACTATTATAGTCAGCTCAATAGGAATAATAACTTACTGAAAATAATAACTATTATTTAATTGCTCTTTTGTTGTAAGAGTCTTCATTTTTTATTTTGAGTTTCATAATGGAACAAGGAACTAAAGGGAAAGAAATTTTACAAGTATATGCTCTATATTGAGATTTTATACGTGTAATGTAGGGGTGAAATATATTTTTTTGCTTATACCCAGAAGAGTTAATTTAAAATAAAATTAATATGCTCGAAGAAGTTGAAATTTCAACATTTCGATATTCGTAAGAATAACAGTAACAAAACGATGTATGTATAATACGTCGTTTCGTTACCACTGTGTTTTTAAATTCCTGCCGTGTTAATTCTTTTAGAAACATTTAATATTTAGTAGAATTTGACATTTTTGATAAGAAGCATCTCCGACCACCAAAACTCATAACGACATTCGAATTACAAAGCGTATCACACCGCCCTTCATCAAACTTCGGCACAATTTATAATAATTTCAAGACAATTACATAAATGGACTCAAGTTACAGGATAATAGAGTGTCCTGGAGCGAGGGCTATTAGAAGCTCGTCCTTGAGTGTACTTCCACATCTCTCAGTAATAAATTTAACGGAGCGAGGATAAGTATTAGGTCTCGGGCCTAAATGCGTCACGTCTCTCTATATATCGGTAGCATTGTCTTCTCTGTACTTGTGAATGGATGGAGACGTTACTTTTGAAATGTAAAGACGGGCACAAACCGTTAAATCTATATCTTTGATATTTTGCAGATATCTTGACTGAACGTTTACACTTACTTGCATAGCTTTATCAGTGTCATTTCTCATAAACCAAGGGCGAAAGATACAAATATTTCTGCGCGCTAACATTTTTCAAACAGTTGATTCATTTTAAAATCGTTACGTTTTACCTTCGAAGTAGTCCGGAGAATAAGGGTAGTTAATCAGACCGACGTGTATTAATGGCCGATACCACGCCTAAAATAAATTAACAAAAACATCGTCGTACAATAAAAAGAAAATACTTATTTTCACACAGCAGTGTCATTAAGACGGGTAATAAATAATTATTAATTTTATAACTCAAATTTTTGACAATTTTAAAAAATTACACAAGAAAATTTTAAAGACTAAACACTATTTATTAAATACCTGACATTAGTATTTTAAAATATAAATAGTCGTGTTTCAAGTTATGAGTATTACTAAAACCAATACATTTTTCATCGACTAAAAACGAATTAAAGACAAATTTTGTCTATCATGTACGAAAAGTGACTTTTTTTAAAAAAATACTTTTGAATTGGGTCGAAGCGAATGAGAACACACCGTGACGGCAGTTGCTGAAGTCGTGACTTGGTGCCACTGAAATATATGTCGTGCCAATGAAATGTTTTTGTGTTTTGTAGAACCTTAAGTTAAAATATTTGACATATGAAGCATGTTGCTGCAGATTGAATATCTCTAAATTTGGTGAGTAATTCTAGGTAGGTTTTTAGACAACTCCCAGGTAAATACGAGAATAAATTTTTATTCACTTTCCAATTTTAACCCGTTTAACCCGATTTGGTTCCTTCTGTTGTAAATACAATTATTTGAGCATAAAGAAAATTTTAAATAAAATCAAGAAAGAATGGAAGGAAAGTGCTTAAAAAATTTATTTTTCCGGGCAAAAAATCAAGTAACTTCGGTCTCACAAAATGGAAATTCAGGAAAGAGATTGTTATATTTAGAAAAGACACATTTAGAGACTCCATAATTAATGGTCAATCTCAACACCCTTGGTTCCATAAGTTAGCAGCCTTCTATTCCATGATTTTACACAGAGCTTTAACCATCCCTCTAGAAAAACCTAATCTACGTAAAGAAATAAAAACTATAAAACAAATCGCAACAAATAATAATTATGACCCATCAGTTGTCACAAAACTGTACCATAATAAATTGAGAAAAATACTAATACAAGAAATATACCAGGTCGTACCAAATAATAATAATATTTACTATAAATCTATCCCATACATAGGTAATGTATCACTCAAATTAAGAAAACTCTTAACTAATAATAAAAATATAAATAATATAACATGTACGTGTAGTACCTTAAATAACTTGGGTAAAACCCTTATTAATAATAAAAAATAGATAAACTTAAAAAGAGTGGTATCTATAAGCGTAAATGTAACGACTGTAATAGTGTATACATAGGTCCAACAGGAAGATATTTTAATATAAGATGTAAAGAATACATTGCCAGCTGGCGAAATAATAAACCAGACACATCTCACTTTGCTAAACATCTCATTGAAAATAACCATCACCCCCATACTGATAATTCCTCCTATATATTACAAATAAATACAAAAGTTTGCGTATATAAATGTAGTAAATTAAAATAAACCTTCCAAATAAAAAATGCTATAATAACTATTCGTTTAAAAATCGATGCTATCCATTTATTAAGCGAAGAAAAATTACAAAATTTGGCCATGAATATTTACATTTTTCCTTTTTGTTTTTGAATCTGTTAAGAATTTATTCACTGTGTGGAAAATGTGTGTGGAAATTTATTAGGTATGAAAAGAGAAACTTTAATGTGAAAATTTATTCAGTTTGAAAAAAAGTTCTTATGTAAATTTAAATACACACTCCATACTGTTAGCTTGAACGTTACACAAAAAAATGCAATTTATCCCCCATTCGAAACATATTTTCCTGAAATAGACTGAGAAAGTTTTCAATAAATTACGAGAAAATAAAGAAATACAATGAATGTCTTTAGAATATGGAGAAAAAACAAAGAATGTGTTCAGAATATGGTAATCTTAGTTCCTGTGGGTATTAGTCCATTAAACGGACCGATTTGATACACCCTGTTATGCCCATGCTGTCCGTCTATCTGACGTCCGTCGGTCAAAAAGCCAGATGCCCGATTATCGATTAATAATTATAAATATCCTTTCAAATATTTAATAACCTTTAAATAATTTTAGTATACTAATCTAATTACGAATTCGAACATTCATTAATTTTGCAACAAATTTAAAGGAATCTGAAAGAAATATTTTTTTTACAATTTCTTGATTTGTCTTATGTGATACTCCAAATCACCAGTCAGGCTCTAAGGTCTGAAAATAAATCACACAAGATGCGTTCCAAAAAAGATCAGTGATATGAGAGTGCTCCAAATAGGGCGATGGTAGTAGTTAAAAAATTGTTGATTATATTAAAGAAAGGTCGACGACAACAGATAAATCGCGGACATAAATAAGATAAATGCTTGTCGACAAGATGAAGTACTTCAAAAAGGTCAATGGCACGAAAAGTACTTCCAAAAGTCGATAGTATGAGAAATTCTGCAAAAAGATCGAAGACACGAGAAATACTCAATATCATCTATCTATATATATATATATATATATATATATATATATATATATATATATATATATATATATAAAAGGGTGTGTGTGTGTATGTATATATATATATATATATATATATATACATAAACGTACACGATGTTTAAAAAAATGCAAGAAAACATCACTGTCGTTTAACTAGTGCATGTTAGAATTCTACTCGTTATAATCTTTACAGATATTTGCACAAACAGATAGAGAATGGAAAAGATGTAAAAATTCAGAAGCACAGAAAAAATAAACTTACAAGCGTTTATTAAATATTACAAAAAGAACAAGACATCCACGTCTAATTGTTTCGCAATCTGCTTAAGTAAGATTGTGCCTTCTTAACAGTATCATGAAGACAAATCAAACAAGCTACCCCTTTAACATTTCCCTAACGAGCGCACCAGCGAGCAACGCAGCGTTACGAACAGTAAAATTCAGTAATTTTCGAATCAAATCCCTTCAAAGAAACGGACAGACATAGCGCAAATAGATAGAATTATTTTAACATTATATTAGTTTTGGTTATCTGATATGCAAAAAGAAAGACTATTTAAACGCTTATAATTCGAAAATCACACTCAGGTACTTTAATTTTATTTCTCCCTATTGAAGGCTATTTTATAATTTTGCCGGTTTTGTTGATATTTCTTACTTTTTCTTCCATTTTTACCACATGTATAATATAATAAATCTATAGTAGTCTATATATAATATAATAAATCTCTAGTTATTAGATTTTGAACTTTTATGTAGAATCGCAAGTTAGCCAACTCTTCCAAAGTACTACGCAGCGAACAATGTCACACTTTTTATCTTCGAAGTGAATAATTGAAAAAAAAAATCAAATAAGTCATTAGATTGACTTTAGAGCATAATTTACGATCAAATGAACGTAACTTCTTTACTTTTTGATCTTAGAATAAAATGAGATTAAACTTTATCTAAATCTGTTTCGATTTGTTGTATCTTCTTGTGGAAAATTAAAAAAAAAAACTATCTCTCCGGTATGGTTGGAACTATGCCCAATATAAAAAAGAAAAATATTTGTGTAATTTGGCGCCGATATTTTTTACTTTGTCCGTATTAAAAGAGATACGACATAGCCTGACATTGAAAACTGCTGCACAGCTTCTAGTGTGTTGTTTTAAAAGAGATACGACATAGCCTGACATTGAAAACTGCTGCACAGCTTCTAGTGTGTTGTATTAAAATAGATACGACATAGCCTGACATTGAAAACTGCTGCACAGCTTCTACTGTTTTTTTTTGCATTGATTTTTTTTGCATATACTTATTATTTTATTCTTAACAGCAAGATTAATATCCCATGCCTTCCTTTGCTACCCTAATTTTTTCTTATATATTGATTGAAAATATAAATATATTTTAAAAAAGTAACCGTTTTTTTCCAGAAGTAATAGAAATTTTAAATTTAAATAAATTCCTCGAAATTTTGGAGAATTCGGAAGACTGTTTAAATGTTTCGATAGAAACATTATATTGAAAGTGTCCCTTCTCTCATACCACAGTAATCAAGATGATTATTATTATGTGAACAAGGTCAGCCCCAGATTTATTGAAAACACAGGTGGTAGACAAAGCCGTCGATTTTTCCCAAATAACTCGGTTATATTGTAATGATTTTAAACCAAATTGTCTCAAAAAACTCGAGTGGACTACATAATATGTAAAAATTGTAGTTATATGAAGATTATTGAAATCAACTTCGAATTAGTAAGGTAATCCTAAGAGTTTAAGTGATTTATTAGACATAATTGACATGTTATCGAATATTTTGGTTCCAATTTATGGTCAATTACAAATCCCTAATGTAAAGCAATTATTTTAATTGTTTTTTAATCAAATTATAGTACCCAAATTGACTACAAAAAATGTCCTATATATAGTTATCTGAGGATTATCAAAATCAGCTCCGAATCGGTAAAGTAATCCTAAATGGTTAAGTAATTTATTGGACATAATTTATCCGTTGTCTAACATTTTGTTTCCACTTTAAGATGTAATATAACGCAATTATTTTAATTGTTTTAAACCAAAATAGAGTACCCAAATTGACTACAAAAAATTTAATAGAGTCTGATTATTTGAGTATTGTTGAAATTAGCTCCGAAATAGTGAAGAAATCATAAATGAATAAGTGGTTTTTTGAATATAATACGTTGTGAAAAATTTTCTTTCCGGTTTAAGGTAAGTTTTTAAACTCTTTATTAAATATATTGTAATATTACGCAATAATTTTAATTGCTTAAAACCAAATTTTAGCATCCGAGTTGATTACAAAAAAAGTGCAGTTATCTGAGAATTATTGAAATCAGCTCCAAATCGGTAAATAAATTCAAAATTATTAAGTGATTTATCAGGCATAATTTATATGTTGTGGAGTATTTTACTTTCGGTTTAAGGTCATTTCCAAAGTCTTAATATGATGTTATATAATGCAATTATTTTAATTATTTTTAACCAAATTATTATACTCGAGTTGACTACAAATAATGTAATACAGTGTAGTTATCTGAGGTTTCATGACATCAGCTCCGAATCGGTAATGAAATCGTAAACGATTAAGTGATATATTGGCAAAAAGGTATTTGTTGTCGAACATTCTGTTTGTGGTTTAAGATCAATTTTAAATCCCTAATATGGTGCAATATAACGCAACAAATTTCCAATTTTATATGAATTTAGTATGGACATATATTTTACACACGTAAAGCAATCCGTTGAGTTGATAAGGTTTTAAGACGAAATCCAATTAAATATGATTTTATAAATTTACTCTTACAATCCTCCATATATTTTGTACATGATTAAACATAGATATCAATAATGTAAAATAATAAAAACTCTGTTTTCGTGGTTATTAAAAATTTATATTTGAACGTTAAGTCTCTAATAATATCTTGGCATATTTGGCCATGTATTATCTTAAATACTGTCGTTACTCCAATATTAATTACATGAAGCACGATCAAGCCTGAATTGGCGTATTTAAAATTTCTGAATTTTAAAAAGTATTATAATTTTATGCAATTTCAGATAAATTATAGCTGAAAACTAGCACTAGCACCACAAAAATATACTCAAAAATTTCAGATATATTTTCAAAGACCTTTTTTTCGCATAAATTTATATTAAAAATTCTTTTACATACTGTTATATGGGAATATGTGTAATTAAAAATAAATGACAAAATGCGGGTCTGGCTCGGGCATCGAAGAGTCTGTACCTCGTTTGAAATGAAATTACTTTATCATGAACTAGGAACATTGTAACTGAGATTCTAGATGTTGTCGCTTAGGAGATATTCATGTAATATATATGTTATATTTTACTTATAGCACTAGGAAGTTCAGATTAGTGAAGATATATAAATAAAGTAATTTCATTTCAAACGAGGTATGAAACCGTCGATACGCAAGTCGATTCGTCATTGGTCAGTTTTTTTGTTATCAAATACTCTCAAGGGTCTTTAAAATTATCTATTCGTATGTTCTATAACTACTAGCAGTCGAGCAAACAGAGCGAGCGCGTGGACTTAAATCAGATACAGTGAAACTGTCAAGTCTACAAATTAATTACAACTACAATTTTACTACAGTCTACAATATTTAATTAATTTAATTACAACGATTTTGTTTTAACTTCGAATTACGAAATGTTTACATATTTAAATAGGTCTTCAAATATTTTACTTATATATTTTTATCTCAGTCAAGGGAATTAGGCCAACCAATTCTGGAAAAAAATTCTGCCATAAAATATAAAAAATATGCACGAGCGAAGCCGTTTAAAAAAATATGGTATCTTAAAAATGTTAATAAAATTTATATTTTAAATTAACTCTTAGTTTAGAAAACAAATAAGCATATTGTGAAAATAATACATATTTAATAAATAGTTATTATTTCTACTAAAATATGTATTATCCATGTAAAGTTATGGGGTTACGAAAAGTAACTACTTTTGACAACAAATGATTATCGAACTTCCAAAAATCTGGTCGATATTTCCGTCCGATGAAAAATACACATGTGTGACATAAATTACCGACAATTTTGCTAAGGAAAATCTCACAGCACAAGAATGGAAAAATAATTAATTCTATATGAAATGATTACGGAACTGATTATTTCTTTTTTATATATACGTAAGATACATGTCAAAGCTTTACTATAAAATGACAAACAATTCAAAGCATCCAAAATGCGAGTTTTACTCGGTTAACCATCTTTTTTATTTTGTAGAAACGTCCTATATCTAAACTTACAAAGTTTAACTTTTTTATATAATATGAATTTTCTTTTTAATGCGATAATATACAATCTTTGTCCATCCTGAAGGTCCTTTCTAAATATTAGTGAAATAATTTTTAAAACCGTTTGAGTAGTTCCGGAGATTACTTCCTACATCCAAACGTGTAACAGTTTGTAAAACTGCTAAGATACGTAGTAATGTATTAGAATAAAATTTTATTTTTGCTTTATAAATAATTATTTACTTTGTGATAATAAATTTAAACAATAATGAAATCCCATTAGACATTTTATAGTGTTTTTAATATTCAGTCAGTGGCGTTCATGCTTATGTTTCTAATAATTAGAATGGTAGTATTTTCGGTGTTCACACGTCCAACAAAAATTATATTAAGGCTGCGAATCTAGTTATATGAATCTTTTATAAATATGGCATGAATTTTTATTTTGTTTATTCAAATTATATATTTAAAACTGATATTTACTTGGACTAAATTTATGATCGTTAGCTTATTTTAAGTAATAACAAAATTCCGCTAAGCCCGCAAAAGAAGTAAAACGCCGCTCATTATATATATGTATATATATATATATATATATATATATATATATATATACTATATTATACGCAACAACCTTTCCTCGGACCTCTTTATAATGGAACGACACACTTTTTTGAGAATGTTACAGTTTACTCGTGATAGCAGTTAGTGCATCATATGATTTTAGTGAGATTAGGTGTGACATGATCTCACGATTGAGATGAACGGAATAAACACAAACGCATTATTTTTGATTTGCCCGTCCAAAGTCCAAACTCGACTATTTAAATAATGTAAAATGCCAATAGGTTTGATATTTATTGAGCAAATTTGCTATAGATTCATTTGAAGATAGAGTGAACTGATGCAAATTAATTCATGAAATAAGTTCAATAATTGAAGTGAAAGAATAATAGTTACAGATATCTAAAGCGAGTGTTCTTTGACCTTTCCCGCCTCGGGCGTCTCGTGTTGTCATTCAGCACAATTCTGACAGAGTATAGTTTGTAGGTTTTAAACCGATCTATCGAATGACGCTACAATAGTTTAGTTTGCCCTTGCTCCACAGATTATACTGCATATACCCCGTCTCATATGTGTAACACCCTTATTATATACGTAACATCCGCGTCAACTTCTCTAACAGCACATGACCCCTCCCACCCATGCCAACTTGCCACCTTCTTCCATTGATATACGAGAGATTTTAGCCCATTTTGTCAATAACTCAGTACCATATTGAGCCATTAACCTTAAGTTTAATTTATATTTTCAACAAAAGTAATCGGGATTTCATTCATTGTTATATCGACCAACAGTTAAAAATAGTTTCGTTCCGATACTAAAATATTATCCAAGTTGCAGAATTGCCTCTGTATTTTTTGTATTTGATATACCGGTATTGCAAAATGGTACAACATATAAAGTTTAAAAAAGTAGTATAGCGAACTGAAAACTAGCCATGTGCGTTAAGTTTTTATGTTCTACTTTCTTGCCGTGAAAATTATAGTGTTTAATTTAGACTATCTAGATTTTAAGTTATCATAAATGTAATAAGTGGAACGGTACATAGGAAACAGGAGACCAGTCCTGCAGATAAAAGCTTCCCCGCATTGATTTTGTGATGCAGATAACATTTTAAGTTACTATGGCGATATTTTGTTATTATCATGACAGTCTTTTATGGGATAAGACTTTCTTGGAGTATGGGCAATAAAGATCTCATATAAAATTTTTGACGAACGCCAATTCTTATCATTTAATACTCCGAAGTCACTGTCTATAAGATCTCCCATCTTAAACTGGTTTTGTTTTTTTTTGCGTTTTTCTGTAAGTTTTGCCAAAAGCAGTTTGTTGGCAGTGTTACAGTCGTCTATTCTGACAACGTAAGTGACCCAGTTTAAATTAATAGTTAATAATAAATGGAAGATACATCTTATAATGTACAATAATTGTGTCAAAATTATATTTTTTGTTGCTCAAAATTATAACTTTTCCTACATATGTTTTTTTTTTTGTACCTGCCAGAATACAGTGCAAAATATTTCTCTCGCAGAGTGACAATCCTGATTCGTTCAGTAATGATTTAAATATAGTATCAAAGTATAAAGATCTTGCAGAAGCATGTGATATCCGAAAATATTATCGACGTTTAAACACAGAAATTATTAAAATATAAGAAAGACTATAATTAATTTAAAAAAGTTCAATGAATTTATTTGAGATATATACTCCTACAACTTATTAAATTAGCAAACATCGATATTTTATTTTACAAATTTTCAAAGAAATTTTCTTACTTATCGATATGTGTTATTTAATATAAATTTACATTGCTAAATAATTATTTGCAATTTGTATTCAGCCTAATTCTATTAATAAAATGCATGTCATTGAAAAAATAAAGTTTTTAATAAATCATAATTCTAAATAACCTTATTTCATAATTACAATTTTATATGAACACATGTATAAACTAATTTTCGGTCTCCTTTGCTGGAAATGAATTATATATAAGATGTATTGGAAATTTGGAACAACTATTTTCAATTATGCTTCATTTCATTCCTTTGTAAAACTTTATTCCAAGTTGAACCAAATATACGGGATCTCGTTCTACATAAGTTAAGATTCACAAAAAGAAAGTGGCACACGGATACACATTTTTAAATTTTTAAATTGCTAGTCATTTTGTTGTGAACCTTTATTATAATTACTTCAAAAACGGAGTAAATCAAGATTTTTTGTTACATAAACTAATAAAATAATTAAACGAATGTACGTTTAAGTGGCAACAACCAATATGCACAATATAAAACAAAGTCCTCGACGGATCAGTCGGCAGGTTATATGTGTACATTAGTATCAGGAACTATTACAGAAATGTTATTTCGGTTGTTATAAATGCATAGAATGACTTCCTAGAAAAGTTTAGATATAATAAAATTCATGAATATATGAAGCAATTAGCAGATCTTTGACGATTTCCTTGAAGAAACTTACAAAAAAATCAACCGTCGCCTCGGCAGATGTTAGAGATACATGAAGACAATATGTATTGCTTGCTTCAAAATATTTTATCAAAAAAGTCAGTGACAGAATCAAAATTTTACATATAGACCATAATAAAGAAATATATAGTTTATCAAACATTTAAAATCATTTTCGCATTTTCAGTGCGTATTTGAGCAATTAAATATTAATCCCTATGCATTTAAATACTTGGATCACTTTTGGTGTATAGAGGAGATTAATTGAGTTCTCAGCCGCTCATTTACATGTCACTAAATAAAACAAAGTAATCCATTGCACACTCCATCTCCACAAAAATTATTCGGTACTTGTATCTTGTAAGTACTGAATGGTTTTTACTCCGGCTTTCACCGATGGTTAGTTTTTTTCCCAAGGATACTTTTGTAAATTAGCTGACCTATTACGACGAAATCTCAAATGTTCTACCGGAATGTTAGTAACAATTATGGATATCTACTAAACACGCGATCAATGCTTGATCTAAGGATAGTCGTTTTAGGAGAAATAGGTAAATATTATTTTCAAATCTCTGTACGTTCTTCATATTGTGCTTTAAATTTAGATAAAAATGATCATTACATCGAATAATTCGGGCTAAACAAATTTTATGTATGGGCGTAACGAGAGCAAAATTTTTCTTTGCGTACACCATGAAAAAATATTTCTGGATACGGTTTCAAAAAAAAATTTAAGATAATTTTTTTTTCATTTTATAGCACCGTCTACAAAATATTATTTTTCGAAATAATGTACAACCCCGCCCTGGTTCTATTTGATTTGACTTTTTTTTTAAGTTATTCCGATTTACTTACCGTAACACTTTCAAGACATATAGACAAATATAGAACTCCACTTTGTGCATATTGCGATAGGAACTAGCCGGTTTTAATATTTTAATTTTAAAATAATTTTTCCTAATTTTTTATATTTACTCATAATATTATTCTACTTAAATGAATATATTAATAATTTTATCATATTTTTGGACCAATTTTATTTTCCCTAAAATAAATGTTTGTAATAATGAAAGATATTTACTATTTTGAAGTATTTATAGAAAATATAAATTTTTACAGTGTGTTTTAAATTAAATTTAAAATAAATGTTTTATAATAGGTTTTAAACATCTTAATTATCTAATAGGTGAAAGATCGGTTCAGACACAGGTTGAAAGATAAGGTGGAAAAGGAACTTAGAAACCGGGCGGGAGTAAAAAAACATTAAACCGAATAAAAGAACGAACATTTCGGTAGCACTGGGAAAAAGGAAGGAATAGGTTTCATAGAAGTTGTTATTCTGTTATTTAAGTCTTCATGAATATTTTGATATCACGTTTATTTTTTATATCCCTACAATAGGTTCTTTAAATTATATTTTTTCTTTATATCAGTAATACGAAAAATGTATCATAATATTTTAATATTACGATAAAATTCTACTGCTGGCACAATGACTTCTTTTATTATTTAAAACATTTTAGGAATTTCAAACATACTTTCCTATCTCGATGCCATATTTACAGTCTACCCATGGCACTCGTTTGCATTCTAAAACGTATACTTGATTCTTATGTATGGTCTGTATACCGTTTCAAGGACCATCTGAGAAATAAATCATACCTTTACTAATTTCATTCGTACAGTTATCCTTACATTAACATCCCGTTTTCTTTACGTTTGTTACTTTTTATTTTTCTTCTCAATACGTAAAATTTATAGCATTTTTAATAATTCGTGTTTTATTTAGGTGAGAATATTTTTTCGTTTATAAATTAACATCGATATTTTATAGGACACCATGGAACTGACTGACTTTCTTAAGTCCGCTTGACTAAAAGAGACTAATTGTAAAAACAATAGCAATAAGGCCGCTCTATGTATGTCTATATTACATTAAATACAATATGTGTGTGTGTGTATATATGTATATATATATATATATATATATATATATATATATATATATATATAGATATATATATTTCTCTAAGTATTGAAACGCAACAGAGTGACATAATATCGCGTCATATCTTTGCAAACGTATTTAAAGGGAAAATAAATAAAGTTCCATAGCAGAAGTCTCAAAGGAAAGATTACTGTTGACTCGGTACGCAGATTGACAGCTTTCTTTTTCCCCTTCCAAACGAGATCAGTCAGAGAGACAGTTGGCAATAAATATACGAGAACATCGTATATTTATTGCCAACTGTCAAGAACTGACACCAGCTTTTCAGCAGTTATTTTATCGCTCGGCTTTGCAACAACGACTAATCGTAATATTTTATCGGCATGTAAATGTTGGCTCATTTGTTATTACATAAGAGTATCAGAAAAGGAATACGCAGTTTTTTCGTGTGTAAATATATATTTGTATATATGTATATTAAATTGGATATGGTATTTGTAATTAATATTATTTCCTACTAAGACAATCCGACTTTTTAAAGCATACTTTTGAAATATCGGTCATTAATATGTTATAATGCGTAATTGCACAGTACGTTTATTATTACAATGATTACAGTTACTATGTTTGAAGCACTAGGAATGACATAGACTGTTATTTATGTGAATAGAAATTCAATTTATTTTCAAAGTTTATTGTTTTTACTGTCGCTAAAAAAACATTGCCTAGTTTTTGTAATTGCCCATAGAATTTTTTTTAAATTTGTGTAGACTCATACAATCAGAGCAGAAGCGTTAGCGATGCGACTCTCGTACGGAATGCACTGCATTTTTATTCATTCAGTATATATTTCCACAACTATTACTATTGGCAACTTGTTTTGTACTATGTAAACCTGAATATGATTAAATCTTGACTTGTATACCGCTAATATTTTACTGTATATCGCTACAACATTAAACCAGTAATTTCTCTAGATTGACACCATATAGTCCACTATAATTTTGAATTTGCAGAAAATTAGAAAGTAAGGTGTTGATAAAAATACACAATGAAGGCATACTTATGGAACTCCATAGATGCACATTCACATATAATTTGCCATTATGAGTATGAAAAAAGACAATGAATTGGATTCAGTATTAGGAAATCTTTCAAAATTATATACATTTTAGTCGTATAAATTAGAATGTTATTTTATGTCGTGATTTGGTTTGTTCTTTGAAATGGCAATGTAGATAGTAAACGAATACTCATTACAGAATTTGTTAATGTTTATGAAAAAGATTATATATGGATTCTCTAATTGTGGATTTGCCCTGTTTACAGTTAAGTAAAAATATTTCTAATCATCATCGTCATCAGCCTGTATCAATCCACTGCTGCTTTTACAAAACGCGCCACCCCATACGGTCTACCGCATTTCGCACGAGCAACTTCCCCATATTTCGGAAGTCATTAGTTAATCTGGTTTGGGATAACCTGCACAACAATTCAAGATTCTTGGTCACCATGCATAAACACATCTGTATTCCATCGTTTATCAATTATTCTGCAAACCTTGTCTGTCCATTGCCACTTCAGTTTATTGATGTTAACTTAACTTAAGTTAACTAATTTGGGTTTTCATTAGAATTTTTCATTTCCAATATTTCCTCTTAAAACACTTCGTGTGTAACTGCTTCCATTCATCAATGATCAGAAAAAACATAAGTCACTCATTTGGGTTATGTAAAAGGTTTAAAAGAAGTCGAAACATATAGAGTCAATACCCAATTTCTCTTCACCCTGGCCATATTTCTTTTATATATTTTCTTCGTCAGAAAATAAAGCATATATACAAAAAAAAACGAAAAAGCGTAAATAAAAATCATCACATGCCTCCATAGCAAAATAAAAGTAGCAACAATGTTTGACAGAGGTAAACTGTGGCTTTTAACAGAATATAATTCAAAAGATATTACAGAGCACGTGTTCTACTAAAGGCTTTACAGGTAACGCCTTTTACTTGAAGTTGTAAATTAAGTTTTTCATTGATCAGTAGACGTAATATCTCCTATGGGTGTGGGTAAAGTAAGAATAGTATCACGATGAAAAGTATGGAAGGATAATCAGGCATTTATTTCTATCAGGTATCCTTAATTATTTATCAATAAAAACCGAATAATAAGTATTCAAATCACCTTAAGATTACCAGTAAAATTTGTTATATTACTCTATCTTACAATCGTTAAACGAGAAACTGTTTCCGAGCTTTTGGTTGTAAAAAATTTACTTCCAAAATAAGGAAAAGCTTACTTGTATACCTTTATTTGTATATGAATACACATAGTGTACTTTATATGTTTAAAAAAAAAGTTATTTTGGAATACTTATAAGTAATAATATAAATATAGCAGGCATACTTATTTGCATTTTTTATTATTTACGATATTAAAAATCAAATTACAAATTATTTGAAATATGAAAAAAAGAAATCTTTACGATTTTTTCATTTGCGTCTTTCAAAATTTTGATATGAATATTTTAAAGTCGTAATTCTTGAAATATATGTAGGTCAATATACTTTACCGTAATATTTTTTATTGGCGACGTCTCAATTATATGCCAATTAATAAGCTTTATTTCTATATACCCATTTCGGTTTCTAAAAGAAAATATAAAATACGGATGGATATGTGAATGACCTTTTGAGGATGCCGGTTTAATCTTAAAAACGATCAATGGAATGATAATTTCATTATAAAAGAACTATTAAATGGTATCCTATTTGATATGGTGCGCATTAAAATTCATCCTTCATCCACCTTATATATATTTTGCTACATACTGATTGAAATTTAAAAAATTCAAACATCTGGGTCTAAAATATGGTCGAAAGATGGATAGACATAAAGTTGAAAAGTCCCTTGTTTTTTTATATGATCTTTAACCCGAGAGAAATTGAAGATAATATCGTTTCACCGTCACTCAACTCTACAAGGTTTACTTAAAAATAGCATGTAAACTTAAAATATTTCAGTCTGGCGTCAAAACTGGGCACGAAAACAATTCGGGTGTGAGAACTTACTAAAACAATGTAAAGAAGTTCTGACTGAGCATCAAATAAAAAACCAAAATTAGACCCGATCGATCGTACATTCTACAACCCCCATATAGTCAATAGTCCTTATAGGAATTTCGCAATACTCCCAAAAGGAACAGATATCATGGCCATGCAACACAGAATTGTATTGGTAAAATTAAAGTGCATAGGCAAGATTTGAAGAGATACGATACGGATGGCCAGGATCGATCAGCACGAGAAATCACCGTGAATACCCCCTGCCTCATCAAGAATGATAAGATGTGTGCTTCACGTTCGAAAAATAGAAGGAGGCTTAAGATTAGAAGAAAAATAGTAAAAGAAAAATATTGCTCAAAATGATATCACGCGAATGTTTCAGTTACTTATCACCAGATCTTATTTTAGTGTCAATGGACTCAATTACTGGCACTAAACACAAAATGTTAGTCAAGTTATTAACTAATTTTTTTTTACTTACAGGAAAAATCCCATCACAAAGACAAATAATACAATATTTTTAAAATTTCGTGCACTTTCATTAATAAATCGACTAATAGAGCGAGGAATTTTTGGCGTAACTCTTTGTTTTTATCAAGTTGGTAACTATTAGTTAAATTCATTTTTGTAAATGTTTCGGAAAGTTCAGTTTAAAATCTTTTTATCGCTCTTCGGAATTTTTATATAAATAAGAAATTTCTAAAAAGTCATTAGAAAGTTAAGTAACATATTGGGTGGAAATATTTTTGTAAGTTATATAACCGTAATTATAAAGTGCACCGTAACGCGGTAGTGGTGGTATACCCTTTTTCAAAATAAATAAGACATAACTAAGAATACGCAATCATATTAATATATGCAAAAACATTTTAATATTGTTATCGGTGTACTCAACTATATGATCTTAATCACTTCCAAATATTTTAACTAATCTCTCAAATAATTCATAGAAAGCATTTGGCGTAGACGCCTGGAGATTTAATTACTGACGTCCGCCTAAATACATTGTTGCGTAGTTAAACACACCCAGCATTAAGGAAAGGTCATGATATTGTGACTAAATATCTTCTGGGTAGAAGCGAGGAAAGAATGTTAAAAAGCTTCATTAAGTTTTCATAGCGATGGAATAAATATTTCCATTATCACAGTTCATTGATATTTTTTCGTTGATAATATTTTTAAACGCTAAAAGGTTATTGCTAAACTGAAAAGCACATTGATTAAAAAATGTTTTAAGTCTATAAATTGATTCAAGTTAAGGTCAGATCATTCGCTTTAACCCCCGCATCTTTATTGTTATTGTGAGAACTCGAATAATTTTTATAAGGATTAAAAATTTTTATTTGGAGTATCTTCTAACTTCTTATAATTTTGGTTATGTGTATTTACTTGAAGAAAGGTTCGATCAACGAATAAAACTTTCATACACAAATAGTGTTTTTTTCTTTGTACATCCGTAGGACAGTTCGTTCCTTTTTGTGTCATTACTAAATTTGGGCGACTATTTTAAAACCCCATTTTTTACTTAACTTTTAGTTTTTTTAATTCTGGAAACAGTGAGGAGCTACTCTGAAAGACTTACCCAAAAATGGATATTATGGAGGACTTATAGGCTTTTCGTCTTCCTTTTAATATAAGGGAACCCTAAAAAAATTAAAACAACTAAACAGAAATTAAAATATAGAATTTGTAATTTTAAATGAGACTTGAATAAAAATTTCAAATTGAAATATTCAATATCGCCAACTGATATCAGCTTTACTGAAAACAAAATAGACACTTCAAATGCTTTTTATATACATTTGTAGATGATTTAAAATAATTTTTAAAAAACCTACTTTTCATTCAAGGCGATTATACTAATACAAAAATATCCATTTCTTCTTAAAATAAATTTATTGTTTTAGTATATCCTTGTTAATCGTTTGGAAATATGCAAGCTAAGTCTCAAGACAGTCATTAAATGTAAGTATCTCTAAATAAATATTACAAGAAAGTACGATTGTTAACATGCAAATAAAAAGTTATATAAGCAAAACCTAATAGTAGTAGTTTAGATAAAGTTGTAATCAATAATGGCAATAGAATGTACCTCTATATTGGCTAACATAAAACAATAAAAAATACAAACAGATGCAATAGCCTGAAAAAAAATATATGTGATACAAAAGCCAAGTCAAAACAAAAAATAATCCTATGAAAGAGTACATAGAAACTTTTCTGTGATTTAGCTTATATGCATATATATATATATATATATATATATATATATATATATATATATATATATATATATATATATTATATATATACATATATATATATATACACATGTATGTCTATATATATGAACACACATAATGAAACCGGGATAAAAGTAGTCATTAAACCGCAATAGGCCAGGTGTCAAATATTTTGCAGTAGAATTAATTATTATATTTACCACACACATTCATCAATACTAGCTCAGTGGTCGAAATTCATTAAATTTTTAAGTTTGAACTTTATTTAAGTTTTTTATTATTGAACCTTAACAATGTATATTCTGCTATTTTGGAACACATATAATATTACATATAAATTTTAGCTTTCTGCACTCCTTCTCCATATAAACTTTAACTATGCCAATCTCACACTCCTCCGTGCATGTAATATGCTTAAAAAGAATACCAAATTTTCTTTTCACATATATAGATATTACAAGTAACCTATTTCGAATAATATAGAATTAATGGTTTAATACGGAATTATATAACACTAGATTAAACAAAATGGCAAAGTGTGAGTCGGGCTCCCACGTCGAGGGTTCCATACCTTGTTTAAAATTAAATCACTTTGTTTATTGTAGGTCATCTGTCGCGTTATTAGTGATGACTTATGACAAATAGAGTTATTTTACCACAAACCAGTTATAAAAAAAAAAACGATGCGCGAGCCAGACCCTTACTTGACCGGTTTTTATTTCAAATATAAACCTTATTTCCGTAACTATAAACCTTATTAGATGATATCCTAGGAGAAAAACGATAACAGAGTTCTTTGTCTGATTTTCCTTAATTCTGGTTCATGCGGTGAACTCCGTGCAAAACGTGTACATCTTGGGGGTGCCATATAAAGTCATGATACTACTTGTGGCCTAGTAACGTAACTTGACGAGACCAATAATAGTGACGAGACAAATAATTCGAACTTAGTTCGATGTAGAACGATTCTCGGAATCGGTTTATTTATGTGCCGTGTTTATTTAGGAGAGTTTTGTTTATACATTGAACAAAACGGCTTTATCGTTTCAAGATCAAATTGTGAATGAAATATTTCGAAAACGCGTTTGTTTCAGATATGACGATAGTTGGTAATATTGAACACCCGCTGGTTATGGCTTCGATAAAAATAATTATTATTTGGGTAACTTTAAAAATATTCCTTCCTTTAATCTACACTAATCCTTTAATCTATATATTTATTATATACGTGCGAGCACATGAATAAGATACACGACCCAATTCTTGTTTAATTTTGGTGATTGATGGAAGATCGGTATTGATATACACGTACGTAATATATACATATATATATATATATATATATATATATATATATATATATATATATATATATATATATATATATATATATGTATATATATATATATATATATATATATATATGTATATATATATATATATATATATATATAAATATATATATATGTGTGTGTGTGTGTGCGTATACGTGTGTGTGCGTACTTGCGTGCATGCGTGCGTGCGTGCTTGTGTCTCTGCATATTGAAAACAATTTTTGAATTTTGTATTTTCCTGATAACAAATTAATTTTACTCTTTCAATCGATACAATAGATTATAAGTAAATAGTAAAATCGTAATATATTTGCACCTTAAGAAAACATATAAGCCCTAATAATGAAACAATCAATTGGAAGTACTCGCGATTAAAATTTAGAGGCACATTGCTCATTGATGATAATTTTATTGCTATAAATGTTATTAACACATTAATATATTTAGAAATGTCATTTTTAGGTGTCCGTACTTAAAATTAATATAACGTAACGTTTACTGCGTGTCTATCCGTCTTTCTGACTTTCACATCTTTACTCTGAATCAACTTCAAGTAGGAACTTTAAATGTATGATAATGGTAGAGCATATTAACATGCATATATAACAGACTTTAAAAAATATTGTATGAAAATTTATAGGGCCCAAATGAAGTACAACATTTTGTTTCATGTATTAACCGAAAGTTCTCTTTTCACGATTCTAAAATAATTTTTTCTTCTTTCAGAATGTTATGTTGTTGAAGTTATCTAAAAACAAGACATTCCCACAGCCCCGCAATCTCGGAAATTACTAAGTGAAATTTATGATAAAAACTGCGTTACCGCAAATTTACCAAAATTTTATCCTAGGACTAGAGTGATGATTCTAAATTTTATAATTTTTGAGGAATTCATGATATTACCTTTGTGGATTCTGAATATTGGAACACATGTGAAATACATACTAAGCAGTATTTTTGCATGATTACAAGTATTATTATTAAATATAAATTTGTCATTGTAAGTACTAGTACCCGTAAATGTGTTTCTGTATGTGTGTGTGTGTGTGGTGTGTCAGTGTGTGTGTGTGTATGTGTGTGTGTGGGTGGTGTGTCAGTGTGTGTGTGTGTGTGTGTGTGTGTGTGTGTGTGTGTCAGTGTGTGTGTGTGTGTGTGTGTGTGTGTGTGTGTGTGTGTGTGTGGTATGTGGTGTGTCAGTGTGTGTGTGTGTGTGTGTGATGTGTCTCTGTGTATGTGTGGTGTGTCAGTGTGTGTGTCTGTGTGTATACACATATATACATACGCATATATAGCGGGAGTTCTAATCAAGAGTCGACATAATTTGATAACAAATTGACGTATAATTAAAAATATCCCATTGGAAATATCCCATTTGAAAAAATATCCCATTTGAATTTAAAAAAAAAAAAGTTTCCTTTTTTTAAAACCACTGAATGTCAAAAATGTTCTTGGGTATAATAGTTATAATCATTCCAAATTGGATAAGTTATGTTTCTCATTCAAACGGTATTTATATTTTTTTGGGAATTTCTGGAAAAAATATAGAATTACAGGAGTATTTTTAAAGTCTGGCATTGAGACTTTTAGTATTTATAATTTTTTTCTTTATTTTTCTTTTATCAATAACGTATTAAATGCTTTCATTGACTTAAGATATTTCATTTATTGCTACATTTTTCTCTTTTAACTATTTCGTTTTCTTCCGGAGAGTTGTAATTAACAGACTTATTACTTTTCTATTAAACATATTTCTAATAAAGAAATTTTCCATTGATATGGCAGAGAGAAATGAAGGATACTTTTTTGTAGATTATAGTACATATTTGTGAGGGTACTTAATCTTAAAAAAAATTGTAATGTGTCATGTTAGCACTTTTAGTGTATTCCTACACGATAAACTAAATTTAAGTACTCGTAAAAAAATACGACTTCTTAATTTAACTCCTGTGAAATTTTCACATTATTATATTAAATTCTTATGTAAAATACGTGGATTAATTTAATTTGTAAATAGGCTAATATAATCAATTTTTGAGAAAAACTGTTCCAATAGACAGACAAACAGATAATTGAGCGATTTCATATGGATTCCGTTTCAGGTATGGAAACCTGAAAAATTGTGGATCATATTCTCAATAGTGAGTTAACACCAATATTTATTTTAAGGGGTACAAATTAAGCGATGAAAAAAATGTTGCTTTTAAATTGCAACACAAAGTGTGAATACCTCCGCACACGTCAATATTTGTTTAATACTTTTGAAAGAACCTCTCGATTTGTCTTTATATCTTGTTATTTTTTGAGGTAATTTATTATGGGTAAATTTTTTTATATTTTTTTTACCACAAGTCGTCACATTTGCGAATGACAAATTTGCTTGGGATGGACACCATTTCGTGGGATAACATTTAAAGTCAGCTTTAAAATGGAATAGAAATGGTATACTGATATATATATATATAACCTCTGTTTTATCTCAAAATCAACAACAAACAACTACCAGCTGGCTGGCTTTAGCCTTTGCATCTTTTATTTAATATTGAATTTTGTTCGCTGTAAATTGCATAAGGCACATTTTACTTGCGGATACCTTGAGCGTGTAGTAGAGACCATTGCACAGCCGACTAATAGTTCAAACAGCGTTCGCCTTTAACGGATAAGCCGTTAGTGAAACAGGTGTCATGGTGCTCGGAGCAATATGCGGATCTATGTAGTGTTACAGTAGAGAATATAAGGTGTTTCGTTTAAATGTCAGATTATAACTCATACTACCAGTACTGACGTTCTGAAAGTAATACTGAAAAGATAAGGTAATTGTTTTGTCTTCAATGCAGCTCTGTTATATACGTGATATACTTTTTGATTCTCTTTCTATATCGTCTGCATCTAAACAATGCCATTTTTGTTCACTTTATGAGATAATAGGGATATTACGCAATTATTAGATCCCTGATAACGTTATTACTGCACGTTATTAATCGCATGTTATTCATAATAATTAATGTACCTATTTAGAGACCTTCTTACAAACCCTTTAATATATTTCTACGATATTTACGATTCTACGATATTTTAAGGAAAGAAATTATCGTTTAAAAATTGTAAATGTTTCCTTTCAAAGCATGGATAATTTTTTTTGGAAAATGATCTAGTTAAATAGGTTATTTTCTTCGTTGGATTGGTTAGTAAGTTTTTATTTGCAAGTTGTGCAAACTTTCCTAAGCGGGTTGTAGAAATTAACCAAATATTTACCGTAAAATATAATTAGGTCAACGTGGGCATATGTAAGCATATTATCAGCACTGGAGGGGTAGTACATACAGATTCATATCATCGTTTGAGGTGAGTATAAATCTATCCACTCGTAAAGCGCTAGCGGAGCATCAAGTGACTGATGATATCGATTGGTATTTTATTAAGGGCGATTTTTATAAATGATTGATCAAATTAAATCCGTTATCGTGGGATAATGTCTACAAAGTTAATGACTCTAAAAAAACTGTTAATTTTTGATACACCTCATTAAATAATACGTTTACTTAATGTGTTTCTAATAAAAGTCGATTTAGTTCAAACCATTATATCGTTACCCAAATTGGTTTAACAAAAAAGTTATCTGCGACATTCAGACCAAATCCTTTTACCATTAACAATGTTAAAAAAAATACGGTTTAAGTTATGATTGTGATTATTTTTTATACAGTTAAGTAAAATATCACACGAGAGCCTTGCATAGCGCATACATTTAGAATGTTGAAGCTATTATTAAGTCTAACTCGAAAACATTTTGAACGAACGTAAGATCTAAACGCTCGGAGCTTCGAAATACATATAAATACATAAAATCTCATACTCGAGTGAGGTCTGACCTCACACTGAGTGAGTCGAATCTCACACTGCGAATGCCTTCGCTGAGTACTTTAATTCCGTTTTATTTTTAATAATGAGCCGACGTTTTACTTTAAAATAGCGGCGCAGGGCGATGTTAGTGTAATTTCATATCTGTTTCTTATTGCTAGGGTAGATTGCGCTGACTCAAAACATGTCCCCGGTGCTGATCGCTTACTTTCATATCTAGTCAAGGCCTGTTCCAATATATTCGTCGAATGACTTACATTTATAATAAATATTTCTGTTATTTCTAAAATGTATCCCCTATTTGGTAGATTTATTTAGTAACTTATATTTTTAAATATGATTCTGGGTCTCATGTAAAAATTAATAACATTTACACATTTATTTTGTAAAGTATTTGAAACTGTTCTGCATCACTTTATTTACTTGCAAATTTAGTCCCTGTTAACGGATCGCCAGCACGATTTCCGTCCAAAGCGTTTCACTGCCACTAATATCACTAATTTTGTAAATTATGTGGCCAGAAAGAATAATCAAGTTCGTCAAGTAGACATAACCTATTTTTATTTTAAAAAGGGGCTACGTCTACTTGACGACCTTGATTCAATTACTAGTAAAAATGTCTCCAGTTCTAGAAAAAAATCTTCATATATTGCTTCCGGGCCCGTAAACAACACGTCCGATTTTGTTTTTTGTTTTTACTTTCGATCCTAGGTTACTCAATCTAAAATCAGTAAAGGTAACAATTTGGGTCTACTTCCGTTTCTCATTATGAAGGACGATATGCCCTTAGTTGTCAACACTGCTCGTTGCCTTCTGTTTACCGATGATTTAAAATTCGAATTATTATATATTATTTAAATCGCAGTGTATTTAATTCGCACCTTTCCGTATCATTTGTTATTACTTTATAAATATTTGTCGTATGTTTTTCCACATATCTTGCGCGTTAGGTAAATAGGTACGTCGGGCATGGGATTTTCATTATATAAATAGATAGATAATAAATATTCACACTATCATTTTTACAATCTTCTTTTTCATTTCATTATTCAAATTCACTTACTTTTAGTAATTTTTTATATTTTCTGTAATAATTGTTTTTAATTAACGTATATATGCATGATAGTCTACTAATCAAACTGGCCAAGTGCGAGTTAAGCCGGGCATGGGGATTCCTCATCTAATTTGAAGTGAAATTACTTTATTTTTTCTAAAGCACCATGAATATAAATTTTCTAGCGCCATAAATATTGTATATAACCTAAGATAGTTAAAACGATAGGCATATGTGTTAGGAATATCTCAAAACTATAGAATTAAAATCAACCATATACTTTTCCTCTGTCTAGAACTTTGGTTTTCGTATATTTATATTCAGTATTTTATTTCTCCATTTTCTCAACATATATTGTTTGAAGTATGTGGAGGATATAGAGGATATTGAAGAGGTCTCTTGAAATTAAATTGAACAGCTTGTGGTAGACTGCAAAACGATTTGCAGCGTTTCCACGTTCTGACTTTTCAACCACCTATGTTGAAAATCAAAGAAATTATCAGGAAAACGGCATTTATTACGTAATTCATATTATATCGATAAACGTAAAAATATCGGCACATAACTCTGCCAAGTCTAAAAAATATACCGGTCGATATATTTAAATACTGAAAGAAAAACAATGCGTAGCTTTCATGCATTTAAATTTCTAGATGTACTTGAGTATGTACGAAACTTCAGTAGTTCTAGTTTTACTTGTACTTAAAAAATTTTATTTTTGGACGTGATCAATATTTCTCTGATACTCTTCGATAACAAGAAATGAAAAGCCAAACCAATAAACACTTTCCCTTAGGTAACAACACTTAAATACAAATAATTTATGTAACTGTGTTTCCAAATACACGCACGATAATATTTGCAATAAATAATTTAATACTGGCAAGCTAGAGATAACTCAATGAATGGAAAAAAACATGGTGTTATAGCTTCTTGGATAAATTTCGTAAAAATATACCTACTGCGCATATCTCGTCTTTTGAAATTTAGGGCATATGAAAAAAAAAAAAAAAAAAAAGAGATATATATATATATATATATATATATATATATATATATATATATGTATATATAATTAAATGAACCTGTCTGTTATTTATACAGGTGACCCTGCTCAACAAATTACGTATCTTTGAAGTGTGTTTCTGTAAAAAAATGTAATTATTCTTTGGTGGAATCGCAAAATTCAAAATGACAATTTTCGGAATTACTGAAAATTTTTAAAAATTTCAAAAAGAAAGCAACATTTATTTTTTGATTGACATGACAAAGATAACCTGGATCAAATTTTAAGTTAGCGGTAGTTTAAAGGTAAAAAAATTGGCAAAAATTCATCTTGCAACCAAAGTATGTAAATAATGCACTAACGAAAGGAACTTCAAAAATACTGCAACCGTTGTCTAAACATTTCTTCTGTCATTTATTGAATAAAGAAAAACGACCTAAATGTGTACTTGCGTCTTCTCCGTCAGAGGTCAGTTCATATTTTGAAAATCTTTTTTAAGAAAGAGTTCATTTGATTCTATATTGTTATTATTTTGATTGCGTACTATTTATAATTGTTTTTATATCAAGCACCAAACTCTATTAAACTCACCCCGATTCCATTTCAGAAAACGAAGTATTGTTGTGGAAATAAGTATTGTGGTTCAGTACAGCGAGGTGAAAGGGCGTCTCGTTTTGATTTAAATTTAGTTTGCCTTAATCTAAAATGGCGGTGTGATGGTCAGACAATGATGACTTATGGGCTTATCACGCAAATAGTTAAAAATTATGTTTTGTTTATTTTTCTCATAAAATAAATATTTTCTGAACATAGACTAATATTTTCTGAACTTTACAAATTTCATTTAATATTTTTGGATCTATATTCAAATTAATACAAAAAATTATTTTTAAACTTAGCTCTAAATATCAGTTTGCAATATATAAAAAATTAAGACTTGGAAATGTCAAACTTTCTTTAAATTTTTCCTACGTGAATATTATATCATTAACATCCACTACTTTTACATTTCCTCAATAGGAATGAAGATAGGAAAATGCGGATGCTGCTCAAATGGTCTCATATTGAAATAACATGTACAAGTAAGTTTTAATATTACATGGTCATATTTTAAATGATTATATAAAGATATACAGAGGTGGATTAAATAGGTACTCATTTAAAATGAGTCGATAAATGAAAATGTGGAAAACATATTTTATTCTTTCCTCTGTTTTATTGAGTAACCAAATGGGTATATCTAAAAATTCATTCCTTAATTCTTAAATTTTTTTTAAGTCTTAAATCGCAATACGTAGTTACCTTAAATCTACAGAATCCATCATTATAAAAAGAAATATTTAAAAAAAAATCCCTTTCGAATCTTTAATTTTTAAAATATGTACATGAAATAAGTTGCAAATAATTTAAATTGATCTTTTCCCAGTAACGCTTTTAAAAGCAGTTGGATCTAATATTTTGGTAATTTTTTTGCGTTCGTGATAAAACTATAATGAAACGTTTCCGCTACTAATACAAATAAATAGGGTCTGATTGGCTTTGCTCTATAGCATCTTAATTACATATCTGACTTAGCATATTTTCTCGCTCAATGCACGTTACACATACCATATACTGTTAATGAACAAGTTGTTAGAGGAACTTGGGTTGTGGTGTTTGGAGTTATAAAAAATTTTGTGTAGGTTTGTGGTAGAAAATTAAATGTTTTCCTTTAATTACTGAATTACAAATGCATTTTCTTTTCCCTATCAAATAAAAAGTGGCGGGTATTGAAGATTCAAAGAAAATTCATTATGTGTGATAAACGTTTAATAATTATATGCCTGAAGCCAATTTCGTGATTTTGCGCAGTAATAATTTAATAAGGGAGCAAAAATACTTTATTTCATTTCACTGTTACTCGTATAGTCGGTGGTCATTTGGCAAGATGTTGTACAGTACTTCTCTATTTGTAAATTGTCGAGAATATACTTGTAATCAAATTCACATAACAAATTTGGTTTTAAGTTGTTCTTTTAAAAGCTATGTCGACATATATTTTTATTTCTATTCAATCAGCGTATTTAACATGTTTAGATTATTGTCTAGGATATATTGGGTCATTGTTCTGCTCTGATAATTAATTTATCGGTAACAAAGTAGTTCTCACACGAGTTTTACTCTCTGCTTTTTATGTCCAATATTCATGTCAAAATTACCGAAAATATTGTTAATTTTTCCTGTAATATCTTGCGTTTCTCTTAGTTGGCTGTAAAGGATTTTGATATTTTTATTGAAAGCTTCCAGTATTTTTTTTATTAAGGAAAGTTAATAATTTGTACCGTTAAATATTTGCATGTATTCAGGCACAATATTTTTTAATTAGGGTACTTACACAAGAAATAATAACACACGAAGTTCAAAGTGCACAATATTATTCATAGTTTGGAAATACTTACACTAACTTACCAATAAATGGCATTAATAAATCAATGAAATTACTACTTCTCAATGCATATATGTATATATATATATATATATATATATATATATATATATATATATATATATTAGGGTGTCCCTTATTTTTCAAAGTTTTTATTTTGTAATGCATACCTTCTAATTTTTTTCATTTGGCCATAAAGCACTCGAAAATAAATATATATCTTATTTGAAGCACCGCAACCCGTGCCGAGTTGAGCACGAAACATGTTCATACAAGTAACGCGGATGACCGACGAGTACTCGCTCTTGTAGTCATTTGTTTCCGAGTTTTCACCGGCGTATCGCTTAATGAACGTGCATAATAGTTTATTTTCAAGATGACAGTGGGACTTAAAAGTAATAAGAAAAATATTTTCTTGGTTGGTGAGATAAATCACCAAATAACGGGTGCAAATTTGCCGTCTAATCGTCAAGTTCTCTCAGTTTTGTTTTTTAATATTCGCGAGGTAAAATTGACTGTTAATGAAAGTGCAAATCTTGTGATTCGTGAGTGCATCATATTTTGGGAAAAAGCTAGAATACCTACCAGAGCTGTACCTAATTGTGTAAAAAAACTTGTGGATTTTACCATGTTTGCAGAGAGCTACAAAAAAACTGTAAAAAAACACAGGACGTTTATAAGCACCGCGAGGAGAAGTTCCAAAAAGATTTAGATAATTTATTTGATATCGCGCATGCCGATGCTCTACAAAGAATCAAAATAGAGGAAGACAAAATATTTTTACAAAACAAAGAAAGGCAGGGCGTTCGGGTTGCTTAGCGGGTGTTGACAAAAAGTTAGTTGAGAAAGAAGAAAGAGGAAGGCAAAGAAAACTAGGAAAAGAGGAAAAAACTGACGAAAGTTTGGAAGAAAATTTACCTTCCACCTCGCAATCGCAATCCGTGACTTCGGTATCTGCTACAAAAAGAGGAAGGATGTGTTTTATTACCCTTAAACTAGTTGGAGCTTTAAAGAGAGAGCAGAATCGATAAAAACTGATTTTCGGAACAACGTGCCTGAAATGGTAACTATTCATTGGGATGGAAAGCTATTGCCCGGTTTAAATGTGACAGGTTCAAAAGAAGAACGCCTGCCAATTCTCATTTCATTCGGAGAAAAAGACCAACTTTTAGCAGTGCCAAAAGTCGATAGTTTTACTGGCAAAGATCAAGCTGACGCTGTTTTAAATGCCCTTTCTGATTGGGATCTCAATGACAAGGTACAGATTATGTGCTGCGACACAACGGCATCTAATACAGGGCGCTTAAATGGGGCTCGTGTGCTCTTGGAGCAAAAATTAGAAAGGGAATTGTTACTTTTTGCTTGCCGCCATCATATGTATGAACTAGTACTGAAATGTGTGTTTGAATCAAATATCCATCAAGTTACTAGCAGTCCCGATATCCCGTTATTTAAAAAAAATTAGAGACAATTGGAAGAACGTTAACGCAACTGCTACCGAAACATGTACTGATTTCGTAAAGAAATATTTTTGTGAAACGATGATTAACTAAATTATTAATTATTATAAAAAAGAACTCCTGAAATCTATTATACGTGACAATTATTGGGAATTGATTGAAATGTGTATAGTGTTTTTTGAGGAAGATAACGAAAAGAAATTTAAAATCAGACCACCTGGCGCCATGAATCAGGCAAGATGGATGGCAAGAGCTATTTACTCTTTAAAGATATGCTTGCTGCAATCACCGTTCAAAATGAGTGCTAACGACAAACGAGCACTGCAAGATATTTGCTTTATTTATTGCAATGGCTTATGTAAAGCCCTGGCTTGAGTGCAATTTGGCGGTAAAAGCCTCGAATCAAGATTTATGTTTCTTAAAAACATTGAAAAACTACGAAACAGTCGACCAAGTGATTTATAAAGCAGCTCTGACCAAGTTCAGCCAACACTTGTGGTATTTATCAGAAGAAATAGTTTTATTTTCATTATTTGATGATGAAGTTGATACACAAACCAAAGCTGATATCGTATCGAATTTACAAAGGGAAAGTATGATTTTGGAAAGATATATATTCCATCGAAGGAAGAAATATCTGCTTCTTTGTACGGTGAGTTGAATAAGTGTTTTTTTTTTCATTTTATCATTAGAAAATGTGATAATTTTGTTAATATATTTCAAAATTATCACATTTTTATTTGTTAATATATTAATAAAACGTTTGAGTGATTTCGTGACCATAAAGAGCACAAATTTATTATCGCGGTTAAAAATTGATAACGCTTTTCTCCAAGAAGACGTCTCTTCATGGGAACAAATCCCTTCCTATCAGGAAGCTAAAAAAAAAGTTATGCACTTGAAGGCAGTCAATGACACAGCAATGAGAGGCGTGAAGCTCATGCAAGATTTTCATGGATTAATAACTGCTGCAGAAGAACAAAAACAGTTCTTGTTACGTTGTGTACAAGAACACAGAAAGTTGTACCCAGATTGCAAGAAAGATACTTTAAAAAAAAGTATCCTGAATCCTGAATTATATATCTTTTTCAATTTTATAAATAAATACATAACCTAAATTAATCTTCTACTGTTTTCTATTATAAAATATGTATTTTGATCATAATATAGCTTACATGCAACTAAGTTTTTTAAAACCGTTGTTTAGAAAAACAATGATGCCTTGTCGGCACGGGTTGCCATTGTCATATGACGATGAAATTTTGCACGAAGGTAGCCTTTAGTACTATAAAAAGATTTACAGGGTATGCGTTACAATATTTAAAAGAAAAAAAAATCAGTGATATAAGGGACACCCTAATATATATATATATATATATATATATATATATATATATATATATATATATATATGTATGACAGTTACACATATTAGAATAATTGTGATAATAAAAACCCCGAAATAACCTATGTTTCCGTCGTCTTATCGATAACTGAATTTAACTCCAAAACATTATTACTCATGCCAACTCGGGCGCCTATTGTTTTATCGAAATTGCTAAATCTAGCCGCAACGCGCTTAGCCCCATCTTCCCATAGCATTACAATTCAACTCCCGTCTTTTTTGTGTAAGTTTGTTACAATCGCCCACCTACATTACCCGGAGGCAGTTTCCATTTTAAATAATGAAGCAATTTTAAAGCAACGAATGTCTCTAGTGGAGCCTTACGTTTCTTATTTCATATTTGGTCATTTTAATCTCAAATCACAATGAAGCTTGTTACGTGACTTTGCTGTACGTTCAGTTAGATAATGACAAAAAAAATGAACGAAGCTGGTAATGAATATGAGAATGGTTCAAAGTTTTTCATAATTATGGATGAAATGTTGAAGGTGATTTTATAAAGTTTTATAGACCTATTATACTAATTTTACTCATAATTTAAAATTCCAATTGCACTTGCACATAATTTAAAATTCGCTTGTCAAACAATGGAAGTCAAAAGTTTTTTTTATGCATCTGCCTGGCTGTCTGTCTCAGATCTATCGTTTCTACTTTTCAGACTCACTCCCCGTAATATTTTGCATGTAAATTCACTATAAAAATAAGGTATAATTTATTAAATAATTCTGCAAAAAAGATCGATATCACATTCTGTGTTTAGGAGAAAAAATTCGCCTTTTTTTTCAAAACTCATCGCTTTAATTTTATTGATTTGAATTTGATTTAAGAAGTACCCGTATATATTTACTCATATGTCGGTCCGTCTATCCATCTGACCTAGTCCTTTCTCTTAATTTTTTGTTTTCGATGTATCGCGTGAGAAACCATCTAAAAGAGCGAGTTGCATGGATTCCAAAACTTTTCTAGAATTTTATGAGCAATAGTTCTCTGAATATTACTGAAAATACGAAGATATACTTTTCTGATAACAGATCTTATCTAGATTTCTCGAGTTCTTCCTCGGTTTTTGTAGCCGTAAGGGTTACCCTTCAGAGCACTTTTTCATTAGTTTAAATATTTTTCCTCATTGTATATCCAATTAATCTCCAATTATCAAACAATTAAATTATCTCAAAACATTAATCGATAGAATGTTTCTTCGTAATTGCTCATAGTTCACAATGCTATATTTAAAATAACTTAATTGTACCTATTGAATTATTTTATTAAGGTTCTTTGATTCGTTTTTTTTCATTTAAAGAATATAGTCTTGCGTTTTATTTAAACAATAATAATATGAAAATGTACGGCTACGCCAGGTGTGTCGTTCTGCCTCTAAGTTTTTCTCTGCGTGCGTATTAACATGGTATCAAACCTCATAAAAATGCGTTCAAAAATCTTTTAAATCAAAGATATTTTAATTTGTCTTAAACTGCTGGTTTGAATTATAAAGCATATAGGATAATTTTTAGATACAAAACAGTTCGTTCCGAGTTTTTACGAGTAAATTCATTTATTCTATTAATATTTCTGACACGTAACTTTCCTTTCATGAACATAGTCCTGTCCATTATTTTAATTAACAAAAAATTAAAATCTATCGCGACATGATGCGCTTGCAATATTCTCACGCTAAGCGTACTCATAGCATCTATTTTTTTCTCCTCAGCGTACACGTCAATTTTTATTTATACAAATACTAGAAATAGTTAGAATATTTGTTTTACTAAATATTAATAAATTGAAAAAAAAACTTTCCTGCTTTCGCCCATATTTTTTTTTCGTGCTTAAAAACAATTACCGTCGTTTTTTCATAAAAGAGAGATTATTACTGTTGCAGACTTCTCTTTAGGTCTTTTGTATGGGGAAATTTTAAGTCTTACCTAAAATCTGCCTACTCATATTATTAGTGTAACTTCAATTGTTTCTCCTCTGTAAATCACAAAAACTTCCAGACTAGCGAATTTCACTCTGACTTCGTTGATGTTATTACCTTTATTACAAAAATTATACAATACACGTATCTACTTTGAAGGTTAATAATCTAATGGTAATCTATAATTTATGAACTACGGCATTATCAACTAGAAGCTAGCGCTTTTATAGGAAATGACTCTGGTAACTAGGAAATGACCTACCTACAAGTGCGTTTAGGAAAATATGGGGTTGAAACTGCACGTCGCCTTATATTTACGGATGATATGAATATTTTTGAAATCATTGGAGGTATAGCAGATCGCAAGTTGCCGCAGCGAAATATCTATGCCTTTCAGAAATGGAACGTTGTGAGCGACATGATTTAAGTAAATGCTACTCTCAGGTGGGCGATCCTCTTCCGCGGGACGCCCTTATGTCAGCATATTGAAGTAATCGGTGATCTACGTGATAAACTCGATTCGCGAATGACATTTCATTTTCGATATTTTCAATGTGTAATGGTGTATGTGTAAAGTGCCATTATCCTAATCATTAAGGTTCCGTATATCAAAGGCAGAAAAAAAAAGTAAATAAAACCATACGCACAACGCATCAACGATCCTCTAGCATCTCAGAAGGACTGATTAAACCAGGAATACTTAACTTTTTAAAAAACAAAAAAGACATACAGGGCAATGAAGAAAAAAAAGAAGAAAGAAACAGCCACAATATATAACAACTAGCAGCACCTCTCTCAGCAAATAAACACAACAAACAAAAACCTATCAATAATGACTTGCTACAACTTCCAAGCCGGCCGGTCACCGAGGAAGATTACGACCACAACCTTCCAACAGCGCTATTAGAAAAATGGCAACGTATAGCTCAAAATAGAGATAATTGGCAAAAGTTGGAAGAGGCCTTCACCTGAGAGGGGTTCCTATAAAAAGTGATATAGTTAATTCATAGTAGTTTATATACTTACTTACTAGGTAATAGATTTAATATCAAGCTTTTGTAAACTACCTACAGCAATGTACCTATCTCATTAACGTTATTAGGAAATAAAAGGCTTTATTTTTATTATTATTATTATTATTATATCAAAGGGAAAACCCGCTTTTCCCAGAACTTGACACACTTGACATTTTGCACAGTAATAAATCATGTGAACCTACGTTCATCTTAAGAAATAATATTTGCAAAATATTATATGAAAATGTTAAGAATGGGGATAGACAAAATAGTCGAAAAAAAATGTTAAAATTCGATATATGTTACGGTGCGTCGTAGAGAGAACAAGTCAAGGCAATATTTAAATTCCACAAAAAAATTCACGAGAGCGTATGTGTAGACCATGAAAACGAAATAGGATTGATTTGATCACGTTTCGCGAAGAAAACTGGGTCGTTTACCGCTCAAGCTTCAATGGCGGGAAACATCGCCGCTTAGAATTTTAAGCATAGCACCTAAGAAAACATGAATTAGTTACATTGGCGAAGATCTCCAAAACCAACATTTTACTTTGCAGAAGAAATACCCATTTCTATATACTATGAATCAAAGTCCCCCCTTATATCCATCTGTCTGTCCATGCGAACTAATTACAATAACTGCTGAAAAGTTTTTTCTTCAATTTTCTACAATGGACAGATTTAATTTCGAGGAAATTTCAAGTTTGAAACTTATGTATGTTTGGTGTAAATTTGTTGTTTAGCAGAAAAATGTTGGAGTTTGTGAAAATAATCACCTGCTTTGGAGGTGTCTTGATTTGTATTGCATCGGACGTTGGAGATATGCACAAACAAAGTATTGGTAAAATTGTTCGTATCCAATAATTCCACAGAAAACTCCGTGACAGTGTATGTCTTGCTTACTAAATTTAATCCACACGATCGAAAAATAGATAACCAAATATTTCAATTAAAAAGTCGTTTAGATTTCTACCTGAAGTGAAAATTCACAACCTTCTTCATTTCATACATTCAATTTAAATCAAAATTAACATTATATCAAACGATTTGTATTAAAAGTTTAAATTTTAAAAGGTTGTTTTGATAAAACAACCTTTTTAATGCTGCATTTCTTGTTGATAAGAATGATTCTCTTCGGCCCGCTGAAGAGCGATCGGTTGTATTAACCGCTCTACAACTGCACACAATACTGTTGTAGTAAATGAATGCGTCTGATATAAATCCTCTTGGTTAAAAAGTGATAAATTATTATTCAGGTAAAAAGGCGCTTTTCAGTGAATTTCTTTGTACCACGGGTATATGACTATAAACATTGAATATTTGTTAATAGCATGAACAATATAATTGGTTGTGTTATAAATTATATCCTCAAGATAAGTTTGAATATGACTAGTTTCACATATCATATGTAAATTTAAACATGACTTGATAATGATTGAGTTTGACTTATAGCAGGGAGAAATGTAACGTGGTGGATAAAAAAATAATGCAATCACACATAGATATATCCGTGCAAAATCAGGATAGTTTCTGTATAAAATATAAAGCATGTTTTGACACATAAGTCTTATATATAGAAATAACACAAAGCAGTACAAGATATAGATGAATATTGCTAAACATAAATATACCAAAAAAGTCCACAGCACGCTCCAATTATACATTCCAATAAACATTTGTATTTCGACCTAATATTAAATTCAGCAAAGCTTACGAATTTCATATTTGCATGCATTCTATACATGTACATTGTTTATTTATGTACTCATATGTTCATAACTTAATCTGCCTTACGCCCCAACACAAACGTCCATTAGGATATTTGTCTTGTCTCTGTACATACATACATAATTATAAATGGTATGTGGGTGTAAGGTAGTGTACTAGCATATGAGTGTTATCTATGCCGTAGATCCGATATGGAGAAAACGTAATTCAATATGGTGTCAGCAGTATTCTACGGCGTTGCTTCTATTTGCAAAGCCGCGGGCCAAGGCGTCTCTTTGCTCCAACATATTTATAGCTTGCGTTCTCACTAAAATCTTTGAGTGTAGTTTTATGAGTATTTCGTACTAAATTTGGACACATAGTAGTGTCTTTATAATGGTTTCTTACGCTATAAGACTGATTTAGTTTAGCAAACCCTTGAAACAAATCCTTCTAGTAAATTGGTTGTCAATTAAAAAGTATCTTAAAAGGAAAAATAACTGAGCCTCTAAAAGATCACTCTGTGTTCTTCTATCTTAGTTTTTCCCAAAAAAATCTTTGACGTCGAAATTTCATATAATGATAAGGCACATTGACGTGAAAAAATATTTATATAAAAATACAGGAGGGGGAATGGCAAATTTAACAATCGTTTTTTAATTTGATATATCCAATGGGCTTACAGGAATAAATTAAATTTTTACTTGAAGAATCTTAGAAACCATTCCTTAAAAAAGAAAGTTATAAATACTTCTAGACTTATTAATTTAGAAGTTGGTGCAATATATTACAAGAGATATTTTTGCAAATGTGAACAATGTTAAATTTCTCAGAAACGATATGACATAAACATTTTAAAATTATTATAACAATAATTATTTTAACAAGGATATACTATAACGTATTATAACAATAATTATTTTAACAAGGATATACTATAACGTAGGATATGCTCAAAAATATTTATACGACTATTCTAGAGGGAACAAATTGTTTAATCGATTATATTTTATTTCATGTATCGTATAAGCTATCAGTTATGCGAGCATGTTATGAATATTCCAATATTATTATAGAAATTTTTTTGAAATTTTTTTTAAGATAGTTCTAGATACATTGTTAAAAAAAAGGAAAAATAGATCCACCATTTTTTTAAATGTTATACAGAAAATTATTTAAAATAACAAAGTCACTAGAAGTTTTTCTAAGTTTTAATGAAAAACTACTGATGACCGAATTTTGTAGTTTTTTAAATATTCGTGCTATTTTTATGCTTCTGAAATATGTAATAAAGAATATGCTTAAATGGTGAAAATTAATATTAATAATCGTAAATAACATAATGTCCGTTTCAATATATATATGTACATAAATTTGTTCGAACTCTTCATGCACTATGCATGTTGTAATCGTAATTAAACGGTTTTATTTATAGTACTTGCAATGCAAAAGACAACAAGCTTGCAAAGACAAAATACCTTGCTCGTAGAAGTATTACAGACTTTAATAAAAAAAGTTGTAAATTCAAACTTAAGACAGTCTGTCCCTTTAAATTATTTATGGCGTAAATAATTAAGGGGTAACCAAAAGAGATGATCGTCTTAGTGTGAAATATCCACGGAGTACGGTGGGCGTGGAATCTTTAATAATAAGATATTTTAGCCACTCATTAGTACGATAAGAACTGAGTAGCTACGTGCACATATTGGCTAGATTCTGAAGTTAGAGACTCTAGTAATCAAACAAAATATCTATACCTTTTACCCCAAAGCAAGAAGTTGTTTTTTTATTGAAGGATGAGAACGTAAGAGCAGCTGTGCCAGATAATGCGAACATGTTCTGGGATTTGTTCTAATAAGGTTTTCTAATTGTAAAAAAATTATATAAGTGGACGCAATATTATTTGTGAAATAAAATTTCCTTTTTTAATCTTTGGAACCGATGTTCGTCTGTATTAAATTAGGATTCTATTATTGAATACTTGTAAATGATGTGATATTTGTAATAAAAATCACGTAAAAATCAATGAAAAAACATAGTCATCAGCCATTCCTTGTGTCGAATACTTAATAAAAAACATTAAAAACAAACTAAAGTTAAACGATTTCAATTAGCAGGAAGTAGAGAGAAGAGCTAAGAAGATCCACCAAAAGAACCCGAAAACAGTCGCGGTGTACACAAAATGGACTTTTATTGAATTATTGTTAGTGAAATTAAAGTATAAGACAAGTTATTGAGAAAATCGATACTGTTCAATTTTCATCCAAAAAAGGTAAAAAAAATTTTAGCCTTTATTTTTTTTACCAGTCAATACTTGTAGCGTGTCCTTTTAGGTACGTTGTATGGATCAGAGGACGGATATGCATGTCAATTTCGAAACACAAATAATGAAAAGGGTGTAACCATTCACATGGCTCGAGACAAAAACAAGAAATTGGAATATGGGAAAGTAATGAAACTTATTAACCCGTATACATCCCAACAGCTAGCGTTCAAAAATATTTTTTGGTTCATTCGTTATAATAACTATGCCACCTACTCAATTATGTTATTTTATATAAGTATATATTGCACTAGGTAGTTCATATTAAGTATTATATTTGAAATATAAAATAATTTCACATCAAACGTTGTACGGTACCCTCGACGGGCTAGCGACAATGGTCATTTTTATTTTCTTTTGTAAGTTATACTCTAATATCAGTACTATTATATCTATCATATTTATTGTAAATTACGCCCTTCTTAAAATTGTAAAAGTAAGAAAAAGGTTTTTACTCCTCTCCGATTAGAGTAAGGAATCGAGTATACACAGTAGGATAGACGCGTCGAATTACAGCATTGCCACTTTGCAATTTTCACTAGAAGAAAGCGTGAATATGTATACAAGTCAACAGCAACAAATTAGAAGGTATACAAGGTATACTAGTGTACAGTTCATGGTATACAAGTAATTATATCCTGCATTATCCATATATTTGGTTAGTATAAGCTTATATCTCATAAATTAAAAAAAAATAAATAACAGGACTTTCCTCTCCACAAATGGAGAGGAAAACCAAATATTTGCAATTGTCTTACGCGCAGATTTGAAATATTGCTGTTGCTATTAAAATTGAAATAGGAATAAATAGATTAGACAATGATATGCGAGTAGTTGAATCCTTCATTTCCCGCTTAATAAATTGTGAATGTGATTAAAGCATATGATTGGTTTTTATAAGCTCAAGTTTTGTTTAAATGAAAGGAATAATATCTAACAGAGTTTAATACTGCTGCATATGTATTTAGTCCAACTTACCTTCGCTTTTGTAAAACTATTGAAACATTTTTAGAAATTTATATACAGACCTTAAATACAATCTGGTCTTAATTAAAATATTTATGAAACCTCTCTACCATCGTTATATAATTTAAACTCCACAAAGCTTAAGTAAGTTCTACGGTAGCTTAGTTTTAACAGACAAATTATCATGTACAGGCTTTATGTTAGTGTATGTGCTTATATATACACCCTATGTGATATTTAAGCTTATGTAATCTCTATACAGACACATTTGCGCACGCTTTATATCAGAATTACCACTGTAAGCTTCGTAACAGCTTAATTGTTCTGTTTGATCGCGTTCTATCCATGCACAGATGGCCTTATTGGGCAATATCTACCTCTGCAAATCTTTATGATAATGATAAATCACATTACGAAGCAAGATTTTTGGAGAAAGTGGATTTTAATTATAACCATGTTAAGTGCTTTGAGGGGAAACTTTATTGGGAAACGGAAATGGTCGGCAGAAAGCTTGCTTTAGATCTGCCCAGTTCTTTGTATAAATAAATGTTAGTGTTGTTTTATGAAAATTTGTTTTATTTTTCGTGATTTTGTAAAAGAATTGTTTCACTTTTTTTGTAATCCAATAAGTGGCTTGGGGAGATTATATGATATTTTTCAGGTTTTATCGAGTCCTGAAGTATAAAAAGGAAACTTAAAAGCTTTTAAAAAAATTAATATTGCTGTCGTCTCGGTAATTCAGATAGTTAATACATTGGAAGCGAGTGTATTTGTCTTGCATTTACGCTATTAATATACATTTATACTATTGCTCAATGAGTTCTATATCCGCATACTCTCCACAATTGTTAGAGAACTTTATCACAATAAACGAAATGAGTGTTTGAAAGTGAGGGGGATTTCGCTAGTAAATAGGTATATAAAATTGATTTATAGAAAATTAAAGTAAATAAATTTTTCGAATTAAAAGTGGAAAACTTTTGAAAATGCGATCATACACGTGTTTTAGTTTCATATAAGTGAGATTTATATATGTGCTGATAAATTATATTCAGTAATGATTTAAATTCAATATTTTGATGAATATATTTACTATTCATAAATATTAGTGAAAAAATTGTGTTATTTGTATTATAAACTATAGCCTTGTAGCCACTTCACTTTTACGAGTTTGATTCTTATCACAACTGTTGACGATGGTAACTTTAATTAAGGACCGCCTTCGGTACCACCCTTGTCAAATTTAAAGGATCCGGAGACCTAAACAAATACCCGTCAATTTTATTCGGTACGTCATAGCTGATGTACATATATATATATATATATATATATGTATATATATACACAAACATGTATATGTATATACATATATATATATATATATATATATATATATATATATATATATATATAAAAATGGATACTTTCTTAAACCGAATTTTACTTACTGAAGAAAGGTGGATGTTTCCGTGGTTGGAATGAATTTTAAGTATGTTTGCACACGAATGAAAACGGTTGAAAATTTATGTATTTATTATTAATTTCATCACAATTTATTAGCACATAATTATTTTCTATTAAAAATCGCGAAATTAACCTGTCTCTTAAAGAGAAATATTTTAATTTTTTTTAAATTAAACTAAACTTTAAATTTTTTATGTCTATCGCGACTATTATTTAATTAGATATTTTGTTTATTGAAAAACTTTTCTTTGGTAAAATAAAAACCACATTTGCACAAATGAATAGCTCGTCCGTGTTTAAAGCACATTCCTGTGATTGTTCACATAGATATAAAATATTTTAACATAATGAAATAATTCATACAAATATATAAGCTGAGATTTTTTTTGTATAAATAGGTATTAAAAAACATTATAAGCATAAATCTATATTGTCCTAACAATTTTAATTTTTTACGTCTTTGGCTGTTGTTATAGTCACCGAATGCTGATTAGAATGAGCATGTAGTCCGTCGTGCCCGATGGTTCCGCTCGTAGATGGAGTTCGTTGTGGATTCAGTTTTATCGCTTCATAATTTTTTCGACAGCAAAAAGTGGCGTGAAAAAGGTTAGGTTAGGTTAGGTTAGGTTAGGTTAGGTTACATCAATCAAGTAATAAACCTGTTCACGAATATTTCATAAAACCGGTTTGCTTTGGAAATGTAATTGTTATTTACATGGGCTATGATTTGATTGAACGTTGTTTTATTTTTTAAACTAATTTTCCAAAAAAAACTAGCTGTGCTCGCGACTTTGTTCGCATGATTGTGTATAAAGAGATCGTTCAATTTGTTTTTGCCTTTGTTGAAGTTATACTTCTTTAGGCGCGTTATGAAAAAATGATGAGAGTGAAATTTTAAGATTCGTCACACAAAAGTTACAGTATGAAGTTGCAGCGGTTGCAGTCTCAAAACAAAAGCTACCAACAAAATAGAAATAGAACCTCTATTAGTCGCGCAAGTTGGCACCAACGTCGCCTCTGTTCACTGTTTTCATATTCATAGTATTTATTTTCAACATGTTTCTAGTGTCTACATTCACACATGTGTTTTAGTTTCATATAAGTGCAATTTATATATGTGCTGATAAATGATATTCACTAGTGATTTAAATTCAATATTTTGATTAAAATATTTACTATTCGTAAATATTAGTGAAAAAATTGTGTTTATATACTTTTTCAAGTGCTCCAATATAATTGAGGTTATCTATACGTATGTATTATTTATTGATATAAATTCAAATATTATTATTTAACATAATTAATACTAAATGTTATTAAATTATTAATGTTAAATATTTATCATTGGTTATTCAATATTTTAAAAGTAAATAAATAAATTTAACAATTAAAAACTATTTTTTAATGATACCGAAGAAGTATAACTTCTCAAGGCTGTACATAAGTACACGCACCCTTTTTTCTTTTATTTTTCAGTAATCCCGTCACTTCGTCTTGAATATAAAAGCGAGATATAAAGTTTCGCAAACTTAATATAGAAATACTAAATTATAATATTTACTAATACATCATACTCATTTATATTAAACCATTTGATCGGCGCACGACGATAAAGCAGCTGAACAGTTCATTTTTCATTAACTTTACTTATAAATTTAGTTATTTCGAACGAAAAGAAATCCTGAAGGCAATAAAAAATAATATGTCTAAATAATCTAAATAATTATAAAATGGTGTATCTTTGTACCGATAAAATAAATTCCAAAGTCGGACCAGTAGTTCCAAAGATTATCCACTACAGACGTACATACACATTTACAAAAAAAAACAAACAAACACCTTAACCCCTTTATAATGTTGTTGGAATAAAAACTTGTTTGTTCGTTTTTTGTACTTTTGCATAAAAATGGCTTATCCACATAACGTACAACTTTTATCATTTTGCAGTTTATAGTATTCAGATAGTATTCATAATAAATAGGAAAACATGAAAAGCATGAACTAAATCAACTACATTTTTGAGTTTAATATTGCAGTTACAAATATTGAATATATTTGGCGTTAATTTTGTACAAATTCATTATTCACAATTAAATGAAACTACGTGATGTAGTATTATTTCTACTTTCTTTAATTTCTTTACCACGACCTAGGTTTCGTTGTATTACAACATCTTCAGGTGGGCTATTAGCAATGATCAGCAATGTAACTTATTCACTACAAATTTTTCAAATGAAACATTTTTTTTAAATTTTGTAGTGTTTATATAATATCTAAAAATATTCTGACTGAATGTTTATAATTACTTGTATAGTTTTATTGGTGTCATTTCTCACAAACTCCGGGTGAAAGAGACAGATATTTCTGTGCACTAACATTTTGATAACAGTTGATTCATATTAAAATCGTTATGTTTTATCAATGAAGGAGTCCGGTGAATAACAATAGTTAATCAGGTCGACGTGTATTAATGGACTAATGAACGAATGTATTAATGGACGATATTTCGCCCAAAATAAATTCACAAATAATTCATAATGACATTATTGATTGTAATGCAAAACTGATACTGAACGACGTACAATGAAAAGAGAATACTGATTTTCACACAGCGTAAAGTTGTCATTACATATGGGTTCTCAAAAATGTTTAATTTTGTAACTCAAATTTTTGGCCATATTACAAAATTACGCAAAACAATTTTAAAAACTAAACACTTTTTATTAAATAAGTGACATTAGTATTATAAAATATAAGTAGTCTTGTTTCAAGTTATGACTATTACAAAAATTAATATATTTTTCATTTACTAAAATGAACTAAAGACAAATTTTGCCTATCATGTGGTAATATTAAGGTGTGAAGGAAGTATTTCCAATGTATTTACAAAACAGCCACTGTACGAAAAGTGACTTTTTAAAAAAAAATATTGTTGAAATTATTTTCATTGTCGCTTGAGATTGAGACAGGCCACAGAATAATATCTGTGTATATAAGCAGAAAATTAAGCATTTGTTTTATATATTGATGGATTCTCTCTACTCTAGTGTAAGTAGTTGGCCTTTTTATGCTGGTGGTTTTTATTAAAGATAAATCTACTTTTCTCATCAGAAATGTAAAATGTCGCTGAGTATGTAAAATTAGAAGATATACGTTTTTTGCTTTAGCAATATTTATTTAATGTAGATTTTTAGAGACTGCTCTCAGGTAAATATGACAGTAAACTTTTTTTACTTTCCAATTTTAACCCGTGTATCGAATATCCATAGCAAAGATATTTGGTTCATTTTGTTGTAATATTTACTACAAGTATTTGAGCTAAAATTTGAGATTAAATCAAGGAAGAAAGGAAAGAAAGTGCATATAAAATTTGATTTTCCGGGCAAAAAGCAAATAATTTTGGTTTCACGAAGTGGTAATTCCGGAAAAAGATTGTTTTTTTTTCGTTTTTCACGCAACTTCACTTACATTATATTTTTATTAACGCGGTGAGATTTTGACTCCATATCTAAAATACGCGTTTTGTCAAATAATGACATGTTGCAATGCTATGTAGTATTTACTTTTGAGAAAAAAGCAATTAGTCGAATTCTACATGAATTACGCTATTTCTTAAGTTAAACACCTAAAAAATTAATATATATATACATATATATATATATATATATATATATATATATTAATTGGGATCATGAGTTATTGTTATATACCACATTTCGTGAAAACTTGATAAGCCATTGATATTCCTCATAAGCAAAGGCGCGAGTAACGCGGGTAAAGTATCGTATGTGTGACACATTAACAACGCGTTTAGTAAAGGCAGATATTTGTTTCTAGCTTGTTGAGTTATTAAATAATCAACAAACAAAATACTAGTATAAATAGTACTAAGAAAGGGTAATACAATATATCTTAATATTAGTTTAGCGATGATTAACTTTAGTGTTGTCAATATACATTAAAAAATCATTTAATATAAAATTAACTTTTCGTTCGTTTGTTTAATGAATTAAAATTTTCTATATCTTTTTTAGTTTAGGTTAGTTTGCATATCGGTAATTATAAAGAAGTCATATCCATTGCATATAAATAATTATGAATATAAGAGCTTTATAACAAATTATAGTTTGCAATTTGTTAAAAAGGACAGAGTCGATGTTGTTAGAAATTTGGAGAATGGGAAACTTGTGATTTTAAGGTATTATTTACGATTGAAATGGATTTGTAATTACCTCAAAGCCATTTGTAAAAGAAAATAAAATTCTAAAATTTCGAAGGAATTGCGGCTAGCAATGTATGGGGCACAATTAAGTGGAAACTATCTGGATACCAATGTAAGGTTTGACTAGGTAAAACGTAAATAGTGATGTGTTCATAACTAACATAGAGTTGCCCCCAAATATTTAAAAGGTCCAAACGATTGTCTCCACAAAACTTGCATTGATATCTAATTACGTAGTATCCAGTCCGCTTTCTTTCAAGTATTATGAATTTAGTCAACTGTTTTATGCGAATTGATTCATATGAATTCATGGCATCAAGAAATATAGCGGATCATCCGCTGTGAACCGTCTGCTAAATGTGGATAGACCCTATCAGGGTCTAATGTTATACGATGGATATGTATTACTACTTGCCTGATGTATTCTTACATATAGTTTTAGGACAGACCCAGATGATATCTTCTAAAGTTAAAATTGTTTTTTCACGAAAATATTCAAATATTAATAATTAAATTATAAACCAAGAACGAAAGTTTACTTGTTTAATTTTGCACATTTTTAGCAAATCTGCAATATTTTCTTTTGCAAATCGCAGCATGCAAACAGAAGCCAGGGCAGTTCTTAGAGTAAAAATCGGATAGACTTTTCCAATTTGTTGGTAAATTTTCTATATTATCAAGCTAAAACCCGGTGTTTGCATCGTTAGCAGCATTAATACAAATTATATTTCAATTATGGATAGTCTTAAATAAAATAATTTTAACACGAATAACATCATATGACAAGATATAACAATAATGAAGCTTCGGGTATTTGAAGCCTTAAAAAATAATGACAATTGCGGATAGAACTAGTACTACGAAGGTTGCTTACGCATCTAGGAACTTAAAAATATTTGACTATACACAGTGTCTCCATTAAAATATCTTTTACAATTAATAATTTTGTCACAAGATAAATGTATTGTTTACTTTGTATCATGTATTTACTATGTACCATGTTTACTATGTACTATATACCACGAATATATACATTGTCAGTATATCTTTCACAGATATAACTAATGTATATTTCAAATACCAAGTTATATTTCCAGTTCATTCAAATCAGTTTTCCGTGTGTGGTTTCTATGAGTTTCTGTTAACTTATTTGTAACTCATATACTTGGGTTTGTACCCAGTATATGAGTTACAAATAAGTTAACAGTTACATATCATAAGTTGGTCAATTATTACTCGTAAACTAAAAGAGCCTACTTGGTTTTGATAATATTTCATTTAATTTAGTGACATTTACTTCCATTTTGAATAGCTTTCAGGTATGCAAATATAGCGGTTTAATAATAGACTGATATTTAGATCAATATGTTTAGCTTGTATGTAGTTGGTATATGCAATTTTAATAGAACCGACTATTTTAAAGCCGAATATTTCGTAAAAGGATAGCTGCATCGAAAAAGAAATCTTCATGTAGTATCCCATATTATCAGAAGACTTACTCAATGATACGCTGCAAAAGGGGGTATGAAAAAAAAATTCCAGTGAGGGAGGTAAACTAAAGAACTTAATTTTGAAAGATTTTATTATTTTGTGTGTTTTATAAACAGGTATACCCACGCCAAATTTTCAACTTTATAACATTAATAGTTTGCCAGTAAAACGGTCGCAACATATGGATGAGAAAAGAGAAAGATATAGCAAAATTATAAGGATTCCCCGTTTGGTCTCCGAACCTTACAAAGAACGAAATACATTTTGCTAACGTAAAATTATTTGAGGTATTGATAAAGCTCCTAGTTTTAATGTGGAGGATCCATACGCACCTACGGACAGTTCAAACCTTAATGAATACCTTATTAATGCGAATATTTACATCAGTTGGCTAAACCACAAATCACGAGGTGTTAGCAGCCATGCTCGTAATGTAATTAGAATTTCAAGACCCCTTCAATCAAATTAATCCTGACCCACATCGGGCTCCTTAGTGACTTAACCCCATTAGTAACGCTCCGCCAAATTATCATTTTACACCTATCGATTTCGAATGAATTCTGTTAGGAAGGACGGAAGTAGCGAAATGGTCTGAGCCGTGTGCATAAGGTTGTACTTTATGGTAATTACATAATTTTTTTTTTTAATTGAAACATTCGTGGCGATTCTTGCTTAGAAAATCAGATTTATATAATATTTTGTTAAGCTTGGTCCTTTATCTCTTCATCAATACTTTTCATATGCCAATTGGACAATCTGCAAAAATAAAACCTTGAAATTATTTCATATGACTAGTTATTAACCATGTAACAAAGAGGTAGGTAGGACAATAAAAGTATCAGATTTAGCTTGTAAGATTGACAGAAATAAGTATTATAGGAAGGTCATGGTAGTGCATCGAATAAATGACGGTTGGGAAAGAAAATCTCTCGAGCTAGTTAGATTGATAACCTGATCGCAGGAACCCAATGTATATATATATATATATATATATATATATATATATATATATATATATATATATATAAGCAATCTTCCCTTCAGATTATATAAAACAATATTCCCTCTCGCGTACTAAACCGACAAATAAGTAAAACCGCAGTAAAATCGCGGGACTTCCATGAATTGCAACCTGACGGTGAAAACAATTTTCATCTTTGGAAAATGGGTTACAAAGCAATCTCGCTCCAGTAGTACGCTAAGTCACTATTGTTCAGGAGGGTTCTGGTGGGCCAACGACTAAAACTCAAGGTATGCTAGAGGAATGAAATATTTTAAAATACTCCATTTATTTCATGATAAATTTTTTGTTTTGTTTTCTAGCTTGTAGCTTATATCGTATTAAACAAGGTTGCGAATGAAGATCTAAATATTAAGGAAGCCATCATTATACTTATAATTTCCTAAGTGATATGAAAACTGTGAACGACTTTTTATTTATCGGTTTATTTGATGCCTAAAACTTGGCAGCTAAGCAACGAGTCGGTAGCTGTAATGAGTATTAGCAATGTGAGTGACTTCAGCGCCGCCTACCGTCTATCACTTCAAAGGTGCACCAGTTTCTTCTATCAAATTAATGGCTCTGATAATTTATCCGTTATTTTATAGCAAAGTAGAGAAAAATATTTGTGATAAATTCTTCTACTAACCACTAATGACAAGATGATAGTTTTCAGACCTGGAATATACTGTCCTTTCATTTTTATTTCAACAATTAATTATTTTAAAATATACAGCATCTTTCGTAGAATAACGATCAGAAATTTAACTTAAATGGATAGTCAGAAATTTTCAAATATCATTCGCACAATTCGAAACAATCTATACTATAAATATAAACATCTTTTATAAAATGAAAGACAAAATAATGAGCAAATGTCGTACCAGGTAACAAAGGCTCTCTTTAGGCGATTAACTAATTAACACTAGAATTTAATTAAACTAAATATTCAAAAAAATCTTCAAGACAGACAATTATATCACAACGCATTCACACAAATCTTAAATACGACGCGCCATCACCATACAGCAAACGTATCACATAAACTTAATTCCCTTTTTACAACAAACTTGCAATAAAATGGCTTATGATAAAACTAAAAAAACGTTAAATTAATTACTTATTCAGAACCAATCTGAATTAAGCAAACGTACATTACATTTCAGGCAATCTTGCTCCAGATAGGTATGTGAACTAAAACACATTCATTGAATTAATTTAAATTTCGTTGAAGTTGTGTATTGTAACGCTCATATCTCGTGACAGATTATGAATATTGTATTAATTATAAACTGGGAAATTTAATTTTGTGTTCATACGAAAATTTATATATATATATATATATATATGTATATATATATATATATATATATATATATATATAATATGTATATATGGTTAGGAGATAAATTGGAATAGACTAAACACCAATTAAAATGCAAGAAATGCAGATGAAAATTTCACCTAAAAATGCACTATTATAATGTTTATCCAAAAACTCTAACAAATTTTAAAATAAATTTATAACATTAATTCAATTTGCAACATTATTTGAACACTATTTTTAGTGTTTTGATCGAAGATACTTATGTACTTAGTTATAATTTTGAATTTGGAAAAAAATTTACATAATATCTTTGCAATTTTGCTTCAATGGTCAAAATTTTGATAATATTCAGTCTCAATGGAGATTTTTATTGGTAGGATTTAATATATTTTACGTTTCGAGAATTGTCCACTAATTATTCACTATTAAGGTAGTATGATACATGATGGCATTTCAAGACAGCACCAAACTTTTTATTGTTTTATCGTATTTTATCTAGTATTCTTTATACAGCATCTGTCGAGGCCTATTTCGAAAATTTGATATTAATAACATAGAACAATATAAGGAAGCTTTCTTGAAAGTGAGTGCTATGAAAATATTCCGTTAGCACACAACCTTTGTGCATTAACGAGTTCCATATCTGCATACATGTCAGAACATAACTTTGAATTATGTTCCAAAAACAAGAACACTAATATTGTTTGTGCTGAGGTATTAGTGATATGTTCTTGTTTTTAGAACATAATTCAAAGTTGTTCTGACATGTATGCAGATATGGATTTCTCAGTGAAACATGGTAATTTTTGCAATGGAAAAACATACAAAACAATGTTACCGTTTCCAATAACTAGCTCTCCCAAGAACACCGCGTTTTTCAAACTTCATTACGATATAAAATTCTCTAAATTTGACTGTTTTAAATTCGTTTGCGGTATATTTATTTTTACTCCGAAATCGCATTAAGCTATAAATAAACCGAAAGAATTCAACAAGAAATTCCATATTTTGGAGCCCTCGTTCCAATTACCACACGCCATTACGAACCGCCTCGTTTGCCGCAACTCAAAATAAGCCTCGGGTTCACCCGGAGTGGGGGATAAAACTTCAGATGAAATATTGCTGAGTTTTGGAGAAAAACATTCAATTATTTATTAGAAGCAACGATGCACGAAATTAATCGTCATGAGTTACATATTTTAATTTTGTTTTATCATACATGGATGGAGGAAATAAGAGAAAACAATTTGTATTAACCGTTATGACATTGGAATTTTCCTTGTCAATAAATAAAAGGATTGGAAAGAAACATTAGCATGAGTGTTATTTTATAATATATTTTGAATTTGCTTATATAAAGATACAAATTTATGCTCTTCTACAGATACAGGTTTTTTTAACCAACTCGTTCGTTTCGTGTCCGCATTGGAGTTGCTTTTAAATACTGTATGATTTAGTAATATATACTCAAAACATTCTGAAACAGTATTTATGCCACTTATGTAATAAAGTGATATACGCACAAAATATTTGTTTCCGTAGTAAAAACCCTATTGCACCATTATATAATTTAAATACATAGCTGAAAAGGAATGAACAAGGGAAGTTGATTATTAGTGAATATGTGACTGCTGTAATTAGTGAATATGTGACTGCTATAATGCAAACTCGGGTTGTACATATATTCAGAGAAACTTACATAAAAAGATATGTTATTTCGAGCTTGGCGTAAGCAATCATGTTTGCAATCATACAATGTTTCACAATAAAGGAAGAAGAACAAACGTAAGTGTAAGCAGAAATAGTGTGTAAAAATAATGAAAGAAACGTCGATATTTCTACAAAGGTTTATGTTTGCGGTATTCGCATAAAACGTCGATAAGGTCGATGTGTAGTCACAAAAAATTTTTCTAGAGATAACCCTATCAGATAATCAATAAATGTACATGTAAACATAATTTTCAAACAAGACTTCTATGTATTTCATTGCCAAAATCTCATTAAAATATACATTTTGCAAAAACTATATTGATAAAAAATGTGACGGACGAGTAGAATTCTATCGCGAATCGTGTTTTGTACACCCTAGGGTATATAAAAGTAAAATGTTTGCAGCAATTTATTTTAAATGCATTAATATCCTTAAAAATTACATAGTATTAGAATCTAAAATCATTGCTATAAGTTTCTAATAAATTTTAGGTAAATTTATAGTAACCTTGTTTTTTTATAATTTTGACTTTGGCCCTTTTACAATTAAGGACTGGAGGAGCCTTACTTTTTACAGACGTTTTCAATAATATTTCGATAACTATTTTCCATCATTAACCTTGTTTCAATAATATTAACGTTTCAATAATATAAACAGACATTTTCAATAATATTTCTATTTCCATAAAATTTTAGCCAAATCTATATAGACATTACATAATTTTAAAAATCTTAAAACTTTGTCCATCTATTGATATCCCACACGTCTTACGAAATTAAAAAAAGTCTTTGCTTCCTTTGTCTGTTCCAACATTTCTATATAAATTTTTCTGAGTATTAGCTACAGAAATATGAGGGGTGCTTTACCATTATGCCCAATTTCAAGTTTCTACATCAAATAATTTCCAAGAAAAACGGCTGTGGCAGATGACTACGCGAGTAATCGAATAAGGATTAAAAAATAATCTAACTAATGTTTCATAATATTTGAGTTGAAAAACTTTCATTCATATATTTTAATTATATAGAGGAAGATTATGTAAACAAGTTCAGTAAAATCAAAACACGAACTTCATAATTAAATAATATATTATTTGAATAAAATTCAGCAATTTAATGAAACCCATGTAGCAGTAAGTGAAAGCTCAAGAAAAGACAAATGTTTTGATCGATTTGTGATATAATTTTCTAAAAAATATACACGGTTTATGTTCTATAAAACGTCGTTCGGCTAACAAAAAAAATTTCTTGAATGTTGAACGACGGTTTGCTATTAATTAAAAACAGAAGAAATATGCACCGAGCTTATATTTATCGGTATAATACCAGGATTTTTAACGCAAGACTTACTAAATATTTCATCACTTGGTGGCAAGTTCAATTCAAATAACTGATGACTAAATAAAAACAAATATTCTAACTGTACTATAATTTAACCAATTGAAAAAATGTTTAAAAATGTATTGTCATTTTCACAGGGGAAAACATTATTTAATTTACGTTGTATGTTTTGCTTTGGTATTCCGGATTTTCACACTTTCATTTAAGGATTACCTCTCTTATGCAAGTCATGGTTTGATTGTAAAATGTAAAGAATTTATGGATACTTTTATATTGAATATATTTGTCGTTAATTTTGTAGAAATCCATTATTCACAATTAAATGAAACTACGTGATGTAGTATTATTTCTACTTTCTTTAAGTTCTTTACCACGACCTAGGTCATGTATAATCGTGTATACTTTTATTATACGCTAAGAAGTACAAGATTTATCTAACAAGTAATATACTGAAATTAATTTATTTTCATGCGATATTCAACTAAGGAATTATCTGATTAAATTTGACGAACGACAGTGTGTTTGAAGTGAACTTAAATTTGTAAAACGACATTATTTGGTTTAAATTTGATAGAATAATCAATGTTTTATTGTATTATTTTTTTCTCCATATACACTTATATTTAATTTCAAAATTATAGATAGGATTCTTTAACTTAAAAAATGAATTTAAGAGTATTTTACACGAGATCATTGAACGACTTTGAGATAATAAATTTCACGCTGGTTTTTATGGTCGATACCTAATTATTATATTTACATGAGATAATATCTTCTTTATAATAAAATAAATATATAGTCCATCAGGTATATTATATTGAATTCGAGGTTCGGCCCGCGATTTCTATCACGTCGACACTAAATTGTAATTTGTCGTTTTTCAGTTTTGGTAGTAATAACATGATCGAGTCATAAAAGGGGAAATTGTGCTTGCTATCCTTTGGGAAAAACAATATTAGTTAAGGAAAATAAACTTTAGGTGACTAAGTAGGAACCTAATGAATATTATAAAAGGTTGATGTTATGCCCCAGTAAGTAGAGTGGCATTTTATATTATGATAAAAAGTCTTTTTATTAATTAATACTACGTTCTATTCGCCTGACAAATGCTGGTTAGATCTGTTTGAAAATTACGAAATTATAAAGTAAAGGATATCTTTCCAGATAACTTTTGCATTTATAAAACTAGTTAGAATTGCTCAAGATATACCAAAAAAAATATTAAAAGGAAAATAAATTTTCGCAAGCTTATAAGTAGCCTTTTGCCGTCCAACTTAACCTATTTCATGAACTGGGAGATTGGCAGTGGCCATCGAATAATTGTAAATAAATATAATCGAATAATTATAATGAAAATATTTAGGCAATGCGTCTGATACCGGACTATAATTCTGATTCTATTGCACTTTAATATTTTGAGTAGTTTTTAATATTTCCGGTAAAGAGAGATAGATGAGTTTCCATGTACTTAGTGGAAAGAAGAAAATCTTTTAAATTGGATCGTTTAACATAAACTTTAACTCTCATACAACGTAACTATAGCAATGACAACAATGAAACAGTAGTCCTTCTACCGCATTTAAAAAACTTACATACTCTGTTCGTGCTGAATCTACAGTGATATTTGCATAAATTGGAAAATATTAAATTTTTGGGCCAGGTACTCAAGACTTCTACACAGATTTCAATAAAAAAGCGCAGGCGCTATTTATGTATCAAAACAAATAGTGTGAAATGTATTTCATGCAAATGCAATACATTTCCTTAAGTGTGTGTAAATATCGATTTAAATTTTAAGAGAGTTTATCTTGAAAACAATATGATTCTCCGAATACGGAATTATCACATTATGTGTAAGTACTCAAGCACTACGAAATAATAAAGTAGTTTATAGTATGATGTTTTCTTACTGAAACAAAAGAAATATCTTCATTTTTATAACACACCAGCATCAATGTAAATAAGAAGAGAAAACAATAGAGTTAGCCGACGTTAGTAAAATAATTCTTTTTTTTTAACAACCATACTCGCTATCAACCATACTCACTCAATACAACAATTTCTACAGTTTCTATTTATTTCAAAACATCAGAAAGAAAAAAATGCGAAATAGAGAAATCAGTTATGGGAAAGATATTTTCATTACTGTATAAGAGATATAATAAATATTTGATTCGTTCATAAATAACTAAAATAACTAGAAACATCTTTGAAATATTTCAGTAAGGGCGAAAGTCAACCGTTATATATAATGATATCTTCTAGATATTCAATAATATGATAAAATAACAATAAAAACACTTAAGATTCCAGCTCTGTGCAGAGTTTGAACTGCTTAATATGATGTTATAGAGTTAAATTTTAAATAATTTTTAATTACAATCTCCTTTTATTGTTCATTTTGCTGTTATATTTTTTATCTATGGTTTGATTATGGAGCAAAAGACACGAAAATCGATCTTTCGTTTGCTACAGCATCTAAATTTAGTCGACGAGATTATTAATTTAAAAGTCTCTTAGTATTCTCTTTTTTTAATCTAAATACAATTAGGAACCGAGAGAGTAGAAAAAAAAGAGTCTTTAGACAATTTAACCTTTTTCTTATATTCAACTTCGAAGAACTTTCCAATTTAACTAAAGGTCAATTAAGAATTTTCGTTTAATCTAAATTACATGCATGAAAGCAAATACTATTTTGAAAGACTTAAAAGTGGGGAAGACATCTTTGCGTTAATTTTTCCGAAAATAGTTATAAAGTTTTATTCAATTTACGTACGCTTTTATTGAAATTATTCAGGGCACTGATCATAGAAGACAAGTGTCATTCGAGCGTTAATTCCGTAAATGCTTTATAAAAATGTGCTCCAGTTTAGAAAATATACTAAGGGCTAATAATATATAGATCTATACTCGTATATATACCTTACTTTAGCCCAGAATTTACGTTTTCCTTGAGATCATTTACGATGAGGACGATTAATGAAATTTTAATAGAGCGTTTTTAAAATCATATTGAAGAAATTTAGTATCGTTTCAAGATATATTTTCATTAAATTTGAAACTTTCTAAATGAAAAATCTAAAACAAGGCAATGTTTTTCTAAGCAGTCATATAATATATGTATAGAAGTAATACTTAATGAAAAATTAAATGATTTTATTAAGAAATTAAATTACGTACGTATCAACATTTTTATTAATTAGGGACTTATTTAAAGTTTTATCGCTGTTGGCTTTGGCTTACATATATAATTATATATATATATATATATATATATATACATACATATATGTATTTATATATATAAGAAGCAAAAACCAACAAAAATTGGATCGTGAATTTATAGCTACGAACGCAACTAATTCAAATATACTAATTAAGTTATTAATTGAACTGTATTTCTCGCAAATGAAGAGAAAAATACATATTCAAATATAAACAAAAATGAACTAGAAACTGGAAAGGCACACCACTTGCGACAAATATCATAGAAAATATAATTTAAGGCGATTTAACACGGACGCCGCGTATATTTATTTATATTTTATACAAATTTTCCACACAAAGTGGAGGTTTATTTTGAAACTAGTTTTTTACATATTCTATCTTCTTTAAAATAAAATGTTTATTGTTAGAGTTATTTACTAAAGTTAAAATTGGTGCTATTATTAAATTTGTATCCTGTATAACATTACTTTTAAAATCATATCCTTTATAAATATAATGATTAAAAAAACTTTTTCTTTAATTTGCAGTGCGTTTAAAGTTTTATTTTTACCCAATACGCTAAAGAATACATTTTGATTGTAGGAAAGGCTAAATTCAAAGGAAACACAATTCATAAACCAACAAAATTTTCCAAAACGAATATTATGTCTATTATGTAACAACTAAAAGTAAAAGAGAAAATATAAAATTTGTCCAGTAGTGTTATTTAACATGTCAATGTTAACAATTTGTAAACTCTGATAGTCGGAACGTGTAAATAAAACCATTTCCGTTCATTGAATTAGAATCTTATTAAAGTAAAACTTCTTTATGAACGTGTGTCATTCCGTCACATTAAAATTGCGTAACGCTTGAGAAATTTAATGACAACGCTTCCGATCGGCGACGAAATCAGCTGAGCGCGGCAACATTGTGGTTGGGAGAGTCGAAAGTTTGTTCAAACGCTAATCCATCAATTAATCCGCAGTCCGCAACCATTTTTCCCCTATTTGTCCATTTAATATTGGGTACAACAGGAAAATTATAAGTCTATAACGTTATCAATTGTTTAATAGCTTCGAATGAAAATTTAATATTTTTTTACTATGAATTAATGAGAATATAGTATTAATCAGAATAATAAGAAAATAATATCTCTTTCATAACTAATGACTATTATTAATTATTAACTTACTTGAAAGGTTAAGGAAGATTTACTTCATCCGCTAGTTTACGTGGATGAACCTCACACCTTTTTGTATAATTTTTTTAAAATTTTTGTGCTTTTTCGAAATTTCATAAAAACATTGTGGTTATATGATAAACACCAAAATATATTAGCTAGATTATATAGGGTAAGCGATTGATAGCTAACGAAGGATAAATAAAGCAAAAATTGTGTTGTTATTGCAAGTGTGTAATTTTATATTTAGCTCTGCCGAAATAAATACAAATTGATGAATTTATTACGTACAAATGACAGCATTTCCTAATTGATCTTGTTAATTATTATTTAATTTTAAGATAATTATTGTTTAGCAGCTTTAATGTCATTTAATTATTTAATTTATTTGTTTATGTACTTTAATGTACCTAATTGATACATGTGGCGGACTTATTGCTACGACAGTAATAAGTCCGCCACATACATTACAGTCAACCAGAAAAGCAGTCCAGCCCCCGCGGTGTGCCATTACATCAAATGCTATATGCTTTGTGATTAACTCAATACACCACGACGACTTTAATAAAGGAGATAGCGACATAACAAATAAAATGACAAAGAAACTAAATTTATAATTTATGATATATTCAATTTAGCAAAAATCACAAAACGACATGTTTATACTAACACATGAATGATATACAATTTCTCCGCAACCATACGGAAAAAAAACTGAAACTCTAAATAAAGTTCTCGCTTACAAGGTTTTCTATTGAAAATTATGAGGATTGTAGACATATTAAACCGCCTTTATTTTTCACACATATAAATATTAAATCTTACAAAAAGAGGGCACGATTTTCGGAAAACTGATTTGTTTCAAACTTTTCATAAATGTAGCCTTGCATTAATGTATCGTATTCGTGTAAATCTTGGTGTGCACCTCTCAAAAAAATTAGGAAATATTTTAACGAGACCGACGTATATGAGCCTAAGGTTACATAAGTAGAATATCATTTAAAAAAAAACTGGTGTCTTTCAATTCAGCGAATGACGATAAGGAAAGACCAAAAAAGAAAATGTAACGTGTAACCATAACGGAAAACAGAGGAAAGATAACTTATTGATGCGCATACCATATATTTTATAATATTTATGAGAAATAATTTGAATTTTGAATTTTTTTGCATTGTTAAGGAGAAATAAGAATAACGAAAAAAATCGAACGAAATACGTAATAATTTTTTGGAGACGCCAACAATAATAATTAATGCTGCTTGTTTCATTTAATATCTAGCTATTTCTCAAATTATTTAAAAATAAACTATTAACTGACATTGACAATGGTTCAATTGAAGTCAAAATGAATATCTTTTTCGCTATTATTGAGGTTTATGTGATTTGTTCGATGAACCTTTCAAGTACGCGAGTATCATGGATTATTATGGCACATTTATAGATAGGTAGAGGATTTAATAAGACATACTCTGCACTTTGTTTTATCTCGTTAGATCAGATATTAAAATAATTTCGTAATCTACTATAACGAATTCCGTAACTACTTATGATAAAATATAAGATTTATCTTTTGTCTTATTGACAAACTGATCTTTAGAAAGACTTAACGCTCTTTCGTTTGGGACAACAGGATTGCATTTAAATGAAATTTATTATCTGGTTATCATACATTAAATTGAAAGTGATGTCTACGCTCCTTTTGTCCACCTACATAAATAAAAAAATAAATTTCAAATATGAAACAAATTAATATTCTTCTTTTGTGTAACAAACCATCACCGATTACTTTATTTTCTGTTCAAATTTGTTTATTTCCTCTATTATGAAAATATTTTATGATATCACTTAAATTCACTTACAACGAAGATTATTTTGAATTTCTTTAAAAAATCCGTGAGTTTTCTTCTAAAATATATAAACCAAAATTATTTCACGGGAATGCTTTAAGTACGTAAACGTCACATACATCTCCTGAAGCAAATAATCTGGTATTGTTTATTGTGTAATTTTAATGCATAAAGGAAGAATCAAAACTCAAATTAACATGGCAAATGGAAATTCAGATCATTTTTTTATAATTAACTATATCCCATTTTTATTACTCTATTTCCATACACCAGTTGAAACCAGAAACATTGGTAAGAAGCTTTACGGTGCCCCATTTTTTTAAATAAAATAACGCTTTTCTACGAGTTCTGTACAAAATTTTCCAGTTTCTCTCTATATGAATATGAAAATCAGTATTCCCATAATCCATGACGAACGAGTCCGATTTGTCAAATGGTGTCACTAACATGCCACGCAATTTTCACATACCAGTAATTGATATAATTTAAGTAATTAACACATCACAGTATCTTAAATTGTATCTTCTTTTGCTTCCCTTGAACTAAAAATATAAATTATTGCATCTTATGCATTCATCATATGCGTCATCGATGTTTTATGAATCAGCGGCTGATCTAAATTTGTAATAGGTTTAGTAGCTTAGTTGGAGCGTTACATCGTCCCAGTTATTTATTTCGATCATCTTGCAATTTCTTTTCTTGAAATTGTTTTGAAAATTCAAACTCTGTTTATGATAAATTTCACATTTTTAAATTCGGTGTAGATTTAATAAGGTTGTAAAATGATAAATGGTACGCAATATTGAAAATAAGAAGTGCGAATGAAGGAAATACACTTGTCAATATTTTAAGAAATTTTGGAAATATTTTAAGTATTTATTCAACGAAGTTCTCTTCTACAATACCATCATTAAACTAAATAACAAGAAAATTAAATCAGATAAAGGATAACTTAATTGCATATATACTTACGTAAAGAATTCCTCTATCTTCCTATTGTACTGACAGTACAATGAATAATTTAGATTAAAAGTAGAGAATAAAATTAGGGTATGTACAAAAAGAGGTAAATAACAGTTTATGAAGGGTGGAAATTACTGGTCAGAGTTATTGGTTTTTTTTTAATATTTAAAAGTATGCACAAACAAGTTACGCATTAATATACTGAATGAAAATTAGCTTATGTGTTGATGTACTACTAATTAGCGTAGTGCATTAGCCAGCGCAGGGCCGATAAAGATTGTGTCAAGAATATTTCTTTTTACATCACGTTTAGTGTCAAAATAACCAGTAAAAACTTCGTATGGGTATAATTTATTTTACTGAGAATTTTTCATATGTATTTCTTTTCATAAAATTGTTGAAATATTTACATTAAGGAGAATTAATAAATTTACCTACAGATCACTTTTTTAACTTCAAAATAAGTAACGTAGCTTATCTATAAAAGATGAATGGTGTGACGGATTTTTCTTTAGATCTTTTTATGAGTTATATTTTCTCATGCATATTATTACTGTATTTGTAATAGTTTTGGCAACGTACATCGCCGACTACCTACCTAGAAAACCGACTACTTTTATTCTTGTACTATTAACTGTATCTCTGAAGAGTATAATGCACATAATATATATATATATATATATATATATATATATATATATCAATTATATAGCCCACGGTAATATGAAAACTACAATGAAATTATATTTCAATTGTATTGGTACTTTGCACATGAATATAATAAAATATAATAAACAATAACAAACGAAACCGACCATTTACAATTATATTCATAGGATTAGCACATTCGTCAAAAAATTTTAATTTTTTAATGCGCTTCTTTCTTCTGATTCAAGACATGAACAAAATTTTAGCCGAAAATAGTTGTTTCATTTTATTTTTTTACTTGTTGGAACTTTAATACGAGCACAGACAAAAATAAAGTCAACTAACACTATTGTTATACGAGAAATCTTCCACGTTTTCTAATCTCTCTCCTTACATAAAAATAAAAACTGAAAAGCTGTTCAAAGATTGAAAATATTTTAAAATTTTGGTTGGAGTATTTCATTTATTAAGTACTTATAGAGGTAATATATCTGCAGATGTTTCCTGTTTTCTTAAAACTAACAACCTAAATCGTAAAAATTAGATATGTAGTAATAGGAATGACCAAAATATTATTTTTTATAAGCAGTAGTTAAAAACGATTTATATGCTTATTTATTCTATAGTTAATATCTATATGTGCTATTATCCTAAACAATACTATTTAAAGGCTTTGAACAAAATAGTTGATATTCTGAGAATAGAGAGAACACTTTGAAATATTCTTTATTGGTGGCTTACTGTAAAACATATAGTAATCCCGATGTGGATGATTGTTTTCTAGATGGAAATGGAGTTTTGGTCAACACACATATTTATAGACCACTTGCTTGAACTGATGAATGAATTGGAGAATATTAGCATAGCACCACATTTTTTTATCGTTGATACATTAATTACATATCCATTAATTACACAGTTAAAATATTACTTCGCTGCATGAAATATACTCACGCCAAATTTGGTAATGATTTATTAATTTATTGCAGAATTATAATGTCATAAAATTCAAATCTCCATTATAATATATGTGGTATGTATTGCTAAATACAAAACATTTAAATTATTGTAGTATAAAAAAGGGAAAAATAATATAAAAGCCTTAAAAATTTCACCTATTAAGGTGCAAATTTCATTAAAATTCTCAGATTGAATTAACATTAATTAAATAATCGAAATGTAACGAATTTTTCCCTATTTCGATTATCACTACTTGTATTATTACTTCGCCATAGAAAATTATTTACAGATCTAACTCATATTTCTGTAATCAAAATTCATGACTTTGTTAAATGAAACTAATATGAAAACTTTTCTTAATTTTGTGTGGTGTTTGTAAATAGTGAATGGTCAATTTCTGAAGTGAACTAGTTCCATTCTCGTAAACTAAACGTAGACTATACTTTCTATCGCGTCCCAAAAATGTAACTAAAAATCAATTTGAAAAATGTTTGTATCTGTTATTAATGTTTTAAAACACCTTGGTAAAATAAAGTTTGATGCAGTGATTATGAGAATGAAAAAATGTATACTAAATTGTTATATATCTTAATTTTTTTTGGTGGAAAAAAAAAATTTTATTTCATGATTCTTAATCGAAAATAAAAACATGTTAATCTAATATTAGGAGTATTTCTGAAGAAGCCGACATAAAATAAAAAAATAAATTTCTGAAAATTTGGGGAAATTTAATAATTAGGTAACTGTGTCTTTATCAAAATACTATATAAAAAGTATAAAAATATATGTCACTAAGGAAACAGTATTTATGGAGATCACAAAAATATTTGCGTCGTAATTTTTTTTAGCCAAGCTTTAGAAAATTATTATATTCAGCAAAAATAGAAATTAATATATGTACGTAAATAAATAACTCTATATCCAAGTGAGAACAACGTATAGGAAAAAAGCTAGAAAAAATAACAAAATTTCAAAAAATTAATATTTTCACATCTATGATTTTTGGTAAGATCTGTAACACATAGGATTTTTAACATGAAAATGTTAACATATGATTAATTTACGGTGAAGTTGATTCATCAGTTAAGGTGGATATTTCAAATGTTACGTACGAGTTTCGTATTTTTTCATAATCAGCAATACTCAGTGAATTTAGTAGTTCTATCTTTGTTAAAGAACTTCAGTTCATACTTGGGGAAGAAGTTATGTTTAACGTTCTCCAGATTCTTATAACAATTTTGTATGTACTGGTTCTAGCAATCATTTAGATGGTACTAATGATGAGAAAATTATTCAAATAAATTTTGTGATGTAAATCGTTTTATAAAAGCTATTTGCGTAGTTTTGCTCACAGAGCCACTATAATTTTTATAAAATAACATTACATCAACGCATACATAATGGCTTTGATCACGCAGACCTTTTTTAAGAATTGTGTGATAAAAAGCAATAATTTATGTAATATTTTAAAGGTATTTTCTACATGATCCCCATGAAACACGATATTGCTTAACAGTCAATTAACATATCAATTTTTATTCTACCTGGCTGTTTCGTATTATAGAGGAAATGCATAAACTTATATTGGATTAAAATAAATATATCAACATGGTATTATAAAGACACGCCACTAGAATTTGTCTAGTTATTTTTCGCGTTCTGCACGTATTACGCGTTAACGGTTGAAAGAAGCAAATTATTATATGACGAGGTTTTATATGTTAACTAAAATATTGTTGATATCCAACAGCCTCTATTTTCATACTATTATTTGCGTTTACAAGTTATTGAAGTTAAAATTTTCTGCAACAACATCTTCAGGTCAACATCTTCAGGTCTGCAACAACATCACTCAAAGATATTCTCATACAAAGAAACCTCGGCCGTGGCAGTGAATTTTAATAAAGTAGAGATAATACTAGATCACGTAGTTTCATTCAGTTAAGAAAAATTTAATTATTAAGAATTTCTACTAAATTGACGCCATTTGGCGTATTCAAATTATTGAAGGTCAAACAAATGTAAGGAAGCTGTAAGAAGGTATTTAGCATTCGGTTATGGCTACTTCGCTTGCTTGGATTATACAGCCTAGGAAATGTTATAAATAAACTATAAATAGATATTTATGTTGGATATACATTTTTATGTAGGATATACATTTTTATGTAGGATATACAGTTTTTCGGTTTGGTTACTTTTGAATGAGACTTTTGATCGTTTAAATGGCTTTTATGATTGAATGTGTGAATGGATTAATTTTTACAAATTTATGAACAAATATACGTAATACTACTGTAAGAAAATAACAAATTAATAAGAGTCCTCCCGAAAAAAAACGATTTTTGAAATAACTATAGTACGATGGAACACAATTATACGCTGGGCTATTTTATATTATAATCCGAGGAATATGATGTGTCGCTATGTCTAGCATTTATGGGTTATGGAAAAGTCTTCCAGTCTGTCGAAACTGAGCCGTGCTTTAGTCTCTGCAGCGATGCCGTTATGTCAAAATATTAAACTGTTTGTACAATAGCGCCATCATGGCAGTCATATTATAGGACCAGAATACGAAACTGATCCAGTTGCAGCTAGGTTTAAAAGGAGATTTAATCTCTTCAAAACTCTTTGCCGTAGCGATAGAAATTTCTTTCGATCATCTTGAAATGCTAAGAATTTATCATCAATATCAATAACGAATACGTCACTTACCTTTCATTTGCCGTCGATGTAGGGGATATGAAAGCCAGGTTGACCCTTGCTCGCTGGATGACCTTGGTATGATTCTTAGAGACTTAAATAGAGTTTTCCAACAGATGGACAGCTCACGCTAGGAGAACAGAACATCTAATAAAAGTGTAGGGCAGGTGTTGGGTGTAAGCAGTACTCGATCGATTTTTCGATAATCAATATACATATGTTCAGCAGTGTCAGTCTTTCGTCTGATGATGATGAAGAGCAGTATTATGCAAAATTATGTGTTACGTAGTGTAATTTATTCCTACTTAGCTATATTACCGTATATATTATGTTACACACGACGCTCATTGTAAACAATATTGTAAGCTGATACCACGACGCTGTCAAACACGTGACAGATAATCACAATTTGTTAATGCGATGACACTAATTACTGTAATAGAAGTTACTCGAGAGCAGTTCGATGTTATTCTATGTGTGAAAATGAGACGACGCTCGAGTTATTTCATTGTGGCATGTTTATATACAAGGGAAATATGTTTGGAATTTGTGTATCATATTCGACATTTTAAAAATGAGCAGCTATATGATTAAAGATGACTCGCTTAATAATCGGATGAGGATATAAATATTCTAGTTCAGTAGATTTTCTTCATATTACATAAAAACATTATTATCAATTGGAGTCAAGCAATAAGTTGTTAGATCTAGGCTATTAAAAACCAAATAAAAAGTGATTAAATAAATACTCATTACTGAAAACCCAGATTGGGAAACCTTTTATTGACTAAAGACGGACCACAAAAAGCATTCTTTTACGCCTTATATTACATTAACAAGGAAGGCATTTTTGCTCCCCTTATTAAATTATCTGCCCGATGTCAATATTGTGTTCATGCCTAAAGAATAATCTTAAAAATATCTATTGGAGTGAATGGTATTTTAGACATTTATCAAAATTTTATTTCAGTATTGGAAATTTGTAGAGTCTATATAATGGAAAACGTGTATTGATATATGCAATATATCAATAACTATATGTAAAGGCTAAGGAATAAAAACTCAAAGAAGGATTACAGAAATGAACAAACAATTGTATGAAATAAATAGAATTAAAAATATGAACAACAGGTAACAAATAAAAAATAAAAAAAGGAAATAAAAATCCTCTTCGAGTAGTATTATAGGATAAAGACGACGATGATGCTTATGTTATAATAATGTACATAATAAATATTATACTAATTGTGATAGACTCGTAGATTTCTGACATTTTTTAGAAAGAGAGTGAATTTAAAAACAATTCAAAATATCCAAACTTTTAATGATAGCAATGAACTTATATTGATTGATGTTTGTCTCGTGTATAAGTTATACTTGTACTCTTTCCATGCACACATTGAAAAGTTTTATTGTTATCTTAATTAATTCAGTATTATAAAAATCGTTACTCTCAAAGTTGTCGAAGATCATTTTACAGAAGATTTGCTTGAAAAATGACATAGTTAAAATTAACAAAAATTCATTGGCATTGGCGCAATGGATTCATTGGATAATTGAAGATTTTCAAGGATTTCGAGTGGATAAATGAGTGGAAATATTTATATCATTACGTATACCCAACGGTCACAAATATAACCTTTCCTTGGAATTTACCACAGTTTTCGCAATCATCTAAATTATACTTTAAAATTAACGTATAAACAATTTAAATGATCGACCAAGTTACAATTTATATCCTCGACAATTAATCTTACATATTGTTACATTGTACATGATAAGTTAAATTTTATTAATAAAGTAGGATACATACTTCAGTTTGTTTCATACTGAGAAGTTTTATTTGGTAATTACCATACCTTGAAAGACTAATTTTTAATTCATGGTCAAACCTTATAATGAAATTATGCGATTTTAATACGCATATGCTACAACAATAAATTTTGTTGGTACACGAAAACGCTAAATTACTGAGTTTTAGTTAAATCTGTGAACACATTAAAATACGAAGCCGTCATTTAAAACATTGATATTTAGAACCTTTTGAGAGAATTTATACTTTTAGACTAAAAATCGTGGGAGTGGTATGAATTTGTTTGCGTTTAAGATAAATCCGTTAGCCCGGGCCTGGACTAATGGTTTTAAATTTGTCATCATCTACTAACTGAAAAGTTATTGTGAGAGTGAGAATATTTACGTTTAATTTTTTGTTTTTTTATGGTATCCTTGAATTTCAATATAAGAATAATAATTATTTATAAGAATAATAATTATATTAATAATTAAATATAATTATATTATTAATTATATATAATTATATTATATATAAGAATAATAATTATTTCAAATATGTGGTAATTAGGCAGGAATGTTATATCCTATTAAGAGCGCAAAATTAATTTCAGTAAGGGAATTACAAATTTACAATTAAGATGGAATTAAATCCATATTGATAATTAATTTTAATAAAGATGACAGCTGTTATAATATTTTCATTAAATATTTTCCACTCAATAATTTTATTCTATATTTGTTAATGATATTTTTAAAGAAAGTTACAGATTTTCAATATATTCTTTTTTAAATAGTTATAAATGAAATAATGGATTCATATATCATCATTTATCGAATAATGATTGGTATGTGAATATCGCTTCTACTTAACATTTCCTATGTACTTATTGACTTCGTAGTGAAAAAACGCACTTTAATTTGTTATTGGCACTGGCCTTCAACTTTATTCATATCTAAGTCCTAATATAATTGTGTCTAATATACATAATGTAAATCTAATCCTAAATGCATTGTAATCGCCATTTTTTTCTTAAATTTATTCTAAAAATTTACTAACAAAAGTGTTTATGAATTATCTACGAAAAATAATCCTTAGTCGCTCTGTGACATCACTAGTTTTACTTTTGACCATCCTTAACTTTTTGGTTAGTAAATGATAAAGCAAGATAATATAATCATAAACTCTTAAATATATGCTTAACATTTCAAATTACGATTTGTATCCATTGATTTAGTTTTTTCCTACATTTGGATTAAACATTTCTTTTTGTTGAAGTATCAATACAAACCGTTTGCAAATAATTGACATGAATTAGGATTACGGAGCATATTTCTATGATATTTGTTTCATCATCCAATAATATGAATCTATTATTGAACACTGAATGCAACTTGAATGGTTTTTGATTTATAATCAATGCTATCTGATATTTTTGCTTTCTATTTAATATTTATAAAAATCTCTATAATTACATCGCGTGACTAATCCTAATTTGAAACATTTTCTTTAAGTGATTAGAAATTTAATCTTTTATTCATTGTAAAATTTTATCAATAATCTATGCATTCTTCATGCAATCAAATTAAAAAATAAATTAAATTCACATCCGTGAAATGTTCCCTTTTTTATGTGAAAATTTTCCCTTCTCTTTATCTTTTGCACCGTAACAGTAATTACTATTTTTACGCTGCTACAATTTATTCTTATGTAATTCATAAAAATTGCCATCAAACTCTAAATAAATACCTCATCTCGATCAATCTATGGGCTCGTGAAATTAGTTTTCTCATTTCAAACTACATTTCTATATTCCACGAAAAGTTTTTTGGTATCATTTCTCTACAACAAGTTAATCCGTCTAAGTTACAAACTTTGAAACTGTCAAACTTTCGATAACTAATATTGATCATATTTTGTATTGATAATATTTGATCGATGATCTATGTTAATATTAGCTAACAGACCATTATCTCATGACGTTCCACCTACATTAATATACTTGATTAAAAAATTGTTAGAATGCTCTTACTTTGAGGCAGATTATAGTCTACATGTTATCAGGCTACGATTCAAAAGGACTGAGCAGTGATAAAGCGGAAAATGTTGTTTGCTTTGTTTGATTGCTTGCTCTAATCTTTGAAATAACAAACATTTGATTTAAAGTTCTTTTTGTATTACGAACACAAAGGAGGTTTTAAGAACAATTATAGGTACATTCCCCTACAATTTATTAAAGCATACCAGAGCAAGATGGAGAAGAACCGGCTTATTTATTAATCGATCATCCCGAGTATTCCTGTCGATGTACTCCCGACTCCGAAGACCAATTTTGTTTTGCGAACCGAGTGGAGGTATTTAGCGATGGGTGTGGGGGGAGCAGCTCACTTAGGTGGCATGTCGCATGGCGCACTAGCATGGTCGACTCCCAGCGCAACAGACGTATCCCAGTGAGCACTTTTGAAGGCGATTAATTTATGATTGTTGAGTTAGTGTAGTATTTTTAATATTCTGTTATTGATTCCAAAGTAGTTAATACAACTATATGCAAGTGGTTCCGCAAAATTCAGTAAACTATATGTAATATAATTGTTCTAATGAATATGAAGCAATTTATTTTAGGACATTAGTTCGAAAAGTAATGCAATGTATAATGTGTTGTACATTAGTGTGTAGTTAAATTTTAATAATAACTCATGTGAATATGAGAGACATAATTTTAAAAGTACTTGATAAAATTGCAAGCATATGATATTATAATATCATTATATGTTAATAAAGCGGCGACGAAATGCCTCGCGGCCTACAATGCAACGGTTATCTATGTAACATAATATATTATAAACTTTGATTATTGATACATGTGACGTCCACAAGATTTAAAGGAGTCTTTTATAGAACTCAATTTCTGTAGATGACATACATCTTGGTCGGGTTAGGGTGAATATTTGGCTGCACATATCATCTTTCTTTATGGAAATCAGATCGCGAATGTTTTCATTGGAGGCAACCGTGACTTTTTGCCAACACTGTTGGGTTCTCTGTATTTTAGCAAATACGCCACGTCGGTCTCTCATAAGTTTTTTTCTTGATCTGAATAAAAAAGTTATGTAGAAAATAAATCATGCATATTTTGCTCAGCAAAGAAGACTTTATCGTACCATGAATAGTGGTGATACGTTTTCAAGCTGCATTAGTTTTCAGTTTACAGATTAAGATTTGAAATAATGAAAATATTTTAAAATAATTTTAATTTATATTCAACATAAGTTTCATTTAATTTTCATAAAAAACAAATTAAATTTAAAAGATTTCAGATGTTAAAAAATATAATACGATATTTTAAACCTGTTTTTGAGTTCATAATTAACGTCCATTTACCTTCTTCTCTTTTTAATTTTGAGTAAAGTATCAAAACCGGATTTGTTACCTTAAATAGAGTCAAAAAAAATTAAAAATATTTTAGACCAAAAAATTAATACGCCACTATTTTATTTCCTTCATTTTATTAAAACATTAAAAATAACAGGGAGTAGTGACGATGAGCAAGAAAAATGGACTTTTTTCGTGGTCGCTAATCACAATCAAATAAAACACAATAAAATGTAAGTATGTATGTATCAGAAAACAAAAGATTTGATGAATTTTTTCACATGAAATATTCTTCTTGTTAAGCTTAGTTATTTTAATTTTAGATTTTTAACAAATCTTAATTCATTTTGTGAAACTACTTTCAAAAAATAGTACAACTGCAAAAAATGATTTCTACTTGATCGGACTATTAATATCCGAGTTTAATTTTCGATTAGAATAAACTAAAGAAGAAGGAAATAGATTTCATAATGTTGGGATAAACTAACGATATGCACGCACAGTGCATCATTAACGAATTAAATATTCAGAGGTTTTTTCCAACTATACATAAGAATTATTTGGCTAAATAATAATCTTACGAATTTCTCCACAATCAAGTTTAGGGACTCACTAAAAATAAACATTCATAAATTATGGACAAAATAATAAAAATTTTATTAAAACAGTTTTTGAAAAACCTTCTTCAGAGACGTCCTGAAATGACACATTTTTTTTATTTGTCGTACAGGAATGGGACCATCTACAAAATATAATTTTGTATTTCCCCCAATATCTCATTTTGTATGTAAAATCTGCTAGATACAATTACAATTAATAGACAATTTGCAAGGAGATAGTTTAAAACATTTATACTACGGCTCTATCGGGTAACACGATATAGATCGATTCGGTAATTCATGAAATAAGTAAGAATTATTAAGAAATAATTCGAAGCAAATATTATGTTGTGTTACTGTAGCTTCCCATAGCATAGGTTTCTTTTGCATGAGAGCTCACCTGTATCATTGCCCAGAAATTTGAAATTGACCAAGTTTTTTGGTGGCACTAGGAATCAATTCAAAGTTCTACATTGCAATGTTCAAATTATTTTATGTCCACTACATTCCAATGGCCACAATTATAATGGAGTCTACTTAAGGAAAAGCAATATTTGCGACACGTATTCCACTAATTTGCTTTTTTAATTGGCGAGGATGCAATTTTCCTTAAAATGTATTCTACGTTGCTCAGTTGCAGGGGCAAATTCTCAAATTCTCGAATTTGAGTTGAGGGAGGACTGTTTCCCTCACTAATAGTTTATAGTTGAATTGCTCAAACTTTTGGTTGTGCCTGGCTATTTTACCACCACAGTCTATAAAAAAGTAAAAAATATTGTGTGGAATGAAGTATTGTATATATATAATAGAACGTCGTATTATTCAATCCAAAGCGATACATTTCTGCAATTACAATTTTTCTACCATTGTGACTACTTAAACTGAAATTTTGTTATATTATTTAAACACTTTTTGCGACGAAAATGAAATACAACAAATAATTAACTTAAAATTTCAAGCTAAAAAACAAGTTTTAATTATTCCATGAGTAAGTAGTTACTTACAAAACACGTTGATTTATAAATTTGAAACGCGATCACGCCTTAACTCCGTTATTATTATAAATTAAAACGTTTTTTCGTCTGTAACTCACCCATGCCTAAATGGCTAGATATATTTATACGAATTTCAGTTAAGACATAGTATATTATTCTAGTTTACATTTAGATGATTTTTTTATTCCAAAAATAGTATTACACAAAAATATTGCTATAAATATAAAGGTGGCACTACTTCAATGTTTTTTACTTTGTAATAACCATTCGATATTAAAGTGTCACTAGATGGCACAACAAGTATGTGAAAACAACCAAATATTTATTATTTTTTACTGAGCTACGTTGAAGTAACCTCATTTGGTTAGAAATAATTTCAATGGTCTTCGTCAAAACCAAAAGTTCCGGAAGAAAGTTAGTTCTACAAGACGAGTATAGAAAATATCTAGCTCGGCAACAAACATAAATTTTAACCATAGATTGAAATAGTTAATAATTAAAAACATATTTTTGTCAAATAAATTAAGTACTTATTGATATGTTATATCTAGAAAATATTATTACCCCTTTAATGACAGATTTTATGCTATTATTTACAACCATAAATGTATAGCCAAAATTCAGTAAAATTTATTCTATGCCTTCATCGTAATCTACGGAATATATTAGGTATGCTCATTCAATCGCCTGCTGACTGCAGTGCATCTGAAAATGGCTCATTGCCAACCTTTGATGCAGATCCCGGACATTATGTAATTACATGGCAAAGAAAGAACATCAACATAAGCAAATTGCGTACACAACAGTTAACGATATTTGCAGAGCGACCAAAGCAAAGTATAATGCTCACCGTGCATAAAGGAAAGTCCAACCGTGACTTTGGCACTTATTGACACTTAGTGCGCTGTAACAATTTGCTACTTTTAGCACGTAGTGCGCAGGAACCGAAGTAAATTAATTTGAAAATAATTTGTTTGTTTATATATGTATATATATATATATATATATATATATATATATATTTATATATATATATGTGCGTGTGTGTGTGTGTATATATATATATATATATATATATATATATATATATAAAACTGCTAAACATGGTGCTTAAAATAAAACTACACAACTGCTACATCTTTAAATCGTTATATAAGATACCGCAACTAACGCCAACCATTAATTTTAACCTAGAAAATTAGTGGATAAGCAAAAATTTTGATTTCTTTCTAAGCAACTTATTTCTGACGCTAAATTTGAGAGTTTTCGATTTTACTGACAAACATTCCGCATAAAATTTCAGCTTTTGTGAATTTAACGCAATTATAACACTTATTAAATACCTTCTAATTAGTAATAAGATAATTTATAGCTTTAACAAAAAACGCTTATTTTCTTTTAATTTTCCTGTAAGTCTATGAAGTCAAATGTATTTGCAATAAAAAAACATGATTTAATTTTAAGCATATTTATATTAATTTAGATTTAGTTTTGAATATTCCATTTTTTTTTGGGTTTCGTAAAATAAAAAGAATATTAAAAAGGGCAATTTATTTATTTCAAAGAGTTGAAATTAAAAAAAAAACTGTAAGCCAAAATAAGTAATTCCTATTAATACCTGAACAGGCACAAATGGCTTAAAAGGACGACATTAGCAATTCTAAATCTACCTCGTCCATTCAATAAATCCCACTAGCCTTAACTCCGTAAGATCTGTGAAAGCCTTCGGATTTCGTTGTGAACACTTCGTACAAAATATAAATCCATTTGTCTTAACTTAACCTTTATTGAATTCGGGTGAGCTCACAAGAAAGTATTGAAAGTATAATAAATAATCAACATTTTGAAAGGAAAATATAGACTTTCCAAAATCACCTATGAATTCCCAAGTAAATCCGACTAAATACAATTTAGTTTTTAAAGTATAATAAATTTACTTTAATAATTATGGTAACGAAATTTACAAACGACAACTCGATTACTAAATAATAGTCTATGTTTATGGTTACCTATGCCTTTCTGCCACTTTCCATCTACACAAGGTAAGTAGTGGTAATGCATTTTCATATGGATGCATGGTAAATTTTTCACCATTACAATTTCGACGCGATTAAATTATGTCACTTTTTCTTTTTTTATGAATATATCCAGCTGCTGCTCGCGATTTCGATCGCTCTAGTTAATACAAGAGCGCTTTCACTTATATTTCATAATTATTAAAAGTATTTCAACTAAGTAAGTTAAACTAACAATACGCACAGGAAAATTTTCTAATCTATTTTAACTCGACTTCCAGGGGATAAATTAGATGCGGACGGCTATGTACTTAGAGGTGTTAAGTTTTATATAAAAATATTTTTCGATTATTTCTTTGGCCTGAATTCTCGGCTTAATTTTTAATATTTTCCATTTCACAGCCTGGAATTATTAGCCTATGCATGAAATGAAATTTGTAGCATATGTTGCGGAGAAGCAGTGATAGGTGGACCCTTAGTCTGTCGATTTTGTATATTTATTTTATATTAATACGTTAAAACTATTATGCTTAAGTTTAACATTTCCGTTGTGTATTTTTTGTTGGTTTTGTAATATCTAATAGATGATAAAATAGGAAATCTACTGCCGACGCCAGAGTGACGATTAAAATGTATTGTTCTAAGGATGCTGGTATAGGAATTATTCCTTATTTCATGATATCAAAAATACGTTAACATTTTAAAAATGTTGCAGTCGAAGAGAGACAAAATAAACGAAAAATATTTAAAAGAATATAAGTGATATATTTAAAAAATATTGTTTTATATTTTTGCAATCCCGTAAATATTCCATAAAATATATTTTTATACAACCTAATATTAAAGGATCGAATGACTTTTCACAGAAAATAATTAAAGTGATATTCTTTAAAAACATGTTTACGTTTTTCCGGAAAGTATTTCGTTACAAAAATATTTACTCCTCAACATTTATAAATGAAAATTTACCGTAGATTGAAATTAATTTCGAAATGAAGGTGATATCTAACAGCACGAAAATTTTAAAGCTAAACATTACATCACTTGCTAATTTGCGGAAGTGGAATCAAGTTGTTATAACGCACTGCGTCGTTATACATCATCACACATAAAAGTAAATATAAGAATAATGTGACATATTTTCTTTGAGATAGTATCAAATAAAAATAAATTGAAATGTAAATCAATGCCAAATCGTAAGCAATTTTGAGGGGTGAACTCGTTACCGGGTGTTATTTAATTATTATAGTAATGAATCTGCGAGATAAACTTAAAGTAATTCAAATTAACGACCGAACTTTTTGAGTTTTTGTGATAGTTTTTTGCTCAGTATTCGTTCAAATTTATGCGTGATTTTGAGATGAATATTATCGTCATAAAATTTTAATTTTATATATTTTAAAAGAACTGAGTTGGCAGGTGATTAAAATTAGCTCGTAATAGTTAATGTAAATGGACAAAAGCAAAGGATGAGTAAATAATGGCTTTTATGAAAGTTTTACTGTACACTGCGGTGCGTTTCGATCAAAAATAGAACATGAGTTATATTCAATTATAATCGCTTAATGTAGAAATTTTAAATTTGTCATAGTAATGAGCATATTAACACCCTTATCTAAATAACTTACACTTGAAACAACAGGAAGGGGTAAAGAAATCGGGAATTTTTTTAAAAAGACATACGCAGTTGGGGTATTGTTTGAAAGAGCTAGTTATAAAGGTTTTAAAATATTGTTGTTTTCATTTTAGGTTATGTATCATCTGAGATATACTGAGATATTTGCAAAAAAATATGTTTTTTCTAATTTCCGAAACAAATTATGAAAAAAACAGAGTTTTATAAGACTACGAAAAAATTGTAAGAAAACTGTATGCATGAATTTAGATGTAACAATTTTTGAGCTATCCGCAATAATATATGTCTCCCAGTTTAAATACATTAAGTGTTTTTAAATACTTATTGCGCTAAAAAGCCCAAATTAGTGGCAAATTAGGACAAATGGAGTTTCGAACGGGATAAGCAACACTTATTCGGTTTTCCATTATGCAAAAGTGAAATCAAATTTATAATACCAATTAATTAATTTTCATTCATTCAAATCTCACCGACCGTGTTTTCAGGTTTCCATAGTCAAATGCCGAAAAAACTAAACCCTTATCATTTCGTTACTTCCGTCTGTCCACCTATGAAAAACACCAAAACTCTTCCAATTTAAGACCGATCATGATCAAATTTTACCGATCAGATTCATGGGTAGGAGCTCAGATGAAGAATTTACTTATCTCGTATACTATTAAGTATGCTATTATTACTGACAACGTGAGACAATACGTACCTGACGTAAGGTTGAAGGGGGATTTCAGTGATTCTAGTGTAAATCATTATAATATGGTTACAGAACCCTATCGTGGGTGTGATTCACTCGAACTTGGGTTAGTTTATAGAGATTCGTAACCGCTTTTTCGGAAACTGCTAGACGTAGAGACATGAACTTTGACATAGTAATAAGACATATTTAAGATCCATACATATTCTAATAGCTAAAATCCAAATATATTTATTTGGGAACTTTATAGAGAGCAGATAATATATTCGTATTTTTTTAAATTCCATATATAGTGTGGTGTTATTTGAAAGCACTAATTATAAATGTCTCAAAAATATTTTTTGTGTAATTTTAAGTGTTATATCTTTACGGATGGATAATAATACGCAAAAAATATGTTCTTCTCCATCCATCTTATTTTCAAAACTGCTCAATCTAAAAATATGCAAAACATAGCGGTTTTTAGAAGCCCGCGTATAGGTTGTAGGAAAACTACAATGATGATACTAGATGTCATAATTTTTTAAATACTTCCCATGATTTTATGCCTATTCTCAGAAATCGAGTTATGTAAAAACGAAAAAGATGATAAAGTAATACATCTTATTAAATAGTATTTTTTTTTTTAAAAATTTAAATTATTGTAACACTTTTTTCCTCTTATTTAAAATATTCATATAACAATTAAAGAGGAGGTAAGTAACAATCTCAATTTTTTAAAATTTGTTTTTACATAGTTTGAAAAGAAACCTGATAGAAATACAAAAATATTTTTTCATACTATTGAATTGCCTATTTAAAAGGATATTCTAAAAAAATATGCAAGTATATGTATTTATATATGTATAATTCTTTTTTCTCTGAAAAATTTTAACATAATTTGGACTTTCTAAAATTGGAATTCGCGAATCATTTAACAAATACCTTAGTTAGGCTCATTCTCGTGTTAGCGTTCACCAAGTTCCTGCATCGAGTTCTCAAGGGTGTTATGTAAATAAATTCCTACTGATTTAATGACACGAAACAACGTTTTGTAAAGTAAATATTTAAATTAACTTCTGAAATTCTAGTCCAGAATACAAAAAATTAAAATCTTTACAAAAACAATTACGTTATGTAACTGTCAGACCAAAATAAACTGACAAGTTATCTAGGAAATATTAGAATCATCTAATAAGTAATTTGATATAACTCTTAGGCCAATATGTGGTATTCCACCTAAGTTCTGCATTTTTCCAATATATATTGCCAAAATGAAACACTAAAAAAAATTTAAAAATCAATTGTCAATTCAAAGTAAAGTAACTGCAAAGTCAATCTTCTTTAGAAACAGTAAAGCAAGACAAGTCACTATCCGTTAGCACAGTAAACTAACAATTAATTTAGAGAAATGTATGAAGATTGCTTATGATATATATGGTTTTTTGGACGGCAGTCATTCAAATAACTTTAAATAAATTAAAAGAAATTGTCAGTAGCCTAGACAAATTTGCATACAATTTCGGATTTATTTATCCATAGACTTAGCAATGTATTTTATATTATCAAAATTCACAACATAAATTTAGAAATTCAGTTTTGCCACAATGCCTTTCAAGAAACTATTTAGCAGACAAGTCTACAATCAATAGCTAGAATAGGCCGAGAACGTAATATAAAAGTATGTATCAAAAGGAAATCTTAAATTAACGAGAAACCGGTTCCTCCCAGTTTATTTTACGATATACTCCAATTAAAACGTGCCAATTATTTATTTACTGTAGTGTTTTTTGGATAACTGCATCGAAACTGATTACGATTATAATATATTTTAAATTTTTCTTTTAAGTTCGATTTATAACTCTAAGAATAAACTGGAACCCTTTAAATTAATTTGTTAGGCATATGTTTTTTTTATATTTCTGTACGCTTTTATTACAGCCGTATAGAATTCAGAGTAAAAATTATTAGAATTACTTAGCAGTTTTTAAAAAAAATAACTCATAATTCCACAAAAAATATTACGTTGGCATTGCAGGGCGCGCATTTTATCATTGACTAGCGCGCCAGTTTCGGGCAATTACGACTCGAGTAATTTTATAAGGAATCAACTTTTAATATACCTTTAGGAAAAAGCAGTTTTTCTTTTAAAAAAATGTTAAATTTTTTTAAGATAATTGCCATGATATAAATTTATTTAAAAAAAATTACTTGCGTCTTTGTTCGTCGTTGGTGCACATATGTGCGCGTATGAGAACAGACGACAGGTCTCAATTCTCGACTGATTTTGGGAGATTCTTTTTAACCAACTTCAAAAAATGAGGAGGTTCTCAATTCATCGGAATCTTTTTTTATGTATGTTCAGCGATAATTCTTTACCGAGTGGAACGATTTCGATGTTTCTTTTTTATCTCAAAGAGGGTGCTATAGGTTTAGTGTTATGTAAATATGATGATGATCTGTTGATGAGATCTTGAAATGAATGCTCGAATTCCTTAAATAACGGCAATAAATCAACTATGATTCAAAATATTTGCTACAGATAGTTGTTATTTTGCAAAATAACTACACCATTTACCAGGTCAGGATCTGATGATAATTTCTAAATATGAGCAACGAATCTCCTTAACGGATATTAGCAAGTAGTTCAAAAATAAGTAACTAAGTTATTTATTGCAAATAAGTAGGTACCTATCTTGAGCTAATCATTTTTTACTTACCTTGTTTGATGTCGGTTTTTTTAAATATATTTTATTCCTGTCCATTACTTAAATATTTAAATATAAACCTACTTGTTTTCACAAAGTTTTATCAAATTATTTAACTTTTTAAACAATTTACTCGTGCCCTCCCTTGCTAACACTTTTTTTTATTATTATTTTTTACAATCTTTTATTTGCAAAGCTACACAAAAAATGGAGGGTATGTTCTAATGGTTTTACTGACGATTTTTTGTCGCATTTTAATATTTCAAATATTACTTAGTTGAAATATTTTCTGTCTATTCCTTTATGTTATTATACTACTTGCGTCGTCCTATAATATTTTTTGCAAAAAAATGTGAAAACCAATATTTCTTTTAAAAGACTTTCTTTAAGGATATGTATATAAGAAATACAACACAGTTTCTAAGATCTACTAAATAAAAAAATCAGTGAGATATAAGTTGAATTTTCCCATCACGTTTCTAAATATTCAAAGATGCATACGGAAAAGGTTAAATGGAACGAAGTGTTTGCTATCCACTTCAACTAAAGTATTTCAATAATTTCTTGGTGCACATCGAAAACTTTCTTAGTTTTTATGGTTCCATAACTAAAACAGAAAAACTGAATCCTTTGGTAATAACTGACATGTCTATGCATCAGTCAAAACCGTTTTTTAAAAACATTATCTCTGAGACTCAAAAATATTCATTTAACAATTTTAGGTGAGCCAAATTAACTACACGAAATTTTTAATTGCATGTGTAGTGCGGGATGTCGTTTGAAACAGCTATTTTTTGTAATTTTAGACATTATATCTTAAAAGATTTTCCAGCCTCTTTTATATAAATTATGCAAAAAAAAATTGTCAAAAATTAGGAAAAAAAATTTGTTTTCCTTTCTCTTTATGAGCAAAAATACTCTAATCCGACTCGAAGATAATAATGATCGTTTTATATTTGTAATTTTTTTAAAGAGATATATCATATTCTATATCCGTGAAAATATTATATTTTATGCCTATGGATATATTTACGTTGTGAAAAATTGATGTGTGTAAACAGATTAATAGTAACACTATATGCACTTAATGCTCTTAAGTATTTATGAGAAGATATATGGGTACAGAACCCTCGTAATAAGAGTTCTTTTTTGTTTGACATGATCCTCTCTATTAATATTACTTGTCCTTATTACTAACTTAATTGCTTACTAACTTAATTGAATTTTTTCGTTGGTCAGTTTTAATTATAAAATAAATTAAACAATAGAAGCACAAACAAGGAAATATTTTGTTTTATTATCAGCATATGAAAAAAAATTCAATGCGTTATGCGTTGAATTTTTTTGTGTCAAAACAGAAAATTTTTAATTTTGCTAAAATATATATAAAAGAGGCTGGCAAAAGTCCATATAGTGCTGAGTTTAAATTTTCAAGAGTCAAGATGGCACTCTTAAATAGAAAAGATGAAAAAAAACTAGCTCTTAAAATTTTTTATTTAAATCATTAATAAGACGAATGAGAAACCTTGAATTTTTTTCATCAGAGTTAAGCATTTTGTCATATTTAAAAATATTATTTCTGCAGAACACTTTAAACAAGCAAGATATAATGAAATTCAGTTTATATCCATTGTGTACATCATATTAATATATTATTTATTGCATCTACAGACTACAGATATCTACATATAATATACTCTATGGAACCACCTTTTAAAAAATTGTAAGGAGAAATACTCAACTCCAGCTTAATTCTTATCGCTCTCCTTTACCCATGACTTTTCCTTAATTCAACTGCCCACCACTATGTAAAGGTTATATTTATGTCACAACACGATTGATAAGATTTTGATTAGTTCAACTGCCCACCACTATGTAAAGGTTATATTTATGTCAGAACATGATTGATAAGATTTTGATTAGTTCAACTGCCCACCACTATGTAAAGGTTATATTTATGTCACAACACGATTAATAAGATTTTGATTAGTTCAACTGCCCACCACTATGTAAAGGTTATATTTATGTCAGAACATGATTGATAAGATTTCGATTAGTTCAACTGCCCACCACTATGTAAAGGTTATATTTATGTCAGAACATGATTGATAAGATTTTGATTAGACAATTATAAGTGTGAAAAAGAGATATGTAAATGAGAGATCTCCCAGAGGTTCATTTAAATATTTTAAGGATTAAGAGATAAGGAGGAAGGATAAACAATATAAGAAATAAAACCGGTTAATCGTGTATATTCTGCTTCATTATAGCAGTATCATAGTGCACGTAAATACTAAGTCATCAAAGAAATCATTACTAAATTAGATATCTAAAAAAGGATAAATATTTTTAAAAAGCCTAACTGACCTTTTTTTCCCTTTAGCTGCACAAGTTCTTCAATTATTACCTCTTCTAGACTGCAGTATAATTTATTAAATCATTAACTTGCTTCATGATATTATTTTAAAAGACTTGCATTTTCCGACGAAAAATTTCAAACGACGAGGATGTTGACGATGATGAATGAAAGGGAAAGATTTAATAAGTAGTTGCCATTTATCAGGTGCCAACCTTAATAAAACGGACTGAAATGTAAACATATAAGATGTACGGGGAGATGTTTTTTCGGGATGTACTGTTGAATCTCTAAGCAGCATGAAATTATGACGTGATTTATCAGTTCATTAACATCCTTCGACTTTGAAAACATTTCGTACTATAGATATTATTTCATAGATTGGATATTATTTTCACTCGTGCTGATGAACTTCAGTGTAGAGAACGGTTTTTTTTCGGTTAGTCTCTGGAAAATACGTAGTGATACCATTTACATGACATTTTAAAGTAAAATTTCTTTAGCGTCGACCGAGTTATTCCGTTACCTTACCGACCGACCGCACCCGATCGACGACGAAACCGGCCGACTATTAGCAACGTGTGGGATAAAAATGTGATTTTTTTTGACATAATTCCATATTGGTAATGATTATTATAATTCAGTGACTAACATGAACGATTAAATAAGATTCATTTCAACCGTAAGTTTATGTGGGTGAGGTTCAAGCATTTTATTTTAATTTAGCCTCCTAAAATTTAATTTCAATATATAGTAACGACAAAATTGATGCCCCATTAAAATATTTTTATAAATTCATTAGCAATATCGAATTCCTGTTAAAACCTTTGAAGTGCATAATCAGTAGTTTTAAGTATACCTATCAGATTTCAGTGAGGTTGAGGTTTGTGATTGAGACGGATCGGTAGCCTAAAAGTGTATATTATATTTAATAAAACTATATCAGTATTAGAGACTTTCATAGAACTCATATTAATCTCATATAAAAATTTATTTATTTCAATAAAAATTTATTAAAAAAATACAATAATATTAAAAATTTCAGTACAGTCATTTGATTATTGTATATTATTTTTCAAATTCAAAATGCTCAGCATACATGATGCTATACCCTTTTATCTGACTAAGGTCGTTAACATTATTTCCTTCGCTTCCTCATAATAGAGATAAATCGCAACGAATGCGATCGTCATTGCAGATTGTGTTCGTAACGCTGCGTTGCTCGCTGGTGCGCTCGTTAGGGAAATGTTAAGGGGTAGCTTGTTATATGTTGTTTTCATGATGCTGATAAGAAGAGACGATCTCAGTTACGCAGATTGCAAAACAATTGGATGTGGATAGTAGTTTTATTCTTATTATAATAAATAATAATCGTTTGCAAGTTTATTTTTTCGGAGAAATGAATTAATAAGCGACTAGATATTTTAATTCCTATATGATATATTTTGTATAACCCAAGACAAAATGTTAACCATCAATATATCACCATACAAATTTGTCAGAATTTTTTCGCAATCTTAGTTTGGATAAAAATATATTTGTTTTAATTAGTGGAATTCCGTAATCAAACATGGAACCCTTACAATTTTGGTACGTTCATATATGTTTGTTCGTCTATCACGAACTAACAGTTTCTACAATTTTTTACTTACATGTTTAAAGAACGCATAAAATAAAATTGCAAAAAAATATATTTCAGGTAAATATTTCAATTAGTATTTAGCAAAAAGAAATATTTTTTTCATTTATAAGGTAAACAATTTTAGCTTACTTATTATAAATTTTGTAGTACATGTTAGGACTTAGTTTTAGGAAGACGTTTCCATTTATCACTTTTCATTTTTTAAATCCGTTTATTAAATTTTTAGTTTCAAGTTCGTGTGCAGTACGCAAAAATAAGCTAATATCTACACTACGCGCGTCCACAGATTTTTTTTTTATTTTATTTTAAATAAAGTTAGGTTCATTGCTTTTTCTGATGAAATCCATTTATAAATTCCTGGAATTCGTTTTATTCTGTGGAATGAATGTGGTTTAATTAAATGAAAAATAATTATTTTGGAAAATTTTATTTGTTATTAATTATTTCAGGCCATTATCTTACCAATACCGAGAACCGATAAGAAATACAAGTTAGCCCCTAGTGGTTAGTCCCTAATACCCACGTGCTTAAACTTTGATTAAAATAGCTATATGGAAACTAGCATTTTATTCCTTTAGCTTTTATTGCAACCCGTAAATAATTTTTTATAATACAAAATATAATCTGTCAAAAGGTTAAGGCTGTAGGCATGATTTTGTATTTTAAAAGATTTTGTATTTTAATATTTTTGCGCACACCCGGCGATTGTGTTTTTTATTACCGGTTAGCCAACCCTGAGTTTGATGACTGACGTAATTATAACTCGCGAAATTTAACAAATAATTATCTTCTCATAAAGCTTATTGGAAAGAGAAAAAAATCCTCAAAAAATGATAAGATTAAAATTGGTAGAACGGAAATAATCTCATAATGGTTATTTATGACATTCATTTTGGAATTTTATATTCCTTATCTATATTTTTAGAGTTCTCTATGTAAAAAAGAAAAAAAAGGAATACTTATAGTTTAACTTTGATTTCCGTCTGTCTGTCAAGACCCTCTTTCTCAGAAACGAGTGGAGGTATCAAGTTGGAATTAATAAAGTATTTAAGTTTACTGTCTATTGGCGGTGTAAGAAAATCAAGCTTTCAAGTCAATGTATACAAAAAAATACGGTTATTTGCGTATTTTCACATTTGCAAATAAATTAAAACCTATAGGATACTTCTCGTTGACTTAGAGTCATAAAATTTGAAAAGAAGCAAGGTCTCACAGCAAAAGTAAAGCAAAATATCGTTAATTTGTATTTAAATGTTGTAAAAAAATATTTATTAAGTCTGCGCCTGTAAAGCTATGGTAGGCAATATATTTTTATGACAAAAAATTTAAATTTTATAAATATTTGATGGGAAATATGTAGCGACAAAATTGTTATAAACACGATAGTTTTTTAATATTTATACCTGATCTTCTTAGTTCTTCCCTTTACTCTACTCTTTTTAACTTTTAAATGTTTAACTTGTAAAATTATATTTTACCTTATTGATACTTGTAGTTTACTATTACAAACTTCTCGCTTTATTTAGATAAATAGATATGAGAAAATATTATTCTCACATGATAAAAAAAACCGAAGTGGGCACTTTTTGGTTGATTATAAATGATCTAATATTTTCGCTACGAAAATCTAATAAAATTAAAACTGTTTTAAAATGTTTATAATAACTTTATGGTAAACAAAATTTTCTTGTATTTATACCACTTTTAATTTCAGGTATCTAGATAATCCCACAGTATAATTGTCATGCAAATACTCCTAATAAAATTGAAAAGGTTAAGCATAAATGTATAACAACATAAAATGAAAACAATATAAACTGAAAAAAATGAACGGCATAAACCAATACTACAAGACTATTTCTGTTCCGCCCAATTTCTACATACATAATCCAGATCAGCTCCTTACATCAACATTATGAAAAGAAAAGTTCCCAAGCTGTAATGACTCCATAACAATTTCTGTATTGAGGGAACAAAATTGATTTTTATCTTCCGTTAAGGTAATAAATTTTATGTTTTCTAACAAATGTACATTTTTTTTTTATTTTCTGTAAAGGGAAAAAAACAAACGCAAACTATTTGAATTATTCTATGAACACTAAATACGAAATAAGTTTGTGTTCTAACATTTCCACAAAGAACAAACAAAAATAAATACATTAGTATATATCCAATTAAATACAACAATACATAAATGTGACAATGTTAATTGAAGTAAGTGAAAAATAATTTTTTTTTTTAAATTAATACATAAAATTAGTATATATCAATTAAATAAAGCTGTAACTATGGATTACAAGTTATTTATGTGAGGCACTCTATTTAACTAATTTGAACAAACAATGAATAAACTAAAATGATAATAAAATTAATGATCCGTCTGCTGTGCATAAATTTCACGAAGCCTTTTCTTTACATCTGATCGAAACTGGGGGCGTGGACTTGCAAGGATGTCAAGTGTCAACATCTCTTTATTGTATAAGTCGCACAACCGCCGTAGCGGTGCTCTGACACCGGCGTTTGTTCGTGCATTATCGACATGAAATAAGAGATGGCTACGGGTTAATTTGGACGTTCGAATCTCTATCTGACTCAATAGAGATGGGCAGTCATAATTACTTTGACAGATGTTGAACATAATCTTCAACTCTAATAATGAACGTCTGTGATAGAGGGCATCACATTTATAATTATTAAGTAATATTTTATATGGTAATTTACCGCCATCTATACGATGCTGAAGAGCTTTCAAAATTTTTTTTTGTATGTTCGCGATACTATCAGAATAAGTGGCATATAGTGGATTCCAGACAACAACCGCGTATTCGAGTTGTGATCTTACAAGAGCATTGTACAAAGTTAAGTATGTCTAATATAGATCCCTGTGGTACAACTGAAGTCACTTCGATATATGGTGATAAGAATCCATTTACTTTAACTGCTTGATGCCTATTAGTTAAATACGAAATAAACCATCTAAGCAAGTTGCCCCTGATACCGTTAAATGCTAGTTTTCGCATCAACAATAAGTGATCAACTTTGTCAAATGTTTCTTGAAATCTGTATATATCACGTCAACTTGCTGTCTGGAATTCAATGACTCGAACAAGTGCTGAGAGTGAAGTAGTAGGTTAGTGATGTTAGATCTACCACGAACAAAGCCGTGTTGTTCGTGCATAATGTAATTATGGAGTATTGGATATACTCGTCCATGTACTAATCTCTCTAAAACTTTGGGAATTACTGATAAGATTGATATGGGTCTATATTTAACCATGTTTTGTTTAGATCATTTTTTATGCACAGGTGTTATATGCGCCTTTTTCCAACATGTAGGAAAAATCCCATGTTTTACGCATTTATTACACAAGAGAGTTAAAGGAATGCATATGGTATCTTCCGTATATTTGAGGAAGACTGGTTTAATTATATCTGGTCCTGGGTCTTTGTTCAAGTCTAATGACCTAAGCATTTTTAAAACAACTGCAACCTGAAACTTTATGGAAGATAAGCTGACGTTATTTAAATTACTAGTAGACATGTTTTCAACGATGAATTTGTTTATGTCTGGATCAGTGGGCTCGAAAGTTGACTGAAAGAACTCTGAGAACATTTGGCAAATTTCGTTCGGATTATTACTGGCTCTTTCGCCGGATGACATAGTTGATGGATAGCCATTTGTTTCATGTAGTGAAGAGACGTAAGACCAGAATCCTTTGAGGTTTTTCTTTAATTTTTTCTCTGTGTTTGCAACATATGACTGACAACATTGCTTTGACATACGCTTGAAACAATATCGAAGCTTTGAAAATTCATTATAGGCGGAAATGCTGCCATAAGTTTTCCATTTCAACCATGCTCGTTCTTCGTATTTAGAAAGCCGTTTGAGTTCACGAGTAAACCAGACAGGATACTTCGTGTTACGGGTAGCCTTTTGTGGCACAAAAGAGTCAATTAGATTGAAGATAAGGTCGTAAAATCTGGTCACAGCACATTCCGTTGAGAGTTCCCTTAATTAATTATCCCAGTCTGTTTTAATTATCTCTTTATTTATTTTCTCAAAGTCGGCCTTATAAAAGTTATATTTTTTGTTTAGTAAAACGGTTATATATGCAGAAACAAAACACATTTTGCGTTAAATATGCAGAAACAAAAAGAGAACGAAATAGAATTTGCAATTCTTAATTTTCTTCCATTTCCTATCAGCAAAATGCGGTATAAGTATTTACAGAAATAGGAAATCTTAAACGATTAATTTAATGAGTTAACATATTTTTAGTGGCTTCCATCGTTTGACTGGTTTGCAGGAACTCGTCTTTCGAAGTCAACATTGAGGTGTATTTATTTAATACTGAAATATTTTGTTTTCTAAATATGGTATACTTACTGAAACTTTTTTTTTAAAACTAGACAATCACATTTTAACGCAATTAATTAACTGTTAAATTTACTTGGTGGTCTCCAACATCAGCGTATGTTGCAGAAATTTTTTCGTCGTCAATATTGAGATGTAATTATAGAACAAAAATATATTTATTCTGAAAATGGATAAACGATACAGATAATTCACAATTGTTTTTTAAATTAAATAACTTTTTACACAACTAGACAATACAATAAGGAAAGAATACACCCATTACTTTTATTAAAACCAGAAGTGAGTAGCGAACTTAATTAAAATTTTTACTCGTCGCATCACTATATAGTATTAAATTTCCTTCCCAATTTAAATATTTTCATTCATTTCATTCAATTGAAGCGATGAATTTATTAAGTACTTTTAAAATCGTTTCTCAATGAAATCTGCCAATTAAATGATCTAATTAATAAGATTTACATTTTTTTTTATTAAGGTTTAACAAATTATTTCAGAATATCCTTAATTCTTTGCAAAACATTTTATCTAAATTTGAATTAAAACGTCTTGTTCACGTTATGACAAGGAAATGTACGAGTATGGTGGAAATGGACTGAAATTTAAACGAGACGTGTCTTTTCTCAAGCGAAATGTGTATAAAAAGTATATTCATATTACATTGACATTTCCCAATGATTTATTATATGTTTAATTATATAATTTATTAAATAATACATTTCATCTTGAGAGGTAGAATATTTCAAATTTAATTTATTTAGAATTCAAAGAGACGTTTCAGTTCAAATGCGAAAATTTTTGCGACAATTTTCATTATTTTGAAAAATCTAATAACTAAAGGTCATTTTTTAGACACATCACTTTTAATAGCACTTTTCAATACTTTTGGTTCCGATGTACATTAGGCTACCAGCAGAATATAATAGAATTTAGGCAGAGCCGAAGTCTTTGGAAGATATTATTTTAATTTATACATGAAATGCCCGGTAATATTTTAGCTTAAGCTCTTAGAAAATAAAAATTAGTAATAAAAATTATCTGATATTTATTAATTTTTCTTTAAAATACTTTCTTAAATCGTATTGAAAAAATTTTAACTTCAATATGTACTAGGTATTTGCTCCGTCTTCTCGTGAGTTATTAACGCGTCTTATTTCCCAGGTATTAACGCGACTCCTGTGAACTTAAAGTATCGTAATAACCTTTATTATTCTTTCGAAAATTATGAAATAACTGGGACATTTTATCGAAATTGGTTGAAAAATGTCGCCATAAAATTTAATTCGATAAGATTTTTAACAGTTTTGCAGTTCCAATTTTACCAATTTTAATTTCATTTATATATACATAGATATTTTTGAATTTCAGAAGAAAAATTATGGTATATATGCATATGCTTTCGAAGACTTTATTAGAAAACATTTTGAAAAGAAAAACAACTTAGCGATTTACGCAATTGACGCCAAGGTATCCCTTCGATTATTACTTCATTCATTGTCACAGGTCGGATAATTTTCATAAAATGTTGATAAAATTCGTATCTAGATCTTGCTTGTGATAATTAAATCAAAATTCTGAAAATGTGTCAGTTTTTAGATTTTGAAGTTACGAATAAAATCGCGTTCAGCGGGTAGAGTGTCTTTGTTTTTAAAATACGCGGTGGCGAGCACCAATATGGCATCATAACGTCATACCATCTAATACTTATATAGTAATAATGAACTTATTAATATTAATATTAATTTTCAGAGAAATCTTGTGGAGACCTTTGCGCTCTTCATTAGCACATATACAAATATTAAACCGTAAACTATTTAGATGACTCTCCGTAAGCGGTAAGATTATGGTTTCTACATTTTTAATACATTATTACTATTATTTGTGTTACTAAAAATGACCGTAATGCTGCGAAGAAACAAAAACAACCGCCGTATAAAAGCGTAACCAACATCACTGTAGCTAAAACTAATAAAATATTTTAATTACATTAAATGAAGTTAATAATTTTGTTTATTAAACGTTTTAGAAAGACTTTATAAACGTAAGCAATAATTTACAGTCGTTTATGTGACTTGATGTTATTTTTATTTACTTGGTAAGTTTTCATTTTTAAAAATTATTTGTTCTAATTTGGGTTTACAATATTTTCAACAACTTTAGTTATGCGGAAGATGTAAATGAAAAAAATTCTGTAAACGAAAGCTTTATATTTTGAAAAATATATCTGTGCTACGGAGCACTTTCATATTACCCCAACTTCCACCAAAAATTACTAGTATTTATTGAAATATTTTCCAATCCGTCATCGACGCGATCATGCGAATACTTTTTTACAATTTTACGTAAATAGATGCGTCAACAAATTACACATATCAAACAAATTTAAAAGTTTGAATCGAAATTTTGTATTATGAATGTATTCTAAAGCTCTTGCAAATAAGCGGATTTACAAAATATATAACATCTTTCGTAAGTTATTACTTTTTCCAGTTTTTAACTTAACGAAGTTTCACACAGTCGTTTTGCAGGCCTCTGTTTTGTGATAAATTCGCTTTACATAAAACGGAATCAATTTATAAAATTTATTTCCATGTTGAATTTATAATAAAACTGTCTGCAATACTTTTCTCTTTTATGGATTACTTCTAGTCCATTTGTGAATTATCCGAAGATTTACTGATTTTTGTATTGCCTTGAAATACGGTCTTCATAATTTATTTTAATTAATTTATATGAATGTATTTTATGATTTAATTTTTTCCATTTTGTTTTCCCCCAAAAATCTCTAATAAAATAAGGCTTCACAAACTTGTAAGTAAATATCTCCTGAAAAATAGAGGCCACTAATATCATAGAAAATTCTTCCTCATTTGTGAACCACTGAGCATTGATTCGTTAGTCGCCGCAGACACATTTGATGGACTTAGAGGAATCTACTCTTCTGTATCAGCTGTGTACCCGCAATTTGAATGTAGGGTTTGAGCACTTACATAAAAAACTTTATTTCTTAAATTAATATTTTCTGACGGATAGACGTAGCGTATTATATGCATAACAGATATTTTTTTTTTTTATATGGAATATTAACTAATCTACATCTCTATATTTATGGTTAAGCCATTTATTTTCATTAAATTCTGTAGATTATATTCATTCTCTTAAATATTTTCCATACTTTATAAAATTCACAATATTTGTAATTCACACGATCATACTAAATATTTTCCTAGGTTATTGAAAGTATGGTAAATTTTTATACATAATTATCAACGAGGAAATTATAATCAAATATTTTTAGCCAAAATTTACTTGCATATTTATCATTATGTAATAATAATAGCCACATATCATAATAAACTCTGTCTCAAAATAAAATTTATATTGATTTGGTAGCAATACGTTACCTCACATGCTACGATCAGCATCGATCGTAGCAATACGTTACCTCACATGCTACGATCAGGTCTATTAGAACCGCCTTATATTTTGTGCGGTTGCATAGACAGTGGCCCATCTTGTTAATGGTTTATTGTTGACGTCTACATACAAGGTCTACAATTTTTTTCAGAAAATATGCGAAGTAGATATTTGAAGTTCAGTATGGTACTTTTTTTAATAACCCGCATCTTCTACTCTAGCTAACTTTTGTATAACATTTATATAAGAATTGAAAAGAGGGTGAACAAAGTACCCAAATTTCTTTCTTTTTTATTTTATATACTATTTAAGAAATCACTTGGAAGGGCTAGTTACGAAGAATACAAAAAATGTATATTATTCTTGCATAATTGCAGAATACATTTTCAAAATGTATTCCAAAGTATATGCAAAAATAAGGCATCACTTCCCTTATTTCATAAATTACTAAACTAAAAATCGTGAAAAAAAGTGTTGGTAAAAATTTGAGTAGAGATTTATAGGAACATTATAAAGGATATTCTATATTTTGTTATTGTAGAAAAATACAACATAATTTTACGCTTTATATATTGTGTCTATAAATTAATCTTTGTATTGTAGATATTTTTTATAAAATAAATTGTCAAGACTATTGTTTTAATGAAAAGTGTGTCATTTGATTAGAGGTCAATCGTTCGGATCAAGGTAAATTAATTTTAGTTGTTATTTTAAGGCAAAGACAACTCACCCCCAAACGCGAAAAATTTAAATAAAAATAAGTAAAACGATAACACTTTCCTTGACGATACCTTGCCATATTGTTTCCATATTAGAGTGAAACAAATTATATAGATGAATAATTTTCTTTAACATTGTAGATTTCTAATTAAAAGTTTTATAGCTATGGCCATATTTTCACGTGAACAAAATTACAGGGGCCGGTGAAAAGCCTGCCTAGCTGTGCAAAGCTGGGCAGAATTCCGTTATTAATTTCGTTTAGGATAATTGTCCGAAAGTTTCTGGAAAACCATATATTTGAGTTGATATGTGCGTACTATCATATATTTATTATTACTTAATAATAAGGCAATTTCTGTATTATAATGTCATTGTTATAATATACAGTGCAGAATTTGAATTTTTATTTCAGTTTTTCTTTACAAAGATTGTCGAGTAAGGATATTGCTTAAAAATAAAACAATTATACATTTAATAATTCTACTCATACGTGAATTTTTTATTGTCTCAGTCCGTTCACTAATAGTTACTTAGCTTATTAATTTTCGTAACGACCCCCACTATCCCTATTATATAATTTTCATTTCCATTAGAGATGAGATCATATACAAAAATTAAAACCTTTATGATAAACCGTTGTTTATTCTTCAATTTATATTATCTAACTAAATATGATAACAGAACTGGTTAACACGTCACTAAAGTTGCTCGTTACGAATATAACAACAAGACGTCTTTTGTCATAGTAACAACGCGATGTAAAGATTGACTCAACACCATATAACATTAATGTATTATGCGATAAGGTTACATCATATTTTACTTCACATTACTAAAATTATTGATGGTTCTATTATAAGTTTACATACAAAAATGTTACATAATCTAATTCCTGACTGTAAAGGTAATTTTCATGCAGTCATAATTTCTTTGTGTCCTCTCCGTAAACCATAAGGACTTGTTTTATTTTTTAATATGTCCAGATTTAAATATGGATAAATTACTTTATAGAAACGCAAACAATTTTGTTAGAAATCGCCCGCACGAAAAAAATGTTAAAAACGAAAATTATGGGTCTGGATCATTAATGAAAGGTTTCGTTTGAAGTAAAATTACTTAATTTAAAATAAGTCGTAATTTTGAAACCTTATAAGGGTCTCAAAATTGCTAACGCGTTCAAACAACACACCACATTATATTAAAAAAAAGTTCCAATACTTTGTTTACGTCCCCTAAAATTTTCCCATTTATATATTTAATTACAAGCTAGTTTTTGAGATAGGTGCGAGTATGTATGTTCATGCCAGATTTGAAGTCAGCTGTGACACACGGATGGAAGCTTCCTCTTATGTTGTACAGAATCTAAAAAAATAACGAAGTGAAATGGTTACTATTGTGGACACAACATACGTATAAAAACCGTTAGGTATTAAAATAAATTTTTAAATCATGCATAAAACTCAAACAATACTGTACTATTACTTGATAAACTAAATAATTCACATATGTACGTCCACTCTAGCTGAACATTATGTAATAAATAATTGTGATTCAATTGTATGAGTATAACGAAATATAAATTAATTGTTTTGTCAACTGTAAGGTTGCATCATTACACTCGTCTACATTAGGCAAACCTAAATTTATGGCTACCTAAGTAATATCTTCCAGTCGAGAATTGCGTTTTTATAAAACAGTAATATAAAGACAGCAAAATTATCTTAGTGAATATTATAAAAATAAGAAATTTTGAAAAAGTTTTTAAGTAATAAATATTTTAAGTATTGACATGCATTTGTATTGACATGCATTTTTGGAAAAGAATGGAATGGAGCAGGGCAAAAGCAAGAAAGCGGAAATACGTCTTGAGATAGAAATCACTTTTCCGGAAAATTTTCCGAACATAAATTGACGGAGCGTTTCCAATAACACACAACTTATATTTTTTTCAAATAATTTATAAATTAGAAAAAAAAAGGAAAATTTTTATTATTTGACATATTTGTTCACTCATTGTGCTTTATGATTCACACACATAGTCTGCTCAAACATACATCACACAGATATTTATCTACACTAGCATATACACATGCCATTAATTTATCGATGATTGACGTAACTAATTCTAAATGAAACTGAATAATTTACTTATGCACGTCCATTCTAGCTGAACGTTATGTATCTCTAAACAAGTTAGTTTATTGTTGGTTACTTAGTGAAACAAATACGAGTAAACTCGCCGACTTTGACTATGTCCAATTATAGTTTGTAACGGTTCTCTCAAAAGAAAGCCACGCGAAAGCCTCTTCGGGCGTCAAATAGCCACCAAAAGTTCCGAGAGCCCTGAAAGAAAGCTTTTCGTTCATGTGTAATTCTGCTGACCTCTAAACCTAATTAAGCTATCAATTATTAAGGTACGCTTACAGCAACTTAAGTAATTAGGGGAAGGACATAGGCGTACATTTAAAAGCACTTTGTCCACCCTAGCAGGGACCGTGATATTACTGTGTATAAATTAAATTTATTTTTTATAATTTGTTGGATAAATTAACCAATCTTAACGCTTTAGTTACAGTTTCCCACAACATTATTTTCTGTTAATAAATAATTTTCAATGTTTCATAATGCATTCATTTAATACAAACAAATAATGACTAAAATGGATATAATTTATTCAGGTCCATTTTATTCAAATGTTAATTTATTTCAGACATTTATCTACATATAATATTACATACCTGTCTGGAAGACTGATTCCAACATGAGCAATCTATTCTATTCTACCACAAAATTAAATAATGTAGAACATTACAAAACTTATTTACGAAACAATACTGTTAAAAAATTATTGATTAGTATATACCATTTTTAAACAAGAACGCGAAAATACGATACACAAAAGTGTAAAAAACAAGCGAAAAAATATAAGATAAAGTCAATTACTCGAATTGTAGGGTACCTAAAATTACCAACTACCCCATTAATAATTATTCACATATATATATTTTTTGGTTTCCGAACACAAAGGTTGTGAATAGAAATGCGTTACTGTTTTAAGACCGTTCGTGCCTCTAAGTTATATCTAAAAATACGTAGTGCTTTAAATTAAAACTACGCATCTTCTTTAAAATTATCACCCTAATATTTGAAAATTTATAGAATTTAAGTTTAATACAAATCCTATGTACCCTTAAATATTTATAAAGATACGGTACCCTCTTAGTGCAAGTTCTACTCGTATTTGACAAGTTTTTAATGTTTTTTCGTGTTAACAAACCTTTAAATGTAATTGTGTTTGAAGAAATGGAAACATTGTTTTATTCGAAAATTAATTATTTCTTTATAATAACTGACTGATATCAAACAATTTTGTATATTTATTCAAATATATTAGTTGATTGGTGCAGCAAACATTTTTGTTTTCTGGATTTCTCTCAAAAGCGTAAAACTTTAAAAATCTATATTTTCAAAATTTATGCCATATAAACTTTTTTCCACGACAATTTATCTCACTTTCAATATTATCTCAATTATTATTACATTAAACAATTTTGTTATCATAAACATGAAAAAGATCTCTAAATTACCCGTAGAGTAAATGTTTATCTCTGTGAAATCGTATTACACTGAAATTACTAAAAGCTGAAAAGGTGTTCTTGTGTAGCCTAGTACATCATTTAGGCGAAATGATGTTTCGCTTGGTATACGTGCAGTAGAGGATATTTAACCCTTGCGGTATGAATCTCGAGAAGGAGCAAAGACAAGAAAGCAATTTATTAATTTTAATCGTGTCATTTAGTTCTCAAAAACTAAGTTGACTTGCTACATGAATTTAATATGCATCTAATATTACGATACTCAGAAGACCTTTGAAATACGCCTGAAACAATCCTATGATTTTTAAATCTCCAGAAGCCAAAAGGGATTTCAATTTAACAACACCTAGATTTTTAAAACTGATATTAAATTATTAGCAGACTCGTAAAATATGCCTGACACAGTATTAGAATTTTTAAACTCGTCGACTGCACCTCTCATCAAAAAATTAATTTCAGCTCCAGAAGCCGAAAGAGATTTTATACTTTTGATATTAAATCGGTGAAAATTTATGTTACAACTCTAAACTCCAAAAATATTTTATACGATACTTCATTATGAATTTGTTATTTTCCCTTACTTGTTTTAAAAGAAGGGAAAATAACAAATTCATAATGAAGTATGAACAAATTCATTCCGAATTAAAAGTAAATCTTTGTTATTGAACTCGACTTAAATACATTTATAGTTATATTTTTCTATAAATATATATATATCATATAACAAATCCTTGCATACTAGTGATACATAAGAATGTAAATTTCAGTGGCTATACAGAGGCCAGATATTGTCATTGTTTTAAAGGCAGCGGGTGGAAACTTAACGAAGGAGATTTCTTCGTACATGGCCTGATATAACTAGGATCTCCTGTTTCTCTCCTTACCCTGTATAAGCGTGTTTGGTTTTTTGCAGTTATAATCCTTATTGATATAATATGTACTTACACTAACTTCAGTGACATTTGAGCTGTTGGTTGTTATTGCTTGTTGCCTCTGTCAGGATTCTCTCTCAGATCAGTCCTCTCAGTCAGTCCGATCAGTCTCTCAGATCCTCTCTTGTTACCTCTGTCTGAAGATCAACTTCCTTCTTTCCATTCATGCGAATTCAGCTTGAAATCCATTGTATGTATACGCTTTATCTGTTTTTATAAAATTGTTAAGGAAAACTCTGCGTTTAATAATATCGGTAGAGTATTACTGCTTGTGAGTGTACTAAAAGGCAGCTTTAGGATAATTTTGCATATATATATTGGTCTTACTGTTACTAGTAGAACTGCAGCTGCCACTTCATCAAAATTTCATAATGCTCCTTTGTCAACAAGAGAATCTCCAAAAACAAATCAGATATTTCAAAATTGGGAGAAATCAAATCAGATATTTCGAAATTGTGACATGATAGATATGTATTAGTAGTTTTATTTAGATTAGGTTAATATCGATAATTTGGCGAACGTTACTTTACATTTTCATAAGGATTACTTGTACTGATGGGAGGTATGCATTTACCGATATTTTTTTCCAGAATTATTGTTTTTAAGTTTTCTGAGCTCATATGAAAGTGAAAGTGATTTAATTTGTTTGTTTCAATTTCACAGCTGACACATTACAGACAGACAGGTTGTATTAAAAAAATTAATTTAGCATATTTATATTCCATAGGCGCCATCTATGGGGCATTAGCAGAACTTTGGACCATCAAAAAAAACTGTTCAAAAAAACCTAAATTCCATGCAAGCAAAGTCGTGGACACAGAAATTATACACAATATGTAATTATCCGTGAACGCACTAATTAAACCCTTAATAGTGAGCCAAGAGCAGATTGCTATAAAAGCACCTTCTTTAATTTTTTTTCTTATTTAAAAATTGTTATAAGCCATTAATAGTAACAAATATTTCTTGCACAAATTGTGACGCGGCCATAAACTTTTGTTTCCTAACTATCCCTTTCTTTTGTATAATTCTATAATAAAAAGTTACGCAAAAATAGGATGAGCGTCTTTACAACTTAGCACGATAACGGCACGATAATATATTACGATTTAACAGAGATGTGAAATATATGGGATAACGGTGTGTCGTGGGCATCTACGGTAACGGCATGCTGTGGACGTCAACAATGTAAATTGCCGGTGTCGTAACACGACCAGTTCCCTGCAAAACTGTCGCGGCACTTCTTGAGGGTGCAGTACGTAGATATAAAGATAAATTGATATAAGAGTTGATTTATGCCGCCCGCATTAATTTTGTGACCTTCAATAAAAGCCCACTATCGATATCGACATTTTTTCAAATTACCATGAACTTGTTGTCTACACTCAACAATGTCAGGTAATGAGCTTGGCTGAAATTAAAGAGCTGAACAACTTATCATTTCTACACTTTTTGATGGAGTTGATAATTAAAAACACTCATCAGGAATAATAGGTTGATGGTTGAGTTCTAGTTCATTAGTTGATAGCACCTGTTTGACAATCTTTGCTTATTTTTTAATTTACTATATTTCGGCGAAACGATTTTCAATCGGTGTCATCAGTATGAATGCTGTACCCTTTATTAGTGCAAAACCAATTAGAAACATACTCCAATATTTTAAGCTCACTCGAAGCTTAATGATTGATCGTGTGCAATTTTCCTTTTCCGTTTCTTATCGATTTCCTCCTGGGTATTCTAAGATTCCGTACTCTGAAATGGAGGAGAGACATTGCTTTTATGAAATTTATCTTTCAGCTATTAAAAGGGTAAATTCTATGCCATGTATTGTTGAGAAAACTTTCATTCTTCCTATTTGATATTTTATGCCCAATTATCACTTTTTTGCTATATTACCCTCTAGAAGCGGACTATATCGAAACTTTCCAATTTTTCGCAGTGTATTTAACTGCTAAATCGCATGAATGCCGTCGCACCAGAGTATTGTTATCTTTCTTAAGCCTTATATACTTTTGTATTCACGTATAATGAAAAAAGTTTAAATTTATTTAAACTATTAATTTCTTATGGTTACAAATAGGTTATCTGCAATGTATCGAAAATTATGTATGTAAATAAATAAATCTCGGCCAAACCGAATTTGTCGTAAGTTATTCCCAATTAGATAGAATAATTTATGAATGATAGAACCGGAAACCAAACCCCAGGTCTTTTTGTTCAAGCCTTAGCAATTTACCTGCTGCACAAAGGATCATACCATATTATGCCAATTGAAATAATAAAATTAAAATAATAAAAAACGTTGTCATTTTTGCTTCTCTTTCTGTTTTTCTTTTCTGCTTAAATGGCTCAACTGCTTTCAATGTAATTTTTTTCATTAATTACATATCTTCCACTTTAACAGATAAGTTACATTTAATTACCTCTAATATAAAAAGTTAAATGTAGTCTGCTTCTTTATTTGTTCGTCTTTCTTTCGAGCTAATGCAGCATAACGGATTTCAGTAAAATTTTACAAGCTAATGTTACATATATTAGATAAAAAGACAGGCCATATATAAATACGCTACTATTAATTAAATCAGAGCAGTAAACATAAATACTTAAAGAATTATTACTGCGCTCAAAAACTGAATGCATTGGTACAAATTTAATATTTAAAATTGGAACGTGTTACATTTTTAGTTAAAATCCTCTCACTTACGTTCAGTACCGATCATCTCAGTAATAACAAATTCGTGTATTAACTGCATTACATTTTAGTCCAGACTAGCGTCTTATGAAACGCTCGGCGAACTGCACTACACCACTTCAAATATTAAATGTAAAATCTGATACATAATGTTCGAATTAAAATTGCCTCTTTACAATATAACTGACCTGATTAAAATTCGAGAATATTTCTTGGATGAAAATTGTTTACATTTTCTTTACACCACGCAGGCGGAAGTGGGGGCAAAAGTCAATTCTACATAACCCCCAATATGTCGTAATGTAATATGTTGAGCTAAACTTTTATAGTAACTTTTCGAATGAAATTTAAATATTTTTTTTACTTCACCAGATCAACTTTTTGAGTAACAATAATGGGCAAATACGAAATTGTTAACACATGAGTCGAGCCAACGTTCAACCCATGTCGATTCTCATAAGCACGAGTTTTGTGTCATTATCATTATTTACACTATGCGAAAACCCGTTAAAGGTCCTTGATAGAATACCACTTTTTTTTCGTAAAAATTTATAATTCGGTGCCACTAGCAACTCAAATTTAAAGAAGGATGTGTATCAGATACGATCTAAAGACAGTATAGAACATAATGTACAGATTAACTCAATTGTCGTCAGTGAAAACCATCAGTCGGGAATCATTAGTTTTATCCATTTGTATTTTATTGACATCCCTGATACGTGAATCAAATTTAATACTCTCTGTTAAGATCATTTTATTCCGAGATCGAGTCTCCGCTAGAAATTCATTTCTGAATCTTCTTTAATTTGTCTGCAAATAATGAAACTCATTATGCTTTTATCTGACATCAAAAACGCTGATCAAAACCATAGATTCACCCCACGTATATACAATCGATATATGTGGGAAATATTTATCGGAGACAAGAATTTAATACACACGTATTCCCATATATTTCCCGCTACATAATGTATTTATTACTTCCCATTAATATAAATGGGCAGTAACTTTGTTTTATCATTTACTAGTTACTTGTGTTCCATTGAATTATTGCAAGTCGTAAAAATATATTATTTATATACTACGATATGAAATTGCGCAAAAAATTACTACGTGGCAAAAATGTTTAACGGTTAGTAAAAATGGTTCAGATATAAAGACTCTTTAATAATCATATGTGATAACTTGATTTAACTTATTACTGACTTGTACGTTGATACTATCCAATATTCAATAATTAAATTATTCGAACTCTTTACTCAAGAGCTTGAATGGTATACTTTATGGTATACATTTTATGCGTTTCTGTTGTTCTAATCTACAAATGAAGGTACATATATTGTTTATTTAATTAGCCTGAATGTGCCAATAATGAATAACAGTAAGCGAAGAATCATACATGTATACCTAGCATACCCCATATTTTTCACTTAATAAAACGATAATGAAGCCACAAATTCTAGAGTTCATAAGTTGACAATTTAAAAAGCTTACATCATCGTTTAGTTTTTCATCGTCGTGCGACATAACGTTATCTTATAATTTCCATTTGACATAATACCCAATGTTTTAATAAATAAACTATATAAATTATCACCTGAATCAATACCAGTGTAATTATTATCTATTTGTGTAATTTAATTTTTCTTGAAATTTTAATTGTATTTATGACACTCGCCGTTTTTTGCCACTTTTCATACATTTTAGACGAAACATCCACTGAAATTTTTAGAATGTTCAGAAGATGAGCTTCAATTCTTGATAGTAAAAAAAATTTACTGCATTACCACTAGCGAGCGTGGCTTTATATTACAATAATTAAGTAGTTTTTAAACGCTGTTGATATAATATAATTATGCTTTAGCCTGTTGAGTTTTTATAAGCTTCAAAACTTTTGTATAAACTATCGCTGACAAGCTGAAAACTACTTCGTAGCGCAAGTATTGCGTATGTAAAGTGGGGAAAATGTCCTTACAATATATCACATTTGTACCACTGACAACATTATAAGACGAAGAAAATATGTGTGGAAATGTATGAAATTTTTTTTAGGAAATTGAATTGAAATTTAGTGCTCGCCGCCCATAGTCGATAACATTATTGTCTTGACGACATGAGCCAAGCCAACTTCATTCAATTTTAAACTCGTCACCCTTTATGCATCACTCGTCCTTTGGCACTATGAAATATGTGCAGCAAAATGAATTTTAGTCGGGTCTTAGCGTCAAAACTTTGACCGAAATTCAATTGAAACACATGGTTAAAATTTCACAACGCTCGGTACAATGAGAGACCTTTGAACAAAGGCAAGATGGCTGCCATAAAAATCAATTTTCCAAGTTTGCTTCAGGAATTCACTCAAAGATTTCTTTTCCCGTTATGATTTAAATATTCTATACAATTCGTAAGATTGATGAAATAGTTAATTTAAGTCTTAGAAATGTGTCCTATTGATTATTAATCTAAACTTAGTTTACAGTTTGATTAAAATTGTAATAAAATCAAAAGTCTGGTTATAGACAAATTTTATTTTGATGCAGAAAAAAAAAATTCAGGTAACGCAAACTTCATTTACACTTCCATTAGCAATCTACACTTTAACTCCATGAAATTTTTTGAGCGATACTCTTGGCGATAAGGTAGAATATTTAAGGGCTCTTTAGTAAAGCTGTTAAACAGAATTTTAAGAAAAACACAATTACTAATTTTTGTTTTTGAGCTTTAACAAGTATTCTTTTAATGCTCGTCAAGATGATTTGAAATATTTTGTTTAACTTAATAAATCCTCAAAAAAGAAATAATGTTCCTGTTTAATAATTTTACTTGGGATAATACTTTCTACATCTATTCAAATTTTTACGACAATGTTTCCGAGGAAAAAGCCCGTGACAGAGAAGTGATTTCACGAGAAGTTCTATTTCGGATGAAAACACGAAAAACTGGAAATGCCACAATTCCACTGCAACGTTAGATTAATTCTTTGGCGTTGTTTCATTTTTATAGTAAATTTTAAAGTGTTGACATCAGCGAGAGTAGTGGGCGCATGGTATTGACTCTGTCTAAATTGCCTTCATATTATTTAGAACAGTAAAACCTGCATTATGTTATGATTTTTAAAATGCGTTAAATTTTTCAGTATCGACAAAAATATTATGTATGTGAAATATATATGTATTTACTATGTATGTGAAATATATAATATTTCAACCCGTATTTATGTACATTTTTATTTTATACTAGTTTTCGTCAAAATTATGTATAAAATGTTAATTCTTCTATTATCTTAATTAAAAAAAGAAATTATGTTAATTAAAAAATTTTATTATTTTTAATTTTAATATAATTCTATTGTGTTAATTAAAAAAAGAAATTTCTTCCGTTGTTCCGGAAAAAGAAGATTTTTTTAAACATAAGATTTTCGTGACTGATACTTAACAGAGCAGCCACGTGTAGTGCTTCAACAACAATCAGCCGTCATATATGTTTCACTTGCTTTGACAATTTATCCAATAGTTTTGATATTTTAGTGGAGACGCTAATCATCGTTATAAGAACCAAAAACCCTGAAAATGATTTTTAAAACTTTTGTCGCGTCCTAAGTATTAGGAACTATCTAGAAAGTTGTTTACTAATGCAGAGTAATTTTCAGACAAGTAGTTTCCAAAAAAAATTACTTAACAAATTTAAAAAAACGAAGTGCAGACCAATGACTTTTGATCATCCATAGAACTTATAAAATCGTAAACACCAATCGTCTACCTGACCGTAGATCGAAAATATCTGGCTTTTGGGTCTTTTCGTACTCAATTCAAGAATCGGCTTGAAAATTACTTTAATTAAAATGCCGACCATGGCAAAGCATTCACCTCTAAATGGGTGACAATTTCAGTCAAAATAATTCTAAACTTCAAAAACTCGACTTAAAATAAATTAGACGCCACCGACTTCGTATAGTTTTGAAGAGAAAGAATAAAAATTTGTATTCAAATAATTTTAAAGCTATTTGTAGGATACAAGTTTCAAATACTAGTTTCTTTTCAATAAACGTAAGTTGCAGTTGAATTAAACGATACGATTACACAAAATTACAGGACCGAACTTTTTACCAAAATAACTGCGGCCATGCTCGACATTGAAATTATTTTATTCTGTCCCTACGTAATAAATATTGAGTATGTCATCGGTTCCTACGGAGATCAGTTTATTTTGCCATCAGAAACGAAGAGATGATCACAATCAACGCCCGGTGAAAATGATTATTATTTCTCAGGTTATTTCACTTCAGGTATTTTAACGGTTCCAGTAACATTTGACCAGGCGCTATCGTGATGAGAAATATTATGTATATTCTCCCATTTCACCCGTTCTTCGACTGAAACACGATTTAAAAACTTTAACTGAAATTCAGAAGTTTTAATTGAACTACACCTTTCTGGTCTTACCGGATATACCGCATAATTGGATTGAATATTATTAGTAATAAATGGCTGCGCACTGTAGATATCCTCTAAAAATATATCAAGTTCTGATCAAGGAGTAATGTAATTAGATGATTCAACACATGAAGTTTTCAATTTGTTTCAAATTTGCTGGTTTTTTCATATCGTTGAATATAGCAGTTTCTAGGAGGGAGAGGATTATTGTGTACATTTTTAATAATATCTCCAGTCAATTTTACATAAATTAAAAAAATAGATTTAGAATCTCTATCACTTTCTCTTTCAGCTGGATACTCCACGAGATGTATAAAATTTAAAAAAAATATCACTTTATTAGCTCCTTCCAAAGTTTCTCTTTTTGAGTATTCTGACATATATTTGGTTAATATGCTTTAAAAACATGCCAAGTTTTACGTTTCTTTGTCAAACGATATCTGAAAATAGCGTGGATATTTTAAATAAAGTATAAGTTTTGGAAAAAAAATTTGTAAACCATGTAATTTTTTATTTTAACTGCTAATTTTTTATTTATCTATGTGCAGTGTGGAATATCGTTCACTAGTTAAAATAGTTAGTGTTAATGGTTTGAAAAAAGTGTTTTTCCTAATTGAAGTAGCATATTTTTAAAAAAAATACACAAAAATATGCAAAACAATTTAACACCTCCCTTTCTTTCAAAAATGACTAAATCTAAAATTACTAAAAAAACTGGGTTTTTAGAAGCCAATATAAAGGTTGCAAAAAAATGTGACGACGATTCGAAACGTCATGGTATTTAAAGTTTCCGTATATATATATATATATATATATATATATATATATATATATATATATATATATATACCCTTCTACTTACATTATATTCGGAAGTCAAGGTTAGTGATGACTTATGATAAATAAAGTTATATCTTTTCAAACTTGGTAGGATTTTATTGATTAAAAATTCGTTAAATTTTACGGCGAAATAGAAAAAGAAATATGCAATAAAATACATGCACAACATTAATAAAAAAATAAAATTAATTGTAAGAAGTGCACCAATGTCCTTTAGATTTCAGAAAAAAATCTGGAAAAAGAGAAGTTTAGCAAAATCTACTTTTTCTCTAAGTTAAAGTCCTTTATCTATATTCGCCTGGTTCTCCAGCTTCTGATTTTTTCAAAATTTTTTTATTAAGTTTTCTTAACATTAACATTACATAAACATTTTTTAAACGATTAAGAAAGATTGGAAGTTTATATTTAGTATCATGTATTGTGATATTTAGTATAAACATGCAACCATTCTTAATCGTCTGGGTCATTTCAAAGTTACACCATAAAACTTCCCATTTCATTTTTATTTTGTTCATTTTTAATAAAATCTCTACTTATCTATTTGTAAACATATCATAACTAATTAGTACACTGTGGCAATAAAAAGCCTTCATTTAGAAATATTCATATTATGGTGTTTAATTTTTAAAAGTAAGTATCTCGTATCCAAAATAAGTCGTTGTGGGAAAATAAAGTCTATTTCAAGTTGTCATCATATTATTATAGATATGTAATTAGTGAAATTAATTTTAATTTATTTCAGGTTTTTTATACTTTGGAAGAAGCGATATTTTTTGTGTTTTATTTTTCACGAAAGAAGCTCAGTTTTCCCGCAAAGGGCATGGGAGAAAATCTATTCAAAATTGCAAGTCAGCAAGCCCAATTAAGGTTTTCTTTATTTTTGGTGAAAAGAGATCCACCCTCGGATTTTAAACAAAATGCTCACATAATATTATTACCAACCTTTGAACACAATGGATAAATACCTCCCCTCCGAAAACTAACATTGAATATTGCCAACTCATACAAGGTCCTAGATCGGCCTAATTGCTGGGCGGGCATTTTTCTTTCCCTTTCTGCTCTGCCTTTTTCGCGGCGCTCACCTCCCTGTAGATTTTAATTTTGCTTCAAAAAGATTTTTCTTCACAAAACAAGTATTTTTTCTTACCCTTGCAAGTCGAGAGATTTAATAATCTTTTCGATTCGCAAACTCTCTCCGGGTTATCGTCATTTATTGACTGAACTTTTCTGGGCTGGAAGGCTGATCGTCAATTTACTAAGAATATATGGTGTTCAGTGCATTTTTTATCTAGCTGAAAGCAAATGAGATGTTTCTCTTTTAATTTCCTTATTGAAAAGTAATCAAAACGAATTAGATCATAAAACGGGCAAGAGTAAAATGGATTCATGCACTGAAAGTCGCATTTATTTATATTCTAAAAAAATTATTTAGTAGGAATGTTATGAGTGAAAATATATACTTAATTTTATACTTAAAAAAAGAGAAAAAAAACCGAGTGTTAAAAACAGTATCTGTTATTTTCGTGAAAATATTAATCAAGTATAAACCCTCCATCTTATCAGCAATGAAATCCACATCCACACTCGACTCAGATTCTTGAGTTGAACGAGTGCACTAATTTTGCCTATGTTTACGGTAGTTCTGCATATTAGTTTTAGACCCATACGGGTATTTTTAGTATCATTGTCTTTGAAATAGTGGTACTTTGCTTTTACATATAACGATATTTCGTCTTGTGGTACTTTGATTTTATATATCATATATTTCATGAAAATTGAGAACTCTTCGAACTTTTTCAAATGAATAGCTCCGTATTTTCCTGAGTTTTTTAGGTTCAGAATTAAATTTATGGATATAGTTGGGACACATACACTTCTCTTTAATACAATACTTGGATCACTCGGATCGTTTATCTATAATTTGATATATGATTCAATTTATGAATACGTCTCGAATCTGTAATGTCAAAAATTATGAGTTAATTTTGAATGAGCAATTCACGATATACGACCACCAAGAAGATTGGTGAAGCACTAGTAAAAACTGTCATCCTTCCTTTATGGAATAAGATAAAAGTTTGAGAAGATATACAATTTGTACTTGTTTCCACAAAAAGTGTGACTCACTTGGGCACCAAATTTGGAAGCAATTGCATCTCCAAACCCAGCATCAAAATATTTATTCCACTAGAGTAACTAAAACTGCGGTCTAATTGGTGAACTAGTAAAGCTCATTTAAGGATCACCTACAAAATCACGGTTTCAAGACCGCCTAAAACTCTTGGCATTAATTATTTTTAAAATTATATTTTACAATTTTTTTATTTTTATCATTAAACATCGTGAGCAATGTTGCTAATACGGTGCTATGAGTCAAACCTATAATTTTTGATGGGTCGATCCTAAAATTTTCCATTTTGAATGCGCGTTTATTAGCTAGACTTATTTATGTAATGTAATTTGCGAGACTAAATTTCAGGCACTTCTAATGTGTATTGACATGAAACTTGGTAGCTGCATATAGGTCTGATGATAATATGATAATCTTATAAAATTATTAAAAAATGTTTAGTCTAAAACAAAAATAAACTAAAAAATAATGGAATTCCTAAATTTTATTTTCACTCACTTTCAGAGATCCGAATTATTTAAAATTTTCAATTTCTAAAAGAGAAAAACAATTCACGGTCTCAAAACAAAAATAAAAGATTAGGGAAATTTAAAATAATTTACCAGTATAAAAAAATGAAAAAACACGTTTTTACAAAATATTGCATTAAAAAGCAAAAAGTGAATATCTAACCTGTGTACGCTGTGTACTCGATGAGAACTTTAGTGTCAGCCATGTTTGTTATTGAGTATAATGTTTAAGTTTAAATGCGTTGGGCGATTTTTTCAAAACCAAATAATTTTGCTTCTCAAATTATTATTAAGAAAATGAAAATGCTTAGAATTTTAGACATCCTTCGTGTAACTACTTTAATATAATCTATTGTTTAATGCAGTCTAGAGTTTCTTTTCTTTTAATATCCGTTCGCATAAGGAAAAACGGAGTAATCGAGTTATGAAAAGGAGAAAATTGTCTGTTCCGCCCTATGGGAACCACACTCAGTTTGAGGAATGCATGGTATGAGTTAGCACATGCTAAATTGAACTAATAGATTTTTTTTTAGAGGCGATACTGCATAATCAAGTGGAAACCCGATGAACGTCAAAAGAAATGTAACATATCTTTCAGGATACATTTCTTATAATATTCATTAGGTTTCCACTTGATTATGCAGTATCGCCTCTAGGTTTTGAGGTAGCCTATATGTGAATTCAGGTTATGTTCTATCCGTAAGCCATAATTTCTATCTATATAAAATTCTATATTAAACAGCCATTCATCCCTCCGAATATTGGCATTCGTAATATTAGTTATAATTCATATAAATTGCTTTGAACCTCGCCTGGTCCTAAAAAACGGAGCGTGACTCTAACAGTTTCCAACATGTAGAAATGTTCCTTCGAACACTAAAAATCCATTACAAGAGACGACTCATTCCAAAAAAAGTTCTGTTCTTTAAGTCATATGTTAAATAAGTCATATTTTGTAAAGTTACTTATTGGCGCATTTTCTTTTTTTCGATTTTGTAATAACAACGTTAAAGGGCAGAAAAGATTATTTCTAGACAAGCCGACACATATATACTTAGCGAACGCGAGAGTTTCAGTGCAAATATTTTATTAAATTTTAACTCAGTACTAAAACCTTTAAGATAGTTTACAGAATAATGACACAAATAAACTATCCATTGTATCTTTGGTCGGAAAGTACGTAAGATAGACAAACAAAAAAGAAATTAAATTAAAGCTTTCAATATAAACGAACGCGATATAAAAGATAATTGGTGATGAAAATCACTTTCATGAATTTAAAATGTGACAATAAAAACACAATTAAAATATTACGTGATACAACCAAAAATTAATAAATACCTAGGCATTGTTTGCTGATTTACTGATATAGTATCCAGTTTTGTATTTATACAGAGTTCTACTTTTTTTAAAAATATCCTCGGTATACAAATTTTTCTGATATCATGTTAATACGTTTGTCCATAAAAATAATTAAAAGAAAGAGTTTCTACAAAACAAGACGAACTTCATTTGTTTTTATTTGCAAAACACACCAAGAGGGTCAACAAACGACACTGTTTGATGTTTTAATATTTCCTGTAAATTGATTGAAATGAAACGTTAATACGTGTATGAAGTATTGACTAATTAAATGTTGTGAAGCGCAATTTTAAATGTAATTTAAAATAGATCCACCGTCTTCTGGTTTGTAAACTACACAGTTATGTTTGTTTATGTAAGATATAGTAGGTAATATATTTAGGTTGTGAAAAGTTAATATTTGCCAATAACGTAATAGAAATACTACATACCCTTAAAATATTATAAAGACTGATATTTGTACGGAAATAATATAAAGCATGTTCTCCTCGTACTTGAATGATTTTTTTGTGATTACGTTTAGATCACATGTTAGTAACGTGCCTAATTTTAACGCATGATACACGTCCGAACATAGAGGCGGAGATACAAAAATTAAGAATGTGCGATTCCTTGTCTCTAGTTATTTACAACGTTTTAATATTTTTTTAAACACATTACTCTATAACTTTACTATTTTATAAAATTGGTTATTAAATAAGTTGGTCATCAATATCCTCAAAATAATTCCTAAGATACTAATCTCATATTATCCCTTTGAAATATATACCTAGGTTGACGCCTTTCGAGGAAATTTTATAAAATATTGAAAAAATATTACCACTAGACTAAAAACAATATATTCTCCCTTTTTATTTATCTTTTACTTTCATGTAATACTTGTAAAAGTCATAATTTATTAAACTATAATTTATAGAATTCCCAAACTCAAATGATAAAAGTTTTCTTATATATTTCAGTTCGAAAAATCTTCGAATCAATTGAAGAACGAAAAATCGACAGGAAAAAAATCTGATCTAGTACAGGAAAGACATAATTCAGGCAACAATGACAGATTTGGTTTGAAATGAAATTATTGAAGTGAAGAGTGGTAAAATTACTTTGAAGACAGAGAAATATACCTAAAAAATTTTATTTTGTTTAATAAAACCTATTAACCATTTTTAAAATTTTATTTTTATTTCTTTTAAACTATATGCTTGCTTTATTAAAATGAACTCATAATTTTGCCATACAATTTAAAATTTTAGTCAAAAAGCATGTAAATATTTGGGTTATGGAATAGTTATTGTAGTTACTGGAAAGATTAACTTTATAACACTAAATAACTAATATTTCTTAACATTTAGTACAATCTTAACATATCATTTTCCGAGTTATTATGCAATATTTGTTATTCTCTGCTAAATATTTTTATAATTTATGTTTTTATATATATTTAGATATTTCTCCAATTTAGTACATAAAATATATTTTTGGTCCATTTTCCTTATATTGAAATGTTATTAAACTATTTTAAGATTTCATTATACATGTTGATATTTGTATTGAGTTTCAAATCATTTTCTTGTAAAGTACCTATCTTTCATTCGAACGAAAATAAATATTAAGAATCTATCGTGCAAAAAAAGTAACATTCGTGTTTGATCCTAAAGGTGTAATAGAGTATGAAAATGTCTGCGTCTATATGTGTGTGTATATTAACGTTCCAGTGCTTTACTTTTAAATCGATTTTGATAATATTTGGTATCAATTAATTTTATATAAACATTCAATGATTCTTTTTAGATTTCATTCTATCAGTGAAATTTTTTATTTGCTACAAACAAAAAATATTTAAAAGATTTTCTCTAAAAAGTAATTTTATCGTTTTTTTTAAATTTTCTCTAACTTTAACATATTATAAAGCAATGAATAATAAGTTTATTTGCATAGAATCTAATCAGGTTACAGTGCAGTTATGATTCGTACTTTATGAGCCTATGAATAAAAAAAAAATTGTAAACTCAAAAATAAATTGTACTATAGTAATTCCATTGCTTCGATTAATTTTTAAGTTTATTCCCATATCCGTTTTTCTATTTTGATTACTTCTCATTTTACCATCTTTTCGATATTATTTAAATTTATTTGTCCTTGATTTCCTGAACGTAAGATTTTCTTTCTTTATTTTTTTTCATCCGTTTTTCCTACCTTTACGTTATTTATCCAGACCAGATAGACCAGACCACTTTAGCATGCGTTGCAATACCTGTACTTTTATACTTTTCTCAACGAATTCTTATATTTGCATTTTTCGGTGAATTTCCCAGATCAATTCAAAATATTTAAAATAGCTTAGTGAAAAGTCCACACTAAGTTCACATATGGATAAATTTAGGCCAATCCTTTCTAAATGACGGTGATTAAACATTTTAAAAATGGCTAAATCGTCATCGTATTTTAAAAAGGTACAAATGGTGTAAGGGCACATTATTACATTTTTATGTGATTTAGTTCTCTTTCTTTTCACCGACTTTTTGAAGAAACTCAGGATGATTTTGAAAAGACATGATTTCACTCCGTTTTTAAATTATATCAATATTAAATGAAAGCTCAGACAAAATACCTAATATGTCAAAATTTGTATATTTTTAAATGGTAGATGTTTTCAGGTTAATATTGGATATATATATATATATATATATATTCCCCCCTCCCCTCTAAAAATACACGTGTTTTTCCGTCGTATACAAAAATATTTTTTACTAAATCTTGATATATTTTGACATTTGCAATCATTCAGAAGTGGAACTATTAATTAAATTGAAGAATTAAAGGAAAGAATAAAGTGAATTAAAAACATCATATCATTATTTGTTATAGCTTAACAACAGTATATAGATTAGATTCTATGGGAGTATAAACATATAGATAAATTTGCGCTGTAAATATCACGCGGCACAAAAAACTGTAATATCGTTGTTGTATTCAGTTTTGATAGATGATGTTGCGAAATATTTTTCCTTGTAATTGTTTTATGGCGTTACTACGTAAACCCGACATGTACTCAAAAGTATACTACAAAAATATATACGATCATAAAAGTCATCAAAACAGATTAACAAGTGTATGACGTTACTTTTGAATATTATATATATATATATATATATATATGTATATATACACATATATATATATATATATATATATATATATATATATATATATACATATATATATATATATATATACAAACATATATATATATATATATATAATAATATTTATTATCTTTGATGTAATGTATAAACAAAATGTAGTTATAGAAAATTTTTGACGTGAAACGTCTTCGTTTCGGTCAGAGGGGGGTTACTAACAAAAACATGTAAAGAAATATGTTATAGCAAGGTCGCTTATGACATTAAAAATATAGCATCCACCTGCTTTATTTTAGTACCATAATTTTGCGGATAGAAGTTATTACGCAGTAGTGAATTTATCGCTGGCATAAATGGCGCTGCAGTCGTGTGCAGCACTACTCATTTGGTACTAAATTTACCTCATCAGCCAGTCTTATGAAACCTTGACCTGTGATTGTGACTTTCCTTTTTATTTCCTGTTTTTTGATAATAATAAGGTCAGGCCACAAAGACTTTGGCCTCATGATATGTGCCTAATATAGTTTGGGATAATTTTGAGTAGACCAGCTACTACACAAGCTATGGCTAGATATTTAGGCAATCTAACAGCATAAATTGATATGTAATCAAGCAGGTACAGCTTATTGACAGCTAAACTTATTCTGATTAGTACTAAAATGAGACAATAAAACTGGCACTTTCTGTATTTAATAATCCTATAGTTCTATAAAGTCTACGACAGAAGCAGAATAGCAATTACAGCAAAACACAGTCTATGTTCTCACAGTTTAAAAACTAAATATTTTGAAGATTCAAATAATTTTAAGTTACATTTTCCAAATATTTACCAAAGCCTTCAGTCATATTTATTATCATATATTCATTAACTGAATATACTCCTATAAAGGCCGCACTGCCCGAGTGCCGATAATTTATTTGATGATTATTCGGCAACACATTGATCGATTCAAGAGGTGGAGGTCGCGTTTAACAGATCTCACGACTTTATAATAGGTGTAATACATACTTGGTACCGCTAGAAATTGTAGAATTAAAAAATTGTGGTTTTTGTAAAAATTTGACTATTGCTCCACTATCGCGCCAACACATGCGGTACGTAACGTACAAAACAGGCGTGCGAGAGTTCGGGTAGTAAAAGAGGGAGATTCCAGCCCTTGACAACCCGTTTTGAGCTCGGCGGAACGTGTTCGTCTCCACAGGGAACTTGTAAGACTTATTATTTTACACACTTTCTAGTACGCTCAAGACGTTTCACGTACTCCATTGCGGCTGCGTCCCTGATAAAGTCTACCCGTTTTTTTATATATTTATCTTAATTTATCATATTAGTTTTACTCAAATTTCTTGAAATAATATTTACAGTGCTTTATCTCGAATTGAGCAAACGAACCAGAATCGTATGAGTTGGTAGATATTTTTAAATTTTTACTCATTAGTCAGTGAGGTTGGTGTCTAATGTATTATCCATAGCCACAGATTTTAAAACCAAAACAGTAAATAAAAATTAAGCATTGTAAAAGAAAATGTTAGACATCAATATTATTTACAGTGAAACTGTTTATATCAATAACTATTGACTAAATAAAATGAAATTAAATAAATTTCCTTACGGTACAAATGTTTTATATGATACTGTTTTCCATAGTAACTTTTTTTTATATTTAATTCATAATTTCTTTCCTTTCTAATAAATAGTACAGATTTTATTAACTGCCATAAATAAATTAGTTACATAACCTGTATTCCCTTTATATTTGCATAATAAATTAATATAAGCAATAAAGTACGAAATTTTCGGTCCAGCGGTAGAAAAAATGTTACAAATCGGAAAACGGACTGAATTTCTGCAAATAGCCGGATATGAGGCCCATGTTTGAGTAAAAAGTACCTAATAGAAAACTTTATGAAATAAATATTCATTCATTACTTTGAACTAAAAGCAATTTTGGTCAAAGTTTATTTTAAAGCATTTTCAAAATTCTCAAATCAAATTAAATTTACATTAATTAACTAGACAACCGACATAAATTCTAATGATCCATTGCCGACAAAACAATATTGAATAATGAAACAAGAAATTTTCAATATTCACCACAAAATGGAAAATATTGTTTTTTACGGAAAGAAATATGAAAATAACAAAAGTTTAATGGCTATGAAAATTTGAGGGTTTTAGATACAGTATAATTAGGCGATATTTAATATAAATATACTTAAAATGATTCTTTGATAAATTGAAATGAAACATTGAAATTAATATCAAGTAATTTATTTCTAACTTTGGAACCGAAGTTCATTTAAATATAATTCGATTTACGCAACCTTTTTTTGTAAAGCAAATAGTTACAAAATTAATAATGTAGTAACTTTTAAATAAGAAATCCAAAAAGCAAACGCAATTCATTATGTGATTTATAGTTAAACCTATTGTTGAATATTTAGTTACGGCTCGTGTATTGATATAGGTAAATATAAACAACCAGGTGGATATTTTTGTAAAGTATTCCATGAACAGCGATTATTTGTTTTAATGTGCGTGACTTAAATAAGTTTCGAAATATATTTAAAAGCGAGTAAAGAGAATTTGACGGTCGAATTTTTTCACTTAACAAAATTTTGCAGCATACAATTCATTATTTGAATTACTGGTCCGTAATCCATAACATCGTTGTATGTTATATATGAATTAAAAATTGAATTTAATACAATATTAATGCTTATATTATCTAATTTATAATGAACATGAGAAATTATCTAATTTATAATGAAATGAAAAAATGTACGTACAATTATTTAATATAATTTAAATATTTAACATTAGCGTCACCATCAGATGAAGTCAATCCCAAAAAATCAACATCTGCAAAAACTCACATCTCTAACAACCCCGCTCGGTTTCTTTAGTTCCAAGCAAGATGATCAATTTAACACTATAAAACATTTACATGTTTTTCCCTCACACTTAAAGGGGACTTTCAAGAAAATATGTCCTTACTGACCAATCTATGATGATCTTTAGGCTATCGATACAGGAAAAAGTTCCAGCTAACGAGTATAAGACGAAAAATTGTATTATGTCTAAATGCGTAAGCATATATATTTTAATAATTCCATAAATGCGGATCACTTTTTTGTACGGTTTGTTTTTAGTACGTTCAATTAATTCACCTACAGTTCAAATGAATTTCAAATGTCACGATTACAGAAAATAATATATAAAGGTGTACTTATAACATTGTCCTTAAAGTATTGGAAGAAGAAATTTAGAAACAAAAAGATTCATAATAATTTTTATTCAAAACCAGTAGTAACAAGAATCATTGAATACAATCCTGATTAAACCACACATCCACCACGAGAGCATGCTCGGGGAACTATATAGAAAGTGATAACAGCAAAAATTCAAATATTTGTATAACTGACAGTTTCTGAATAAAAAATATATAAATGGAAGAAAAGGGATCATATTCATATGTTGTTAGGTTATTCCGATGAAAAATAAAGAAAAGAAATTCTATACTTGAATTTCGATAATTAACAAAGTGGAAGTATTGCTGAAAGTCCTGTCCTGTCCTACACAGAACCGACACTATTAAACATAAAACGCGTCGCAAATTTTTAAACTAATTCAAGTCAAAGTGAAATTTTGAAGCATATTTTAAATTTGTTGTATTTCTTTCTAAACCTGTAAATTGTTAAAAAAGGTCACACTAAAACCAACAAAATAAATTCCTAATTATTTTTTCAAACAACAGCAAGAGAGCTTCTCTAAAAGTCTTGAAAACCCTCCAAAGCTTTCACTTCATGAAAGAAGCAATTAACTTCAACCCTAATCCTATAACTTAATCTATAAGCCATGAGTTTGGTTGCATTAACCTTATTTTAATTTACGGGAAAAGTATTTAAACGGTTGTATCAGGGTTACAGTATGCTAAGTTCTATAGTGAATATGGAAAATATTTGTTACGACCAATAGTAACTTTTTATTTACACATCAAACCAAATAACAAATGAAATTGACTTGTTTAAAACTGTAAATTTAAAATTATTGTCAAGGGATTTTAATCTACATATTTCAGGCACGCGTGAAATAAAATTACTGTTTGCATAACAAACTATTGTTAATTATGCATAACAAAATATTGTTAAACATTTGTTAATTATTTAAGAATACCGGTAAGAATTTCCAGTCTTTACTTTTAATATAATGATAATGCTTTTATTTGGCACCGACTCCAAAAATCAATAGCAATAGTGTTTTGCTATTTTCTTTTATATTCGTAAAGGATATTTTGCCGCAAAATTTCTAAATGAGTACAGATAATTTGGAAAATTTTTTATTCGGTAGTTATTTGAACTTGGTTCAATTATTTTGAAAAATTGTTTATTTCCCACTTTTTTCCTGGGGTACCCATAATTACACGAATTTACGATTAATTCAATATCAATAATATCTTGTTTCACAATTAAATGAAACTACGCGATGTAGTACTATTTCTACTTTTTTTAAATTCTTTACCACGACGTAGGTTTTGTTGTATTACAACATCTTTATGTGGGCTATTAGCAAAGATATTGAATCTTTGCTAATTAAGAACATTAGATCCTTCAGTTTAGGCGGGCTGTATCCCCGCAGCGTCAGGACTGGGGAGTTGAATTACGAAGTTTAATATTGGGGTATCTCCTTGAGACACTCAAAACTAGTCGAGGAAGAGGAAATATTTAAGTCTCATGGTTTAATATATTGTAAAATAAATACTCTCACCACTACACTCCTAATAATCTCGATAATTTTTTCAACGACAGGGGCAATACCAAAACAATTATTTAATGGCATTCAGGGGGTAGACTCATTTAAATTAATGTAATGAACATTTCGGAAACTAGCAATGCATATAATTAATTAAAATAATAAATGAATTAAAATAATATTTTTGCATTTAAACAACCATTCTATGTGAAGGAAAGTCACGTATAGCACCTGTATATGCTAATTTAAGGAGACGCGAAACAATTTTTAAAATCAAATTAGGTCCAATATACACGAAATTTTAAAAGAGTAATTGATATCTTTATTTATAACAGCTTTAAAATCATTACGAATTTTTATTTAAAGCAGGTTATTTTCCTGGAAAAAAACTTCTTCAGCCGCCGTGTTTTTATTAAAGAGTTTTTATGAAAAAAATACGTTCATAGTCAATTGCTATAGCGTCGCCATCAACAGGATCCGCGCACTTCAATTAATTCTCGTTTAAGTTTAATAAGTCAAATCTCGAGCAGCCTCAGCCCGACCCCACTCTAATTAACAGTACTCAGTTACTGTAAATGAGATTGTGTTTAAAAATATATTTTAAATTAGTCAAGTTTATGTATACATATATATATATATATATATATATATATATATATATATATATATATGTATATATATATATATATATATATATATATATATATATATATATATATATAAGATAATTACACACAGAGCTAACGGAAATTCCATTCTTTGTTTAATTTTGGAGCTTACCTTCTCCTAAATAGGTTCCAGACCGATTCTGAAGGTGCATCGAATATTTTCTTATGAATTAATTTGCCATTAACTATTGAGGAATTCCCATTTTCTTTTACAATTTTTTTTATTTATCAGCCGCTATTACAAAATACCAGATTTCGAAATGACGTAAATTATATCTTATTTACTCGTATCAACAATGAATTTCAAATAAATGTGAAAATATTCTAGCTAACCTCATAATTATTTTATTTAACTTATATCGACAATTTCAGCAAATTTATATAATTATGAAACCATAAGAAATTTTAGAAATGAACTTCATGCATGTTGCAATAAGCAACCGATCGTTTTTCTCCGTTTGTTTTTAAATATTGTTAACAATAATTTCAGTAAGAAAGCTTTAGGTACAAAAGTCGCCTTTGGAAAATGTAATATAACTTTACGGAATAAAATATTTGCCGAGTAATTTGCGGTTTATATCAATCCACGTACCGTAACTAAACATTCAATAGTAGATCATACTTACCGGCATAACGAATATTGATAAATGGGTACTGTCACAGAATAAATATCAAATTGATTATTAAATAGTTATACACAAGTTCGTTTTTATGAAAAACTACTTTGCACAGATATACATTAAATATTATCCGCCACCCCGGGGTATGGGTCAGTCTAATGCTTGTATTTTTGTCTGTTTTATTTCGTATCTTTTAGTCGTATTTTTAGTAGTACTCATCTCCAAGTTTTACTTGATTAACACTTTTTCTTCGACCTACTAAACAAAATTTCATGTAAGAGTCTTATCGAAACTTACCTATGTAAATTTCATATTATCTAGAAGATTTCCTCTCGACCTTTCGGAGTGCACAAAAAATTTCTATCTTTGGGAAAGAAGTGGAAATATTATGTTAAGCTACTACATGAGGTTACACTATTAAGATGGTAGGTATATCAGTTACCAACCTAATGCATGTACAAAGAATATGCTCATAATATAGAGAATTTGAGTAAATTCTTTACATTTGTTTGTGATTTTGGCGTATCCATGTACGCTTCAGATTATTAAACTTATGGCGGGCCCCAAGATGGAAAACAATACGCTAGTAAATTGAGGGTGAGTATTCCGATTGATGTCTTGGATCGTTGCCGCTTCTTTATTGTTTTGTTAGCTCTACTTAACTTTACGTGTTTGTTGGTCACATTACGTATTTGCCTTAAATTTTCAAGTAAATTTCATCGATTTCCTCTTATCCGATTAAGTTAAAATATCCAAGATTTTATAGTTCTGATGACAATATAACTCTATTGTCTATGTTAATGGGCTGATATGATGCGGCTTTGGAAAGTGATCATCATAACTTCACAACACGACTTGATTCATCGTATCTGGGCACATTTAATTTGTCTCGGCAAATCAATCAGCTTTGCATGATTTTACTGTTTAGATAATGGTGACAAAAGTGGTTGCGATAACTTCATTACGACAAATAGCAATTATATTGTATTTGAGTACACAATTGTAGTAATTTAATTAAGGTAGGAAGCAAACCCATCGTGCTTAATTCATAAAGACGAGACCTTTGGTCTTGAGACTCTTGGTATTTACACTTGATCGTCATAGTATAATAATGATGAAAAATATGGTTAAAGAAACCTCATACAAGCAATGAGAAAACTTTTCATATTCAACCTGTCTTATTGAGGCGTTTGGTCTTTCGTCATAACCATTGTCTGGAGTTGGAAGAAAATTCCATAACGGTTAATGACAAAAATAACATATTTTCCGTTCGTATTTTTGGCACGTATTTCCCATGATATTATATATGTGCCATGGGCTCGACTTAATACTGCAGCCAGGATAAATTGATTTTAAATAGAAACCCTTCAGGATTTATGGCAAATATCTCTTGTGTTATTCCGCATTAAGCTCTACTGTATTTATAATTATGCCATATGATCCACCTATTATTGCAGGAGTTCAGTTGTGAAATAAATTATCTTACTGTTTATTTCACAATGGCACTCTCCAATAGTGAATCGCAAATATGTAGTATATCAGCTCATTATTTGGTACAATATTCTTAAAACACCTCCTGCACCGTCAAAATTGGACTGTTTAATAAGACTAGTAATATAAAACTAGCGTGACCCGTGCGAAGTCTTCGCGTTATTTATTCCATTATGAAGCTCAGATGACAGATCAAACAAATATTTTACTAAAATTGACATATAGAGGCGCAAGTATCAAAAGCATTGAGCTAAAGCGCCACTTTATTTATACGTGAGTGGATTTGAAATTAAACAAAAATTTTACCGACCGTCAATCATATTGACGTTGAGCCGTTAGATGGCAGCATTGCTGTTTTGTGTATATAATTTAAATAATTAATTAATTTGCAAAAACAATGGCAATAATAAATTTTTTAGTTGTGGATGCCGGTAGAGCAAGCAATTATCTATAAAATGATATATAATTTATGTGGATTAGTTGTGAGGTTTTTTCTAAAAAGGGAGAGTAACATCTTAACCTTAGCGTATTAATATATATAAGATGATGATGATGCAATATAAAAGTCCCGTAGAACAATGCAATATAAAATTATGAACTTTAACCTTGTGTTGTATACATTTTTGAAGAAGTCAAATTAATATCAAGCATGTCAAATGTAAGTATATATATATATATATATATATATATATATATATATATATATATATTTATATATATATATACATATGATTTTTTTATATTATTCGATATGAGAGCTTGAGAGCATGAGAATATGAGCTAAAGGCTTGCAATAACGCTTCTTTCAGGATAAGTTTTCTTAGATTTTGCAATATGTGAATATTGCAAATAAATGTTGTATAAAATGGTTAGCTGTAGATGTAGTATTTCATTGTAGCCGCATTTTTTCTACTCCTTTACGAGGATGTTCAGGAAAACCCTAAGAAAGTTATTTTACCGTCTTTAAAGCGGTGGAAATGAAATGAAGTAGCCGTTTAAACTACAACGGATGGCTGTGTTAACATTTTAAAGGAAAGTAGGAAAGGACACAAATATCGACGATAAGTGCTGTTGTCGACGCTGCCTTTATTGTTTGAATTAAGTGTTCTACGGATCAAATTGGAATCCTTTACTCATTGGAGTTTATTCTTTTCAACTTAATAGTTATAGTCATAGAAAAATATATGTACTGAATTATTAAGCATGACTGTAAACTTTCAGCAAAATTCATTACTTTGCTTTCGGTTTTGCTTTCGGTATCCTTTTAAAGAAATGAGAAGTTATTTTGTACAGGAAGTATATTGTTTATTGTACTGTAGAAGTATATTTAATAACACACAGAATAATGTGTTACCTGTTCACTATTTTTTTTCTTTATTTACCGTTTATGCTCGTTTAATTGATTATTTTGTGCCACTAATACTTATTGTGGATTAAAAGAGAGATTACATACATTATGTTAACATTTAAAGGAGTAGGATAATGAATATAAACCAAAATACAAATACTAAAAAGTCACGCCTTTACTCGAAGAACAGAATGCGCCCCCAAAGTTAGGAAAAGTTTGTGACGATGTATACCTGTCTTCTATAAATAAAACGTGACGAGCTTTTTAATAACAAATAAAGTACATGCTAGTACTTCTTTGCTAATATCCCACCTGAAGATGTTTTAATACAACGAAACCTAGGTCGTGGTAAAGAAATTAAAGATAGTAGAAATAATACTACATCACGTAGTTTCATTTATTTGTGAATAATGAATTTCTGCAAAATTAACGCCAAATATATTCAATATTTGAAAATCGTAATATTGCAGAATATCATATTAATGGATGTTTATTCTAAAAAGTCATGAATCCTTATGTATATAAGTTTCACTGTTTGCAAGTAAATATCTATAAAGTTCTCTTGATACCACATAAATATAATTTCTCGTGTAGTAGTTACAAATGTGATAAATTATTTTTCCGTATATTTATTATTTACCTACTATGTTTTTCGACTAGGTAGTGTATTAATAGAATGAAGTGCATAAGGTAGATAATACAACAGAATATACTTTCTATTACCATGAGACGAAGCCGCGTGTAAAAATGGTATTTAATTTTTTTAAAGGTTGTTTGATAGATGTAAACAAGCAGTATGTTTGGAACGAGGAAAGTATATATATATATATATATATATATATATATATATATATATATATATACATATATATATATATACACGAACATATAAACCATATTCCCTCTGCTAGCTCCACTGCAGTTAGTACTATATGTAGTACTAAAGTAGTAGTTATAATCTGCCTATACCTCTGTGTAATTATTTCCTACTTTATACTTATGTATCAATATTTGGTGAATTCATGAATTAGTTTGTACCGATACCTAATTACTTACCGGTCTGTTATTTCTTTACTTATGTCAACATAAGTGTAACGAATCCATACTAGATGAGTTTACTACTCATCAGTGCATTAAGCAATTATTTCCAAATTAAATGTTAATTTCGTAAATGTTATCATATATTTCAAATATTAAATTTTGCAAGGAAAAATTGTTTATTCTTATGCTATTTAATATTTTTAAATCCTACCATTGACTATTGAATTTGAACATGTCTCTAACTAATATGACAGTGAAATGTGTTAGTGTCTAATTAATATGTAATGTATTGTCGCCGAATTTAGAGTATTTCGTACCTATCCGCGTTGAAGACACACTCCACAGATATTAACATAATTTTAGTACCTGATTATCCACACTGATGTTTTATATATTAAACCTTTTTGGATAAATATAATACGTTATTTTTTTCTTCGATATATCCTTAACTTTACTCTATGGATCCATTTTCCTTTTAACAGACAGAATTTCGTTGGATTAGACTTAACCCAAACAATATCTTCATTCACCGATAAAACATTTCGAGGAAACTTTAAATAATCGAATCTTGGTGGTAGTATTGACGTTGCTTTTCTTTCTCAGCCATCATTTAGGCAAGAGCAACCACTATTTTTTTATGTTTCATTAAGGTTATCAATTTGTTTTAATTATAATTTGTGTATGTAACAACCAGAGAAAAAAATACGAAAATGTGAAATATTTTCATGATTTTTTTGACGTAATTATAGGTGTACAAAAAATTAATAAAAAAAACAAATTAGTAAAGTATGTGAAGGGGGAAAAGCAACAATTGTAAATAAATACCGAGAATTAGTTGTTCAACTTTACTCATCATTAATGAATGATTGTTATCGAGAAATAATAGAGTGAAATCAAAAATCTTCATAGGTGGAAAAATCGATGAGGAAAAATTACGAAAACAGAAATAAAAGATTTCTCTATCTAACTTGAAAACAGCATCGTGAAAACATGAAATTTGTGAGTTCAATTATCATGATAAATATATATTTATCTCAATTTTTATACTATTTTTATTCTAACTTACATGCATATATTTGATATAAGTGCATATAAGTTAATATAAAAATTTACTTTAACCATTGTATAAATTCAAAAACAATATACATCATTTGGCTCGTCAAAAATCAAGCTACGTGCGAGTCTGGCTCGTGTATCGAGGGTTCCGTATTTCACCTAAACTGATCTTGAGTTTATTTAACATAACTTATCACTAATGTGGATTTCCCAGAGAAACAATATTTAAAACCATATAGAATATTATAATTAAGTATACATATTTTCGTCATTAAGGTTTTATGCATGTATATAGGAAACACCTGCCATTATAATAATACATTTAGTTTACTTTTAAGTTTTCCAGAATATTTTCAACATTTTGACATTACTTTGTTAAATTTACAATAATTGAACTAACCGTTTGTCACTTTAATAGGATGTTAAATATAAAAAAAATATATTACTATTATAAAGCATTTAATTTTGTGTAGCAAAGTTAAACAGTTGTGGAGTCTGGGTGCGTCAATTTGTGATCAATTTGATAAAGACATTAGAATATTTTGGAAAACAACATGCCCGCAACAAACAGTAGCAAATATGGCGCGATAAGAAGATAGATTTATGAAGAAAATTAGATAGAGAGAAAAACTTTACGGGGAATTTTACTGGTCATTCATTCATCCGAGTTTACTGGTTTCTGGTCATTCATCCGAGTTTACTGGTTTCTGCGTCGATGAATATTAGTGTTTGAGGCGAAAAGCGAATCATAAGAAAAAGTCGCAATTTCATAAGAAAATTTCCTATTCTAAAAACAACAACAAACGCATTAAGAAAAATTACAAAAATGCTGGAAAAAGTTCCCAAAAATTTTAGCAATTTTTTTCTCGTCACATCTTTGGAATTTGCATAAAATGTCACTCAATAATTTTTTATAATTATCTCTTAACATGTTGCAGTTATTAAATTTTATTGACCTGTAATTGATTTTTAACATGAAATTTACAAAATTAGCAAATGATATTTATAACGAAGAATAACTTCTAAAACAAGCATTGATTGAATTTATTGAAGTAAAAACTCTATTAATGCATATATTTACTCTATTACTACATCATTCTGGCTCAATTTTAACCGCGGCGATTCATTATTTCGCAATTTATTCGAGTTTTATTACTCACCATGCAAAAAGGTAGTAATTTTTTGTGAATAGAACAATATTTTACAGATTGAGAATTCAATAAAAGGGATTCAGTTCATGGAGTATAAGTCTGGCAAAATATTCTGATCTCGCCCATTTGGCACACTTACCCAAACCGTCCAAAGTCTCGTTGCTGGATATGCTCTTCGACTGTTAATTGATTCTAAACTAATAATTGAATAGTGTCGTAGATGATATGGTTTCGAATTAAGTTACTGAAAATCTGTTGTAAACGTTTCATTTGGAATACCCTGACTTGATGAGGTTTTACTAAAGTCCAGGTTCTGTTTTACAAAACAGGGCCAGTACGATTAGTGTACTAATATAAGCGAATCTCGATTGCAGTATTGACGTTGTTCTCCTTTTGTACACGCCTTTTTTTGAGTTGCAGTGCATTTTATGCTTTTTCAGACTTGAATAATACTGAAACGTAATGTTAGAGAAGTAATAATAGTATTAATAAGTCAAATGTTGTAATAAGAGTATTGAATATTTCATTTTCAATGAAAACAAAAGAAAACACAACTAATCTCTTCGTATTAATATTTATTGACATTCCTTATGAATATTTTATTTGCACACAAAGCCGGAGCTAACTTTAATGTATTTGGGACTTTCAAAGAGCCTTTGTGAGGAAATCTACACTAATTGACTTTACATTTTGCCAAATTGCTAAAGCACCCAGGAATTTTATTTGAATACCGTCCGCCCTAGTCTATACGTTCAAGAAGTATTAGCATGCTATTATTAGAATGAGCGTTGTTTTAATATTAAATTTGAAATTTCATTACTCCAAAAATGAGTTCATTATTAATGAATATTCGTTCATCAAAGCTTACCAGTTTCATCGTGACCACTGAATTATTTTTAAACAACCTATTTATTGTCGTAATCAGTTATATATCTTAGTGTTCCGTACCTCAAAATGGGAAACAAAACCTTCGTAAGGTCATTGAATCGTCCTATCAGTAGCTAGTATCCTGAAAAATATTTATTTGTGGAAAGTTACGGAACGGGGGGCTAATGGAGAGGGTTGAGAAACCGAAAAAATTAACATTTCACGTAAAAAGAAGGGTGTCGTTTGAAAGAGCTATTTTTAAAGATATTGAAAATATATATATGCAAATATGTATATTCCTCTACCTTATTTTTAAAATTACTGAATTTAATTAAGAGAGTAATTATAATAGTAATAAAGTTTAAAGTCCCCATAGTTGTTGAGATATTAATGACAATATTTCCTAGGCCAATTAAATATTTATTGGCCTGTCAGTCGAAACACGGACTGTTGATACTCAGGTTGCTACGTAGGTTAGACTCGCAGTTATTCGGTTTTATTTTTCCATAAATAAAATTAACAATTTTTGTTGAAAGATGAATGTACATGAAAATATGTTGACGTTTACGCCGAAATTATATAAACTTAGTTACCACTTCTACTTAACTCCATAGTGGATGGTTTGACTGAATAAAAAAGAATAATGACTAATGCAAAAATGAATAAAAAATATTATTGCTATTTTAAAGAAATAATTATATCTTAAATTTATATCTTAAATTATCCTAGAACGATTGGAAGTTTTTGTATTCTTGGCAAAATAAAACATCGTTTAATGAATTAACCAGGATTATTTAAGAACTGGTGCGTGTTTACAAGGCGCGTCAGAAATTATAAATCTCCATTAACTTATTATAAAGTTAATAAAGAGGGCCACAAAAGATTGCAGAGCTAAACAAAATTAAAATTTTAGCGCCGACGTTATTTTAAGTTCATTTACATCATATAGTCTAAAATTTGTTTGGTGTTTTTCCATTAATAAACCAGAAAATCGGATAATTTAATTTTCTAAACCATAGCATTTGAAAATTGTAGGTGGCAGTACTTTTTTTCATCAGTTATTGCATAAGGAATTGGAAATTTGTATTATGAAGGTAATTTTGTTATTTTATAGCATATTTGGCTATAGTTAGTGACCTCTTCTGTTTGATGTTTTCAATTCTTTTAATTTCCGAACATAAGTGCGGTGAGACACAAAAAATTAATCACAGTCCATTTTTAATGGGATAGGTGATTTTATTATATAGGTTTACGTTTAATTATATAGGTTTACGTTTATAGTCGTTTAAGGCTAAAACAGAAAAATTCTCATATCGGAAGCGGCCGTCACGGCGTTTTGAGCCCGGATGCTTAAGGTACTAGTCATATTAGGCATTTTTTTCTGTAGATTCATTGTGTACTAAGAATTAATTTGGGAAATTTAGGGCAGAAAATTAATTTTAGTAATTTTTTCGACACTGAGAAAATGTAAATGGTATTTGACGACAGAATAAAACTGCTGAGAAATAACAAATATAACATAATCAACTGAAAATGTTAAGTTCTAAGAAGAAATTATAAAATTAACATTAGAATAAAATTATGAAAACTTTTTATTCACACGAAACCTAATATACTTTTTACATTAATTACAATTTTCTTTATCATTAAGTTAAAGAGTCGGTATTGAAAAAATATTTAAGTACAAACCTGGTCAATATTATAAGCACTGCTCTTTAAAATGCATCCAGAATAAATCAATAAAATCGAAGAAAAAAGGGAAGTCGATGATGACTTTTATCATCTACAACTTGTATCAACATTTGTTAATACTTTCAGCTGGCGTAAATAACATTCAGTCACTTCTTGTCGTGTTTCTTATATTTGTAAAATTCTTTTTATTTTCTAGGTCTTTTCAAATTTTCAATTTACATCTAACCTTTGTATTGTTGTGCCTTTTCTGTAGTAGATATTGTAAAATAAATTTGTAAACCCAAAAACCTAAAAGAGATTATTGAAAGTATGTGGAAGGAGATTTTGAATTTCACCTTATATATTTATCAAAAATTAAATTGTTTTACCGTAACATAACTAATGTATCTGAAATTGTCAATTTTTAAATTGTTTTATTATCGCGTTCACACATAATCCCCGATAATATAAGTAACTAAGATATGAGCAACACGAAGAAAATATGAAATGAAAGAAAAACTACTCCTTTTATGCATCGTTACCTCATTTAATTAATTGAGTGTTGTCTCTCAGAGCTCCGTAATATTTCATCTCCGATGTTTCGCGTTTTAGTGCGGGCGAACTGCGGCACTACTCGGCAGTCGAAGTGGAACATCTCGCAATAAGGAGCGAAACAATGTGATTATATCGGAAAAGTATTGAAAATGTTTGAAGAGGAAAGTCAAGAATTGCTTCTTAACTTTTCTTGTTTATTTCATCGCTGTTCACTTGAAAATTGTATTGCTGCAAATTTATGATTTTGAAGTATATTTGTTTCAAATTCTAGTTAATTCGGAAGATATAATGACGCTGAAAATAATGTCATACTATGACTAGGCGCGTAGTTGTACTGTTAAGAATTGCTTTTGCAGCATGTTGAATATTTTAAAATTTAAGTTTCCTTAACCAGTCGATTTAGAAGCCGTCAAATGAAATGGCAAGCAACATAAAAATATATTTACATAAAACACACTTATTACATCAGCGCCTCAGACATGCATAGCTTGCAATAATTCAGAAGACACGTTTTGAAAGGTATATTTGGTGGCATAATAACACTAAATAATTTTTTTTTTAGTGTTATTTTAGTGTTTCACAAAAATTTTTGTTAAAATGTATTATTTCTGCTATATGTCATTTTATAATATACTATGCGATTTATATAAGTAGACTTAAATTAAAGATGAAACAAATAGAGAAAATTAAAAAAACGTTGATATGAAACATTTAAAACTCATATCATATATATATATATATATATATATATATATATATATATATATATATATACACGCAGTTTACATAACAACATGAGTATAAATTAATACAATAAAATTCTGGACGCTCTAGTGGTAAAATTTTTTATTCGATCAAGATGAAACAAAAAGAAAAAGAAACACACGCAAAAGAGGGTTGGGTCTAATTCAACGATGGCCTAAATTGATGAAATAATTGTCGAAAATGGAGAAGATATGAAAAGTAAAATACGAAAAATTTATCAATGATAAGTAGTTGAAAGGAACTTTTAAGATACGAAAATTTACCCAATCACTTATCTTGTCATAAAAAAAAGATAAATACTCGATAAGGTATTTCATCCGTAAGTATAGAGTGCTTAAAATATCTTATTATTTCACTTATTCAGTCGTAAAAAATGTCACCATGGAACGTCCTTTAATTTTATAAATATTCCATTGAACAAATATAACAAAATCCATTCATAAAAAAATGTCACATACTAATTGACGATTCAATATTTTGCATTCTATATGACATACCTATGTATGTCATCTATGCTAGGTGCGTAGATGATGTCATACAACAAAATTAATTGTGACTAACTTTTTCTAGGGTCACACTAGTTTGTGCTATATTAGTTGGTAGCAATATTCAATTACTTTCCTCGAATTTTTTTCAGTTTCTAAAATGCAAATCAAATACTTATTTGAACCTAAATGTAAAATAGTTTTTTTTTATAAATAGTTTGTTATTATTTATTATTATAATATAAACACTATTGGCAATACAATTTCTACGAAATGTACCTTTCCAGATGGCCCCCACCAATGAGTTTTATTTTGAATGAAAATCCTTTGAGTTAGGTAAACGAAATCTAATCCGCTTTATCACTCTGTATGTAAACAAAAATTTGTGCAATATTTCCTTAAATTCTGTAAAACGAAGTACAAATTACTACAATAAGATCAGAGTACCAAACGATAGAAATAATACACATATCTGTCTTATTGTTGTCGAAATTTTATCATGTTATTGAGCTTTCAATAATTTGTGCTTTAGAAATGGCAGGCATATTCGTGTAACTTTTCACTTATGAGTCTCCTGTATTCCCATTGAAAATGTATATCGGAAAAACGTTTACTTATACGTCGGTAGATATTATTTCTCATTATTCCGTTCGAACGACGTATTTTACGACATAGTCTATTGACTGCTATCACGTACAATACTCGACAAAGGTCTTCGATATTCCTTACAATGATTTTGTTCGATTGATATTATATTATTAATAGCGCCTTTTTGACATTATATTATTAATAGTACCTTTTTACACTTTTGTACTGGTACATCTGTTCGTATATATATTATATGACTCGAAGATCGCTAATACCAATTTCATGTTTTTAAGTTTAAAAAGGAAGAAAACCGGCCGAATATATATCGCAAAAACACAATATATGATTCAAAAGTCATTTATATCTTCTTAAATTGTTGAAGCGGGGTAACCAAAATAATTTCATTTAAAAGTTTAGTTAAAAGTCAAAAAGTGTATTTTTTTTCAAACCCTTAGTTAAAAACAAATTATATCTTTTAAAAGTAGAGAAGGGCGAATACCTTGAATAAATGTTGAAACTTAATATTTCGTGAATTTGAAAGACTTATTCAACGACCAACCTGAACGGTGCATGCAAAAATATTTTTTTTCTTCCCTTATCCTTAATTATGTATGGAAGGATCGATAAAAAATGCAGCATAATAAATAAGATCTCTCATAAAAACTACAAACTTGCAAAATGTTTACATAGGTCTACAATTACAGAAACTACAAGGATGTGACAGAGACGGGCAGGGATATGGACGAATTCAAAAATGATCTTGTGCTTATTTCCGCTGTTTCGTTACAGAAGCCATTAGAAAATAATAGATACAAGTATTATCGGTCTTTTCATCTACCCACCACAGTCAGTCGTCCCAAAAATAAGTTAGGTTGAATCTTGGGATATTGCGTAGCGATAAAGAATTTTAACGAGCAATTAACACAGTTGAAATGCTTTATGTCGAGTAATCATATGGAAGAAAAGCCATTTTTTAAATGAATATTATCGCTATTATATTATGTACTAGTCTATTGACATCACGCGGCACTGGAAATTTTTCAGTACAGAGTTCACATATACATTTTGACCTTATATCTTAGCAATGTTATTGCAATGGAAATAGCAAGTTGCTCTTTAAAATGTTAGCCGTTTGAAGTAGTCAGACTAAAGCAGACAACTAGCAGCAGCTTGCAGAGAACTTTTTCAGATAAGTGTAAATTGCAGATTTAGAACTGTGTATAAAGATTTAGTGAATATAGATACACTCACACAAACGTGAATTTGATCATGGGACAATTTTCAGATATGTATCGTTCTAATAACAAAAGTTCTGCATAGAGGAATATCTAGTGGTTATACAAAATCCAATTATTTAGAAAATCATTAGAGAGATAAAAATTAATTCCAACATCGTTGTACTATAATTAAATTTACTATAGGTAAATTTTGGAGTATAAAAATTTAAATTTTAAATAGAAATTTTAGTTTTTTGTATATATGAATAAAGGTTAATAAGAACATACAATACAATAATCTCATAAAGTGGACTTTAAAAATTTATAAAACTTTAACAACCTTGTTTAAAAAAATGAGAACATTTAATTTCATGAACCGTTAACAAAAAATTTTTTTCTAAATGACTTTTAAATTTTCCCGTCAAATTCTTTCTTTATGCCAAAATTAAAGAATTTTGGACAACATTTTATTACGAAATATTAAAGTATTTTGTTAAAAAAATATATTGTAATAACATCATTTCACCTATTGAGTTACTCACTATTGTTAGATAGTAATCAAGTTTCAAGCAAATTTTACATACGAGTATTTTTTAAAATAATTTGACAATGTCGTGAAAAACCTTGCAAAATTATCATTAAAAAAAATAAATTAGTAACATTAAACTAATTAACAGCAGTCAGTTAATAACAGGTGAAACTAACTAAAAACAATCAATAATAATTCAACTGATGGCAGATTCGTTGCTAAACCAAGAATAAATTAATCAATGTTAATTATGGTTCAACTCAGACTTCCAAGTTCCTTTTAAAATTTAAAAAATTTACAAAATGAATTAAATTATTATCATATTTACGGTTCAAGTTAAATATCGGAAAGGGTGTTATGTTTTTCCCTTGTTTTTTCTATCGTAACTTGAGTTGAAATACATTTTTTTTCATATATTCATATAAATATATCGAGACTATAAAATTTTAATCGATTACAATATTAAATAAAATACTAGTTTTGTATTATTGCACGAAACGTTGAGGACTAATTTCATAACATTTCATAGGAATGTATCGTTATTTTAAGGTAATTTTAATTGTATATTTAGGTTTATTATTAATTAGGTTTATACGCCATCTAACTATATCAATGATAAGGTAGCCTATTTTTATTTTTCTTACTTTGTGGACTATAAATAAAACAAATATTTTAATTGCGGTATACCAATAAGTTGGAAGTAATCATTCAACAATAAACAGATTGCTATTTTTGTATTATTAAACGTTTAAACTTAATTGCAATAAAAATGATCAAGTAGCACATCCTGATTTTCAATTAGTTATCAAAAATTTTCCTTATTCAGTCATGTTGTCAGTTACACACCCCGATTTTTGTGAAAACCAACAAAATAATTTACATATAGTTTATACAATTGTTGATAAGGGGCCGCATCATCTTTTACAGCGACCACTAATGTCAGGGATATAAAGAATAATCGACAAATTTTTGAAAGAAGTTCCTACTACGTCGCGAGAAATATTTTTTTAAGTAGTTAGAAAAAAGTATTTTAATAATGTGGAACAGGTCTCTGGGAGTTCAGCAGGTGACTAAAAAATTATTTACACATAGTTTATACAAAATTATTTACACATAGTTTATACAATTGTTGATAAGGGGCCGCATCATCTTTTACAGCGACCACTAAGGTCAGGGATATAAAGAATAATCGACAAATTTTTGAAAGAAGTTTCTACTACGTCGCGAGAAATAATTTTTTAAGTAGTTAGAAAAAAAGGATTTTAATAATGTGGAACAGGTCTCTGGAAGGTCGGCAGGTGACTAAAAAAAGTTTACAGCTGTGAATCCTACAATTTTAGAATATTGTTTTGCAGTAAAAAGTGCATTACCATGCAGTAGCAATGAAAAACGAAATTATATACGAATGGTTTTAAATATTTTATTACGAGCATCTCTATCTTCAAACACAATCTAGATATAAAAGCTATAGATGTTAATGGACCTTCAAATTGTCACCACGGGATTCCCCTCATTTATTTCTTTGCATAGATTTCCTCGTTCAATCACGCCTATGAATATTTAAGAATAATATACGATATCCACTACGATATTCCTAGAAATGTTGGTGCTACGTAAAAAATATCATATACCGATATCCTTACGTCCTTCAAGGTTTGCAAAAATGAAAAAAGCTATGCAAATATTCATATATTACGAAAATGTTTTATGATTTTTCCATACAAATTTGAGCTATACCTTCCTACGCCAGATCACAGGAATTAACTTGTGTTGTGCCTGATTTTGAAGAACATGGTTCTATTTTATTTTGAAATTAATACTAAATTGTTTACAGAAAAAACCATTCTCTCAGCTATTTTTTATTCCTTATTACACCAACTCGTATTTCAACTTAAATTTATTTTTGAAACTTAAATTTGTACATATCATATGACTTGCCAGCTATGAAATTTGATACTTGGAATGTTACCTGATTTATTAATGTGTAAATTTGGAACATATAAGTGTAATTGAAGTAGCGCGTTTTAAATCAGACGTACCTAAAAAGCACGATTGGGATAGAACACCACATATCGGTGATGATTTCAAAACCCTGTTAGAATGATAAGGTTTAAAAAATGAGCCGCTTTTATTATAACCTCTAGTATGATATTTTCTGCTGAATCAATGACGAAACATATATTCGTTTGAAGAAAATGCCGAATAATTAATTATTTCGGTATATCCGGCATTATTACCTTACTTCTAGAACAAAACTCTTGTCAGTGTTTAAAAACGCAAAAATCATGAAAAAATAAACGAAAAATATTACAGATTTCAATCAAAATATAACTGGATTATTCATTTAATGAAAAAAGTTAGTAAGATATAAAGTGAAGATTGAGAAAATCAGCTTCATAGATAAAGAGACCGTCAAGTTTGACTGAAAATAGGATCCTGAGAGTTTCGTACCATTACATTACTTTGTCGTAAAGCTTGATAAGTAGGTTTATATATAAAGAAAGAAATCAAGGTTCGGAAAAAGAATAAATTGTGTTGTCGTCTATTTATTCAACATTATGATGTAAACTGGATATCCCTGGTCATTCCTGAGAAAAAGAGTATTGATAGACAGAGAGGTTCACTGACAATAGGGTTCTGTTTTTTTGTGCCAAGATACGGAACGCTAAAATCATATTACAATATATTAAAGCTTGCTGAATGACTAAAATGTATATATAAAATAAAAAATTCGTCCGTTAGTTTATGGCTTTGGACTTATTCAAACCTTCATAACACTTTTTACCGAATTGATAAATTCTATAAGTAAAATACGGATAACCGATGTATAACAAAATTAAAATTATGCATCAAATTTATGTTACATATTAAGCATTTTCCATAAAAACATTATTATAAACGCACACCTGAAAGAAAATTATAAATGAATGGCGGACGGTCGTTGGTGAAATGTTACGTGAATGCTACGACAAAGTTGCGCATGTCGTACCGGTTGAAATAGAGATAAATGAAATTTTCCGGAGAGCGTACTGTTTTTTGGTTCGTCTATCAGGAAAATGTTCGTGTCAGAAAATGCGCTGAAAACGACAAATCGCACGTGCGAGGAAAACTGACCTCAGCAGCTGAGTTTTTGTCGAAGTCCTTTATATGTAGGCATGACAAATGTGACTGACTTTTGGTTAGAAGTGGACACAAACGTTTTTGAAAAATTACTCCACTTTTATATGCAATTAATTCTTTGTGCTCATCTTTGTTTGCTACTTGCAATTTTAGCTTTATCTTTTTGAAAAGAAAATAAATTAGGAAAGAGCCATGATTAAGTTAAATCAGCGCACTTTGCTAATTAGTTATTTTAATAATATATTAAAGTAACCCTTCAAATACACTAAATGAATTAGGAGAATACCTGCGTTTAAATACGCCTGGTATGTCTATTTAACATGAGTTTAGGTGTATGTAGTGTATATGTGTGTGTATATGAAGGTATACATTTAATAATTAATCGATTTACAACAAATTACAAAAGAACTTTTTTAGTTAATTTTGCTAATACTTATTGAACAGATGTCGAATTTTGAATTTGGGCTAATTGTATAATATCTTTATCTTCATCACAATATATTATATATGTATATATATATATATATATATATATATATATATTTAAGCTTTTAAGGAAATTTAATACCTTCCTTACAATAACATTCTTCGTGAACGAACTACTCAGTGGTTAACTTGGGAATTGAGTTGTGATATACTTGTATGTTGACGCTTAAGGGCACAAGTTTTTCGTAAAAAATTTAAAACAAAAATTATGGTCAAAATTTTTACTTTCCTAATTGAGAAATTTAAAAAAAACTTCCGTGATGAGTGGCTCACGTTAAAAAAATGACAGCAGGCGTTCATAAAAAATAATTTATTTCATAATAATTAGTACAACCAACTTCGCAATTTTATTCCCGTAAAAATATTTAAAAATTTTATTAACCTGAGGACAAACGTATAAAAATTTAAAATTATAATTTTTAAACTTATCTCTCGTTGGCTAGTTAAATATTAGGGGAATAAAATAAATTAAAGTGTTTTATAATTTTAAATGTTTCTATGTTTATGTTTCGTAATTTTTTAATATTGTTTTTCAATTACAGTTTTAATTTTTATTCCTGACATTAAATGGATTTTTGACTCATTTTGTTTTTTCGATTTGGATTAAGAACCCAGAAATTGCCCGACATATTTGTTGACTTTACGGCCTTGTAATTTGGTATGTGTTGAACATGCTACTCACAAGGAAGAAAGTATTATTAATAGGATGTTGGTGAAGCAATTTCAAGATAGCTGCTACACTTTATTATAATCTTGTCAAGAAACATAGTGGATCAGTGTACCAACGCATTCCTAACCATTGAGTCTTTATCACATAACATCAATCATAATTGCATTGGACGAAACCTAAATAGCATCCGTTGAAGTTTATAGGATAATACATGAATCTGACAGGAATTAAATTGATTCTGGCAGAAGTTGAAAAGTAAGCAACACCAAATGTTAGGTAAATTTAGAGATAAGTCTGACTGACGTCCATCAAACAGTACGTAGACAAAGATTACCTTCAGCACCATGTTCGTAGGGTGCAACGTTTAATATTATATTAATTTAAATAAAATTTAGTGAGATTTTATCGTGAAATGGTAAGAAGAAATATAGAAGTTCCACAAAATCTCGACAGTTTCTTTCGGAGGGAAGAAATTCACTTAGTTTGGACTAATAACTTCCTTACTCCTATTGCGCTCCTAAATTTAAAAATAGGGGATAATTACATTTATACAGTTTAGATTCCATTTACAGCTTTTAATTTTTTAGCTTCATTACCAAATATTAAGCTTCAAAGTCGTTTGACATGCCACCCTCTCCCTTGCTAAAAATTCCAAAAACAAGTTCTTATAAACACTTTCAAATGATTTTTTTTTATTCATTACTTTTGGAAATATAAACAAAGCTTTATACAGTTTTAAATTTATATACACGAGACTATAAATGAAAGAATTTATAGGTCTCTTATTGTTCTAATATTTTAGGGTAACTCCTTCAATATATAGATTGTAAATAGTAAGAATAACTGTCGTACTTTACAGAAAAAATAATGTTGATTAAATTTTTTGTTGTAAAATATGACTAAAATTTATGTATCTCTGGCATAAAAAAGTATGAGTGATCAACAACACGAGGGACCAATTACTTAAAAAAAATTGTTTATAAAGTAGTTTTCAGTAAGGTATAATACGTGTATCTCTGTCGGTCATTACTATTAACATTCAAGAGGAGACTATTATATATTTCTATTAATGTGACTGATTTTTTATAGAAAATAAAGCATAAAAGTATCAGTCCAAAGGAACAAGGGTTGAATCTTAGGATAATAAATTTCACTGTATTTTGAATCTAAAAATTACAATTCAAATTATTAAAGGTACGAGTCAATAAAACAAAAGCTACAAGGTACAGGTTAAGTAGTGGTGGAAGTTTTTTAGCTGATATTTCTAATTTTCAAGTTTTGCCAGACTTTCAGAAAAGCTACAAAATTATTCGTGATTGGATGAATAAAACTTAAAAAGTTGGGAACTTTTTAAGTTTTATTGGTATTGGAAGGGGAAATTAAAAGCAATAGCAATAAGATATCTAGGGCCAGTGCCGAACATAATGGTAGCAATAATATGCTATGACTGGGAAGGCCCAGGTGTCGTCGCTGGGTAAAAATAATTTAAGAGACGTCCATTTTTATGACGGGCAATGTCCGGCATTCTTTGCTTAAATAAATACAAGTACTATTCTTATTGTTATAAACTTATACTGAGCAAATATACCATAGAAAACATTTATAGTAATTTCGGAAAATTACAGAATTTTTGAATTATCCTTTGTTCTGAAATGAAAAAATCTATTCAGCAATAACAAATGTTTGAATATGATATTATGAAACTATTCTAGTTTACATAATTTAACACCCATTGAACACACATAAAAGTGAAAAATTCACTTTTGCTTTAGTACACCCATTCCCCTTTTTTTTACTACATTGACAAAAAATATAGAAAGCGATCATGCCAAAACCAAATGGGTCCTTAATTAATGATAATTTGAATTCATATCAAGGTAACACATATAGACACTCTCCCATTATAACTCACACAAAATCAAATTTAAAAATTAAGGATTTAATAATTTACAAGAATAATACTTATATCATAAGGATCAATAAAATTAGATTACTCTTAGTTTTTTTTACTGGCCTATAATAATAAAAAAGAAATAAAATATGTAACAAATAATACATGTTTCATGCTCCGTTTCTTCAAATGAATAATTGGATATTTTTCTCTTAATTCTTTCGATTAATGGGATTTAGGAGTAAAAATACACACACCGTAAACAAATTTGAAGCTTGTAAATTTGCAAAACTTTTTCATCGTATATGTTTTTTTGTGTTATTTTCTAACGGGTTTTTAATTTGAATATAATACGTATCAAAGGAAATATTTTTCATTGTGATATTTATTATTACCGAGTTATTTGAAATGCGATATAGATGCGGTTTCTTGAAAATATAGCTAGTTATTCGAAACGGTAGGTGCGTTTTTGATATATTTTCACTTTATTAACATAGTGAATTCAGAAATAAACAACTATATGTCTATCAGACCACAAGCTTGAATTACGTTATAAAAATAATGACACCCTGCCAATACTTCAGCTTATATCGATCATCCTTTATCGTGTCATTGTCTGTGTTTAATGGTAGACTAAAATTGCATTACTTATCATAATCGGTAGATACAAATTCTTTCAATACCCCATTCTTATCCTTTCTTTACACTTGTTTGGCCTTTGTTTTATTCGGTTTTACATTAAATCTTTAAAATTTCAAAAATTATTTACATATAAATATCCTCATTTTGTTATGTAAATTTTATAACGTAGCGTTTACTAATAATTTACGATCCACCACTTGCTTTTCTCACCTGATTCTTTGTCGTTGATGCAAGGTTTTGCTCTTATAACAAAAAGTCGGACCCTATATACTTAGTTTCCTAAGCTCGTTGTAAAATTTTACAAATAAATAAATAAACAAGTAATTATATGCGGACAAAGCATTATATGCTAGAAACATAAGAAGCTACGTCTATTATCTTTCTTTGTGGTACATATTTTTCAAAACGTTAATCAAGTTTTCTAACATAAAAAAATATATATATATAACATGGTGCAAATTATTATCTAGAAAACTCTTTTTTTCTTAACCTAGGTACAAAAGTTTGGAGAAAAATCTATTTGACAAAGTAATTACGGGAGCTTTTTCAATTTGCTCTATCACTATTGAATGTCAGGGTGAGTCGTGACTCATTATTTTGGTAGAATTACATATATTTTTCTTTTTTCTTTTTCAGTTTTTCGTTGAGCTATTTTTGTCGGCATGAGCCTTGTACACTAAAAATATTGTGCAATATTTTTTAGTCTGGGGTAATCTTTTTTCAATCATTGCATATGTTTCAATACGTTTTGTTATTTATCATTGTAATTAAAATCAATTGAAAATGCATATTATGAGAGATATGATATGGCATAGATAAATATTTGCAGGTGTCGAATTTGTTCAAATCTGGTCAAAGTAATGTCCTAGCATCAGGAGTCAATCATATATTGGATATATACAGATTCAATACAAACCTGGCGCAAAAACCTCTCTTTATTTTTTTATCGATTTACATGTAGTTAAAAATATAATAAAGAGGAACCTGTTGGTTTTAATAATGATAACATGACTAATTTATGACATATATGACATTTCATTTCGTATTATGATTTAAGGTAATTTGGTATATGCTTTAATAAAATTTTGTTCAATCTTTATACCTTCACTTATCTTATTGAATTTTTCCAGATTTAATCTTGAACAAACAGGTTTGGAAGCAAAAAATAAGTGAAATATTAACTAGTTTCAAATTTTTAAGCTCCTCTTTTTGTACATGGTAATGAACTCATGGGAGGAATCATTCAATTTGTATATTCTCACAAAGAGCAGACGAATCTACTTGTAGGCAAAAGTTCAGTTTAGTACCCCAATATTTACATAAAGGGAAAATTCGTTTTTATTCAAATATTGTGTGCTTTATGTTAGTAAATTTAAATGAAATAGATTTAATGTCACAAATGTGAGATACGGTATATGTTTTGTATAATTCATGCCAGTAATTTACTATATATTGTTGAACTAGCTTTTCAGGCAAAGTTTCACTTTTCTAAACAGATTGGCTTGAATTTTAGAAGTATAAACGAATATTAAGTATGGGTAACACTTCTTTATTTTTAAATTTTTCTAGTCGTAATTAGAATAAATCCGTCTCGTTTATAAAAAAATAAGCTAGTACAAAATTGTACATATATGTGTATATTTATATATATATATATATATATATACATATACATATATATATATATACATATATATACATATATATGTATATATATATATATATATATATATATATATAACGTGTTCATCCATTTCCATATTGGTCTTTGGTGGCTAAATAATGATTCTAATGAATCGACGAATGCTGTTACAATTCGTCTTCTGTTTCTTTCTTTTTTACTTAAATGTTGCAAAAAAGCTATTTTAATAATTCGTAATATTGTAATTTTGTATGTAAAGTATACTTGCAAATTCAGCTGTCCTAATTTTCATCTTCATTACTCCCGCTTAATTGAGAGTTTTTTTATAGTTATGAAACTAATGACGTTTACACAAAATAATTTAATCTGAAATGACTTCTTCAAATCTATGTGAGGATTCTTATTAAAGGTAAATCTGCTACTGCTAGCTTTAAAACGCATGTTTTAGAGCAGTAAACATATTTCAGTTCAGTATTGACTTTCTAGAAAGCTTCTTTATGTATTTGTGACTTTGATACATATAATCTTTTTAAAAAACCATAGGATCATAATTTCTTAACAGAATTAACCAGATAACGGAAGTTGAACTTTACATTATTTTCATCTTTCAACTCTACATTTCTCTCTTGTTACATTATTCTTATTAATGCCTACGATCATATAAAACATAAAATTAAAATAAACGTTATAAAACTAACACCACCCAAAAAGAATTGACCAAACATTTTGAGACACGTTTTCATTTAACATAAAAAGATCTACTGAAACTTGTATACGACAGATTAATTGTATTAATTTTAGTTTTTGCCAAAATTTGTCCGACTCTGTCGACCTTGTCTTTTAGGTTTTAAATTTTACATCTTTCAAAGCAGTATAATATCCACATATGCCTTTTTATGACAATTTCGGATAAAACAGAGTACCTACATGCAGCAAAGCTATTAAAAAGCGACACTGAATGTATAAGTGTGTGTACTGAATGTATATGGGTGTGTCTTTTAATATATTTTAGATAGTTTGAAATTATATGCATTTATGACTTAGACTTTTACAGCTTATAATTAACAAATACTCCTGTAAGGAATTCTGATAGTGCGAGTTCTACTCATAATTAACCACGTATTTTTTTAGATTATAATATATACATTTTTTCATATCGCTTACTTTTGTGAATATGTCATATATTTAAACATCTAAAACCAATTGTTTTTCACATCAGTTTATAGTTTGAATTCGCAAAAAAAATAACAAATGTATCTATTTGTTCAAGACATTATTAAAATTTATTTTTTTTTGTAATAACTAATACGTAAAACACATTACTTTTTAGCTTTAAAAAAATGCCCATTCCCTACATTTAAAGCGAGTCCATAAAGTGTGATCATATATATTGCTCTCCGAGTAAAAATACGAGGTCATTAATATTACGTTGTGTGGGAATCTAATGGTTTTTAATAATATTCTTATAAATAACATTACCCATTTGTAAAACACAAGATACAAATTTTATTTCAAATTATTTCTTAGTTTATTAATATATTAAATTTTATTATTTAATCCACAAATATATTATATACATATTATTTTTTAGAAGCGTAAGAAAAATACCACAAAATTTTTCAAAAATCTTAAGGTTTGCAAATCGACGGACCTTTTTTTTAATTAAGATAAACTCAATATCCAGTGACAACATTTTTCTTATTTCACCATTAACAGTTTTGAAGATCAAAGAACAGGATCATGTTTTCTGTGGATGTACTCATGAATATTCTTAGAATTATTTTACATAAAATTCCGGAAAGACGTTATGCTACAGACGGAAGATGAACTTAGCGAAGAGGGGAAAAGATAAACGTCTGTTTCGCTCTTGGTCATTATATTTGTAAACACATAAATTAAGAAAACAAACATAAGCCTCGACTGATTGGTATTTCGTAATAGTAAAGTGAAAGTGAAAGTCGATTGTCTTTCGTAGTTCGTAGCTCCAAGTCATTTATGATGAAAAATTTGATAGAACTTACTCTGTATATTAAAAGTTTTCTGACAAAAATCTCTACGATATACATAGAAAACTTCTATGATATACACTAATAATTTCATAAGAAAATTTCTCAATTAATATGCAGAAATAAGTATTTTTTCGCTTTTCTCAGAAACCACTTGACGTGAAAACTTAGTAATGAAGCATATTAACCCGGACATATCTCAGTAGGTAATAATCAAAAATATTCCAAGATATACGGACATTTTAACGGGAATATATTAAGCACTACTCACGTATAGTGTGGGTACATTGTTTGAAATGACTAGTTTTAATAATTATTTATCAATGTGTGTAATAGGAATTATATGCCCCTTGCTTCTGTTTCAGAAATTAAAATTTAAAAAAAAAGTCTTTCGAAGCATATATTAAATTTATTGGAAAATTATGAGGATGAATTTAGATGTCATAGTATCTAAGATATACACTATGACATTTATATTCCCGCACTTAACTATATTAGTTATTATTTAATGTTTATTGTGCTAGAAATTTCACATTACTGATGAGTTATATATAAATAAATAATATCTCACTTGGCCAGTTTTCAGATTCGTTTGTTATTTATTAAGTATGTATAAATTATTAAGTATAGATATAACTTTCAAAATATTAGATGAGCGCCTCCTTTAATATTTTAATCACTTAATTTAAAAGAAATTACCGCTTGATTCTAATTGCTTTTTTCGATAATTTTTCTATAATAATTTTGACAGGATAATTAATTTAAACGTTAATATAATATTTCATCCTTAAAAAACCGCGCAAAACCATCTAAATTATTTTTATTTGCAAAGCAAAATTTTTCAAATGAAATTAACGAGTTAAACCGCTTCAAAAAGGATATGATTAACTTTGCTACTATATTTTGGACGCTACGCGTGCGAAATATACATAATGTAAATTATGAAATCTCCAAATAGACGATACAAACGATACATCTAAAATCTGATGTCGAAAATTTTCATAGATAACATAATTAACTTACGTATATATTTGTTTTTACTTTGTATGCATTAATAGCTAATTGTCAAAAAGAGACACGATAGTAATCGTGTAGAACAGGAATTCCCAACCAGGGGGCCGCGCCTCCCAAGGGGGTCATAGATAGATGTCAAGGGGGGCGGAAAGCGTTTGCATTTTAGAAAGAAAAAACAAAAAATATACAAACAACATTAACAAATAACATTACAATGTAATGTTTAATTTACATGCATAAAATTAATGAAATTAAATATCATATTCACTATTATTACCACAAACTTGCGAAAAATTTGACGTTTTGGTGTACATTTTTTGTTGAGAAATAGTTTGAGTGTGTAAAATTATTGTGTCTCACTGTTAAAAGGTAAGTTTGTGTATTTACAAACTTCAGTTACCATTTTTATTTAATTTACTAAATCAAAGGGGGGGGGGGTGGCATGAAAAATTAAAGGGGGGGGGGCATGAAAATATAATTTATAGTCCGGGGAGCCTCAACAAAAAAAAGGTTAATAAGCCCTAGTGTAGAATATTATAAAAAAACCCGAAGAAATTTAAAAAAAGTAAATTTCTGAGATCTTACACAGCGAATTTCAAATTAGATCAAAGAAATAATTTATGTTCTGTATTCGAGTTGTATATCTTCCCACCAATCTGGTTTAAGCAATGCCTCAGAATGGATTGTTGAGATAAAAATAAGAGGACATTATATTTATATATATACTGGGTCCATGTAACTATCATCTTGTTATCATTCAGTAATAAAAGCTCATATTTTTTTTGTTTTGTTTTACACAAAATAACAAGATTTATAGCCTGACATAATTTAAGATAATTTTATAAAAAAAAAACAAATAGTACTTATTTTCTTTGAGAAACCTAACACAAGGACAATTCACATCTAGTCAGGAATATAAAATATGGAAAAAATTTCCATGTAATATCAATTATTATGTAAATACGTCCACATGTTTGGTTATCTTTGCATTATTCAAGTAAATATTTACCTGAGCCATTTATTTGAAGCATGGGGATAAAATTTACAGACCTTTTAATTTGAGGACTCAATATTTTAAAGATTAAATTCATACGTTAAATTCTCAAGAGTTTATAATTCCTCGCGACACCAATTACTCTCACGCTTAGGCAATTGTTTCCCACAACCCTTCTGAACATTGGTCAATTAGCAAACAATCGGAGCAAGATTGCTTATGACATATTCGCTTACAACTCTATACACGATAAGCCTCACAGTGGAGATGGAGTCTTACGTTAAGTGGAAAATACGACGTCAGGTTTATTTTCTACTTAACGTTAGACTTTCCCGCGATTTATGAAAGTCGTTCGAGTTCGTTGCGGTTTTATTTATTTATTGGTTTATTACTCGTGAACGTTTTCACGACTTGTTATGAAGGTTTGCGGGGTCGTAATGTAGCGATAAGGTTGTTTCTCTTGTAACCACTCTTGTAACACTTAAAATATGTTTTCGTTTCTTTTTTCTTCAGAGAGATAGATATTTGAGTATAGCCGAAACTTTGCTAAAATAAATTGCAGCCCAACCTACATACAAAAATTTATTGTAAATCTTTTAAAGAATATCTTCTTAAATATATGCCTGTCTCATAACGAACATTTATCTTGTGCCTCTGGCATTCAATAGCTTCCTGCGATCTTTATCAAATTATCTATTCGTCTAACAGTGATCGTCCCTCTCAGCATCTTTCGGTACTTGGATTGCCATTACAGAATTATTTTTTCCCAGCGGTCGTCAATTCTGTAGACTATGACCTTTCCACTGCCACTTTAGCCCGTCAATCTTAAGAACTACATAGGAGATTTTCATTCTTACAAGTATCTCCTTATTCTAGCGAAATTCCTAACATAGCACTTGCAATAGCTCACTTGATGATTTTGAGCATTTTTAAGAAACAAGAATTAAGGGACAACGTCCCACTGTCATATGTCATCACTTAAAACACACGCTGGTTGAAGACTTTTGTCTTGAGATCAGGAGCATTTTGGACGAAAAGATATGACAAAGTTTCTTGAACGATATTTCGCCTAGTTGGATCCTCAAATAGACCTCTTTCTGGAAGGAGGAGTTATCTAATTAGACAATTTATTCTTATTAATATATTATCTAAGGTAATATGAAAATTAAGAAACCAAAGATGGCACATTATTTTATAAATGTTTAATAAAAGAATCCGCAAGAGCACGGTTAATTATATTTTTATTTATCTTAATTCGTTTTTCCCTTTTTAATAACATATTTCATGATTTCTCAACCGATCTGTTTCTAATAAAGTGCTATTATGACATTACTGATAAAGACCAATCAACAGAAATCAAATTAGAGGTGTCTACTTCTTGTCGTTATTGAAATCTGGAAGTATCAAATTTACGCCATTGCGAAGATCCTTTAACCACTTTCTAAATCCATGGTCAAATCCTAGTCCACACCTGGATATCAATTACCCAAATGTGGACCAGGATTAATATGATTATTCTCAAAATCTATGTATGTTATTAGGAAGAACCTATAGTTTAATAATCACTTGAAAGTTTTGTATTAAACTCGCAATTTAACAAATGAAGTTAAATGAAATATTTTAATAAAGTACCTATTAACATTAACCTTTCTAATAAATGTTTCATTGAAAATAACAGAGGGCTAATGTTGGTTTGATCGTGCAGGCATCCACTTTTTTAAAAATTGTTTTCTACTTAATATTAGATTTGCGGGAAATAGAATCAGGTGATCGTCTTTTTGACTAAATTTTCGTCATTGTGCTGTCCGGTTTCTTGCCATTCATTAAAATTTCGTAATTTTCTTCCTTATTATTTTTTTATTTCAATGGTTCGACACGAAAATGTCTTAATAATTTATCGAATACTTTTAATATCATGTAACTTTTGTTTCATGTAACTTTTGTTTTGTTTGGATATGTAGTACAATTAATAATTTAAGAACGTCTGGGTAATGAGCAATAATTATATAAATGAAGGTAGATGAAGTGTGACGGATGTGTTTTTAGTTAAACTTTTATACCATTATAACCACATTAAAATAATGAATAAAGACATTGTATATTACATCAAAAACCACAAAAAAACTAAATGGTGCATATTACCATTTATGTCTTATGTAGCCCATTTATAGTTTCTCAAATTTAAGCATAGAAGTATTTATGAATTAAGCAATTAATGAAATTTTATGTAACAATACGAATCATAAAAAATATATACAGATATATCTAATTAAGAGTCACTCTATAAGTGTTTTTATATTCGATTGTATAGTTATCTACTCAACTAAAGCACAAGATTGGACTATTCAGTTCTTTGCTCAAGTAAAGCAAGTACTAAATAAATAAACTGTGATATAATGAGAAAACTGCTAATAAATCAAACATTAAATGATTGTATGGAAAATGCAAATTCTGCCATGCGCATCGACATTTCGGTACTTCGTTTGAAGTGAAACTACTGTACCTTAAGTCACCATAAATTCATATTTCCTAGCGCAATAAATATTTAAACATACCTAATAAAATTAATACGAATGATGTATATATTATCACGAAAACCTTAAGAGCACTTGCAATAGCTCACTTTATGATTTCATACATATCTAGAATTATCTTTAGAGTTCCCCTAATACAGGCTTCTGAAATCCCTATTATCTCGTAAGTTATATTCAGTAATTGTTCGCAACTAAGAGGTTCGAGATATTATTTGCATACTTTTCATTATATCTCGGAAAATATAACACCAAAAATTATGAAAATATTTTTTTTAAATATAAGTGTCTCTAGTCTTTTTAGCCGATACATCATAGTAAATATTTAAAACTTCAAAATTGTTTCGTGTATTTCATCGTGTAAACAAAAAAATTCCATATAAATATTTTTGAATATTGGTAGTACATGTGTATGCTGGTTAATATGCTTCATAACTTTGACAAATATCAAATTTCTGTTTATAGCCGTTTCTGACAAAAACAGATGTGACAGACGGCCATGCGAGTGATTTTTTTTTATATGCGAATTTTTATACAGCGCTAAAATAAAATGCTATTCACTTTGTATATAATGACTAACACTCGAATTGATTCTGCAGAAAGTTTATTGAATTATTGACAGTTTTACATAAATTAGTATACGAAGTAAACGTTTACAATTTGCGCAAACTCCAGAATTATTTGCATATTTTTAAATATCATATTAAACTACAAGTCATTTTGTCCACTTGCTCTAAATACAATTAGAAAAATTCCTTTATTTCTGTAAGATTTTCGATTTTGATAGAAAATTTGCTGTTTATTAAACAAGTAGGTAAGCATTTTTAGGAAGCATACGTGTTACATCCTAACGGCTTTAACATGTATATTTTCAATACTTCGTTCGTAGTTTTAACTCGTACGCTTTTCATAAAGACACGTTAAAGCTGGATGGACGCGCATTAATGCTCCACTTAAAATAATGTTAATGACCTCATACATATTTATATTCAAGAAGCAATATGTGCGGTCACACTTCAGGGACTAATTATATTTTTATAGAGTTAACACTTTTTACACGAAGCGACTAATTTATTTTTTATATGAAAGCTGCAGAAATGAAATCAACTTGTATGTATACACTATACACACAGATTGATTGTTGAAAGCAAATGAAGCATTATTGTGACAATTGAAATGAAGGGGTGTTATATCGACACGAGTAACTTTTTTTATGCACAACAGAGCTACTTTATAAAAGCGGCGGAGAAAAATGAAATAAACCTGACGAGCATAGGTTGAACTCGCACCGGAAGGGAGAGAGGGGATAGGGGGGGTCAGATGCATGGTAGAATTCGTTTCGTCCATCAGGGTTCTCATTATTTCTGTTAATACATTTAAAAATAATAATACTGGTTTTTCCAATGTTAGCATACTGTTCAGAATGTTTTTTGCAGGCGTAATCAAATCATGAATTTATCAAAACCTATGATATTTCGAGCAATTGTTATAATTTTTGAGTAAACTTTAGATATATTCCTTGTAACGTTGCTGTATATTTTTAGAGACATTTTTATAAATGTGTCTGTAATCATCTCACATAAATTTCTTAAAAATAGTTTTGGAATCTTTAAAACATCCTCCTTGAATAAATATTTTATTTACTTATTCGGCTTCCTCTATACGGCTTCCGCTACTGATTTAAAATTTTTATCACTGCACCTAATTTTTGCTAAAATATCTTAAAATAAGCGGCCATGAGAGACAGACAGACGGACGAATTTTTTAACGATTTCATAAAGATTAATTTTTTTCCTATTGATTTTTGGAACCTAAAAACAATCGAAAAAAATTTATTAAAAATGCTTCTTTGTCTTTTATTCACTAGGACAAAACTGAAAAAAATTATTTATATGTATATTATTGTTCTTATTATATTCTTAAAACATTTTTCTATTGTATTCTCATAGGATGTATAAACTACATTGTCAAATATGTCTCATCTATGATTCTCTAACTAGTCTAAGTTTATCAACGCACCCTCGGTGTTAATCTTTTTGCTGTATAGAATTAATTAAAACAACGTGCGACACAAAATTTTATAAATCAATTTTCCCACATTTTGCGCACCATCACCATCGATATAATGCTTAGCGAGGAACGAGGTATTACGTGAACAAAATTCATGTAACCGACTATGCCACGATGGGCGACGATTAATTTTTGTGGACCCGGTCTTTTAAAAGCGAGAAGCTTTCGGTCGGAGTTTTCGTCGGTCTTTGTTTTGAGATATAATTCTATATATATGTATATATATATATATATATATATATATATATATATATATATAAGCGCATGAATATGTAGGTATGAATGTTCGATCCTAGTGTCGAAACCAATACGCATATTTTAAAATATTAAGTATTTGTAGGGTTCCGTATCTTAAAAGGAAAAACGAAACTCTTATAAGATCACCCACGTGTCTGTCTGTATGTCGACTGTAACTGCTTGGAAGTAAAAATTTGATATAGTAATTAAATATATTAACTCGAACCTATCTCAACTAGGTACACATCAGAAATATTAATTTAGAAATGTTGTGGAGGGAAAATTAGGTATTTAAAAAAAATGTTTTACTTCCATGTATAATACCCTTTGAAAGGCCAGTTTGAAAGTCTTAAAACATTTCTTTCATAATTTTAGAAAGCATATCTTCTGACATTTACTGAAAAATGTATAAAAAATTATGTACCCCCTTCTCCTTACTACTCAAATATAAATTAGAATCAATTACAACTATCCAATTTCTGCAAACAAATCTGCGAAAAAAGTCTAAGTCGCTCAGAATTTTTTCAAACTGTAATTGAAATTATATGCGCTATTAATAAAACGGGATTTTTACAATGAAAGGCGATATTGGATTCGAAAATAGTATTAGTGTTTAGTAAACATGTTATTATAGACCAGAATATAAATACAAAAGATGTAAAATTAGGGGTAATATTTTTTTTGTTGCTCTCAATGACACTTCGGTTTTAATTTACGTTACAGTTGTATTCAGATTATGCTGAATAATAGTTTTTAAGACAAAAAGAAGAGGGTTGTATTATAAATTTTATTTGTAAAAATGTTTCCATAAATATTTTAATGAGTATCCATTTGATATCTAATACGATACTTTAGAGTTATACCATACAACATTTTTTGTGAACTGTCTCTCACATTGAAACTGTTTCGCAAAATTAAAGTTAATCTTTAGGTAGATAAGATCTGTAATTGAGCATCTATGTCGACGGTCCTCGAAGAAATTAAGCTAAAAACATGAGTAAACCGTTTTCTTTTGATTCTAGTAAGAAACTTAAAAATCATGATGGACAGGTCACGTTGGTGACAGACAGGTTACGTTGCTAGATTACACGAAGCCAAATGGACATAAATAGTGAAGTTATGAAGAGACCAATAACCAAAGATGACGAGGAAGATCATACACCACTTGACGGACAAGATAGAGAAAGAAGCAAGAACAAAGAACTGGACGGCTTTCACAACAGGTAACGAGCGCTAAAAGAAGCTGGAAAGGTCCTCCTTTACCTGAATTTTTTAATATTAGATTTTAAATTAAATTTATTTACTAAATAAACAGATTTTTCGTTTTATTTTAATTTGTATTTATTTACTTATTAACAAGAAAAAGCACAGACAGAACATGGAAATATGTCTCCTCAAAAATATATATGGGAATTCTTGACGATGGATTCCAAGAAATGTTGAAATTCTTGCTGTCGGTACTATTTTAAACAATTTCTAACAATTTTCGTATTCATTCTGAAATTATATGAAGTGAATATCATCCAGGCATTTACAAATCAGCAAGTCATTGATAATTTCATAGTTACCAAATTCCCTCATTGAATTATTTTCTTGCAAATAAGAATACATCTTTTAACAAATGAGTATTTCCAACATAAATTAAAAACTGGAATTTATTTACTAAATAAAAGAGTAAAAATAATATGGTACATAATTAACATCATAGCAACAATAATAAAAGGATATTCATCTTTATTTACATAAACTGTTTACGTTTGTAAGCGGTTTCTGCTCCGAGCATGGCAACAATTTCAATATATTTTAACTTATTGTAATCGTATGAGAATTTCTAAAAATGTTTAAACATTCAAGAACTTTCATTTATCTCAAAAAGAGGTATGTATAATTTTTACCTGAATTAACGTACATAACATGAATAAAGTTAATACAATTCATAAATAACAATATATTTAGATATAGTTTACGATTTTTCTTAAAACATGGTACCCCTGGTTTTTTCTCCTCATAATTAAATTTATTTAATTTTTACTTTCTCTTATTTCTATATATGTCCATAAAACACTTATCTAGTAAAATTGGAAGTTTGTACTTGTTAAAAAAAACACATACAAACGGACGACCAAATCTTGTTCCATGAATTTTCATTTTAATTTATTAGATGACGCTAAGAAAATCTTGTGATAATGTTAATTGTTAAACGATTTATCCACATGGGTAAAACTGGATTGTAAGGTTCATAGTATATATCCTTAAATGCTTTATGTACCTTACACTTTTATATGTACCTAAGTTGGAACCGAACTCTAGCAATACGTATTCTACTCGCACTGAACAGATTAATTTTATGTTACAATTCTAGCACGCAATATTAAAATATGCTTACAGTTGCTGCCGAAAATAACATTTTATTTATTTTTTTCATGGTTTTATATACCACGGGTACTGAGATACTTCGATCGTATTATGAGAAAAAAACCCAAAATCTAGTTCAAAGTATTTTGATAAGAAGGTTAGAGGGAATAGGACCTCATGGTGGAAAGATGGTTCATTTGGATAGATTACAAGCAATAAGACAATATTTTATAAGTGTGAAATCACGAAGACAGGCGCCGTAAAATTTACTCCAAAATGATAGCTACTATAACGGACCACGAACCTCAAGAATGGGAAAACGATTAAAGAAAAAGAAAAAGAGTGAAATATAATATTCAAAAATATAATAGTCAATAAACGAAAAACAAAATGATAGTTTTACATTGTCAATCTTTACGTAGCTCTAGTCGCATTTTGACAGTTTCATATTATTCAAATGTAACTACGTATGTAAGGAGAGAAAGGGGAATACGATGATTTTCCCAACTATTAAAATATGAAAATTTTCAAATTTATGAGTGTAGATACATTAAAAAATTATACTACGTAATGTAGTGTTGTTTCTACTTTCTTTCAATTCTTTACCACGACCTAGGTTTTGTTGTATTACAACATCTTCAGGTGGTCTATTAGCAAAGATCTTTACAACAGCCCACTTGAATATGTTGTAATACAACGAAACCTAGGTCGTGGTAAAGAATTTAAAGAAAGTAGAAATAATACTGCACTAGGTAATTTCACTTAATTATGAATAATGAATTTCTACAAAATTAACGCCAAATATACTCAAAATTAAAAAATACAAAATATGTTTGCCACATTTTCCACAAGAGTGCAGTAATTATGTTTCAAGAGGACAAATCGCACCAACGTCTGATGCATTTTTGTTTTGTATTTAGTAGCTTACGGAAATATAAATTGAAGAAAATATTTAAAAATGTTATTATATTATTTTAGTTTAATTATTTTATGGTTCTGCACCTCAAGAAGAAAAAAGGAAAACATTAAATCTTACAAGACCACTCATCGCCCATACGTCGGTGTGCACAGTTTATACCCGAAACCATTAAATAAAGAAACTTGAAATTTACAACATACCTATAAAAATCTAAAATTTAACTTAAAAATGAATCCGGCAGCTTTTTCTCCCCTTGAAAATGTTTAATTCAAAGTTCTTAAAAAATGTTATAACATTGTTTTATAAGACACACCATGATGCATTTACCATTAATGCCAATTTTATAAACTGATATTATGTCAAACTCTAAAAAAATCACCACATTGCTCAACAAAATTTCTTCATAAACATTTGTATAGTTCGATTTGTAAATTCAAAAAGAGAAAGAAAATGTCGTATATATTACAAAGAATGCAATATTTAGGAAAGATCATTTCAAATTGGTTGGTAAATTTTATAGACCCTATAAGGCGACCCAAAGCTATCTTATGAAAAATAAATAACCGAGTTTATTTCCCAAACCCCTAATAAACATTTACCACTTCACGTTGGCATTTAAAGTCAACGACCGTAAGAGTATGATAGAACCATAAAAAATATTGCAAATTATACCAATAAGGAATAAAAGGAGAGGGTAATAGATAAGCGCAGTACTGATTAAGCGGTATTGCAACGAGTGAAAATTACAAATCTTAATTTCTGTTGTTTAAACTAAAAATTGAAATGCGATGTGTATAAAGATCAAATTGATACCGACTAATCTAAAAATTGTTTTCGATATATTATATTCAATATCGTGTCATTTAAAGCGCAGCGATGTCACATAAAAGTAAAGATTACAAATGATGTGTAAATGTGGCGGCGCGGGCGGGCACCGAGTGTCCTTGTCCCAGTGCGCGCTGGCAGCCGGCCGCAGCTGTATTTAGCGAGCGGGAGACGCTACGCGACGCTCCGCTGCGTTTCGGGCTGGGCGGTGCGGCCGCCGCGGGCATCTCCGTAAACATTACGGATTGCCTCTATAAATATGATGCAAATCTTCGTTAAACGTTTTCATTTAGTGTGAAGTGCATTTGTTGGAAATAGCGGGGCCTTGACACAAAATAATAAGGGTACATACGACATTTTTGTAACGTTCGACATTATGTTGACAAGATATATTTTTGGTTTGCATTTCAATAAATCATATAATTAACACGTATTTATATATATATATATATATATATATATATATATATATATATATATATATATATATATATATATATATATATATATATATATATATATATATGTATATATATATATATATATATATATATACGTGCACAATGCCCGGGAATAAGTGTCGGACAAAGATTTTATTTTGAAATTGAATGTAATATTCATAATAAATTGTCATCTTAGTCGTCTTTACACACGATATTTGCGTACATTGTTCAGCGCCGCTCGGGAGAATAACCCGCGAATAGCTACGAAGACAGCTATTGAGGGTAAATCCGCACTCCGGACAAATATTGTGTGTCAAAAAGAGTTTTGTAATATTTTTTGCACTCAATTAGAAAAAGGGCGTGTTTCGCTTTTTATTTCTATGACAATTTACTGCTTTGTAGCCAACGAATAGCGTCTTTCTTTGTTCGACATCTATTTCTGGACACCGTGTATATTATATATATATATATATATATATATATAAATATGTATATTCCTTACTGCTATTTCAGTGAAAGTTCTATCTGACTCTATTCCAAACTGCTTGATTCATTATATTCTATACATTGCTGTTACCTATTCTGACTGTAACAGATATTAATTATATAATCACTTATTTACTCATAGATTTTAGCTAATTACAGTTCAAGCGACAATATAAATCCTTATTGAGCCTCTTATAATTTTTTCGAATTTTAATTATCCTTTTATTAAGTTCAAATGACTGCATGTATTTCGCCTAATCAAAAAAATTAACATTATTATTCCCAAAGTGTCGATAAGTGATATAACACCACAGAGGTGTTACAGGAATACTACATGGAAACAACCCATTTTCTTGAATGTCCCTAACCCGCACCTCCAAGCGATTTCTTAATGGGGAAAATTATATTGAACTTTTTAATTTTATTTGCACGAGACATTTTCATCACTAGCGCCATCTAAGACAAAGAATATTATTTAAATTAATTTAAATTATATGTCAGCTTTGAATATCCAATTGTTTTCTCAGGGAGATATTGAAAAAAAAAATTGCTAGCTATAGTACAAGTGTTCAAATATTTTATTCTCACAGTTACTGACAAAAATGCTATGATAATCATTGTATCTATAAAGTTTTAAAGTAAAATGTGCTCTTGTTACCTATTATAAACAATATTAATGTCAAACTATCTATTTTTGAATTTTGAATATATTTGGTGTTAATTTTGTAGAAATTCATTATTCACAATTAAATGAAACTACGTGATGCAGTATTATTTCTACGTTCTATAATTTCTTTACCACGACCTAGTTTTCGTTGTATTACAACATCTTCAGGTGGGATATTAGCTAACTTTGCTAATATCTATTGGTCAAGTTATTGTGTTAAATTTAATAGTTAAATCTAATATGGTGCATTTACTATGTTATATATATGTACATAGATGTGTGCGTGTGTGTATATAAATATACAAATATGTATATATATATATATATATATATATATATATATATATAACTTAAATTATAAAGTTGTAAAGCATTCTAGAGGTTTGGATTCGAGAAAGCCGGTGAGGAATATAGCATACGTTGTTATTATGAACCAAATATCTCAACGCTAATTAAAATACAACTTGTTTCAAATTTAATGCTCGAGTTAGTATCAAAGCCACTCGCAGTCAGCTTCAAAGTATTAACTAACCTTAATTAGCGTTGACTAAACTTAGCTTATGGTATTTAATCTTTACTTATTCCGCCGTACAATTTCAATGACTTAATAGACTTTTGTTAACTGTATTTATCAAATAAATTTTAACAGTTGGTGAACATTTGCTATCGCCACTTTGCTTTATTCTTCAATGAGTTGTTCATAAAAGAAAATAACTAGATCAAGAGCATTGACCTTTCGAAAGCTTTTGGCTCAGTTTTATTTTTGAAAAGGCAATACTGAGCTAAAAGCTTTGGAGAGGTCAATGCTCTTGATCAAGGATTACTTTTGAAAACGCTTCGTAATAACGGTTCACGTAACAAAATTTGTGACTGTTTGTGAACTACGTCAAAAAGAAAATGCTTATAGTAAATATCAATAATGTTTACAATTCAATGAAAGTACGTGATGTAGTATTATTTCTACTTTCTTTAAGTTCGTACCACGACCTAGGTTTCGTTGTATTACAAAATCTTCAGGTGGCCTATTAGCAAAGATAAATTTTAACAGTTGGTTTTTTGATAATAGCCCAAATGAAGATGTTGTAATACAACGAAAACTAGGTCGTGGTAAAGAACTTAAAGGAAGTAGAAATAATACTACATCACGTAGTTTCATTTAATTGCGAATAATGCATTTCTACAAAATTAACGAAAAATATATTCAATATCAATAATGTTATTAGTTTATAAGTGTTTAATAATTTAGTTGTTTCTTTCTGTTGCTAATTTAAAATTCTGGAACAAATTATCTCAAGAAAAATGCGATGCATCGATTTCTTTCCCTTTAACCTCTTTATCATATGTAGAGGATATTAATGTCAGTAACAGAATCTTATAACTACCATCCATATTTTGATAAAAAAATAACGAATATTTTCCAAGTTAAAATTTTTGCGATGAGTGACAAAAATAAAATATGGTTTTAAAAAAAATTTACTTGTTTCTTTAGATTTTTCTAGTTTTTATGATATACAAACTGACATTTGATTAAAGTAACCTATGTGACTAAGATAACGAGACTTCTTTAAATGTCAAAAATTAGACATTTAAAGAAGTCTCGTTATTATTATGACTCACTTCAAAATTTAAGTTGCTACTCCCGTACGGTAGCATTTATTCAGGCTGAAGACAAAGTAACATCTTGAGTTTTAAATTTTGTTGAGGTATAAAGAGGAATTATCACTTCTTTATACTTCTTTTTAAGTATCTTGCAGTTTGAAACATCAATGACTGAAAGAATGCATTTGCTACAAAATATACATATAATGACAAGGCTTAAAGCGTAATTTACAAGTTTTAGTTGAAGAAAGGAGACTGAATAAATTTCAGTTTGGAAAAACATTCACGAATGCCTTATAGTCATGTTGATGACGTCAACAGCAAAATTGGATTCTAATTAGATTCGTTTGGTATTCTTTTTTGACTGTTATTATTTTTAGTGTTACCCCATGTTTCACTGCAAACAATGTTTGTAATCCTCTTAAGTTTGTTATACCGTATATAATTTTTTTTTAATGTACTCATGGAATGAAGAAAATAAATTAAAGTTAATCTTTTGATTGGAAATTATTCTAAATCAATAATGGAACGTATATAAAACTCGAAATTAAAAAAGTCTCACTGTTAATGTGCGTGTGTCCACAAGTGCAAACGTGCATTCGTGGGTATATGCATGCGTGCGCGTGTATGTTCATTCATAGAGTCCTTATGAAGGACTAGACTAGGAACTAGATTAGGAAAGACTAGACATAATTTGGCACATGACTGTTTCTTATAAATATATTTTATAACTTCCATATATGAATTTGATAGGATGCAAATAAGTCACTTGAGTTTTCATTCAATTTAGTCTGGCATGTAAAAAAACTGATAGAGCCATTTGAAAATGTTACTATAAGGATTTTAAAAATATTTTATCTATAATTTGTACTGAAATATTTTTGGAGTTTAATTAAATATATACATAAACATATATCCTCACCCCCTTTTTCCTCACAAAAATAATAAATTTGAAATTGTAAAAAATTTGTATTTTCATAGCTTTTTCAAAGTTTACAGAAAAAAACTAAAGCAACGAATCTAAACGTCATAGTTTTCAAGTAATACTCACAGGTTATTTTTATGCCTGTAACACATTTACTAGGAAACACCTTTAGTTTTGCACATTTATTATATTATTATTTTAATAATTGAAAAATAAATTGCACACATTTCTTCTTGGCAAAATCCCATTAGGGTCCCTTTCACATAAGAGTTAATTCCCTTTAGGCCCCTTACACATAAGAGTTAATTCCCTTTAGGTCCCTTTCACATAAGAGTTAATTCCCTTTAGGTCCCTTTCACATAAGAGTTAATTCCCTTTAGGTCCCTTTCACATAAGAGATAAGAGTTAATTCCCTTTAGGTCCCTTTCACATAAGAGTTAATTCCCTTTAGGTCCCTATCACATAAGAGTTAAGAAAATGATACTGGTGTAATAATTGCATAAGTTTTTGGTAAATTATTTAACTACACTATGTATTACATCGATATTTATTTAAAATCATTTTACGGATTATATTTCCTCATTCGTAAAAAAAACGAATTAAAAGGAACCCTCCCTACCAGTTCCGAGCAGCCTGATGAAGTTAATTTTAATTATTAATCCCACTCTTATTGTCAATTTATTGACACTCGACACCCATGATTTGTGTCATTTGGGATGGCTCCTTTATTTTCTTTTCAAAATTTAAGCATACATTATATTTATGTTCGTGTTTTTATAAGGATAACTATGTGCTAATTTCTAATGTTGTTTGTACATATAATCCGTAACTCATAGGAGTAGATATCACGCACGTTATTCCTAGAATGTAAGATAAACAAACATACAAACATTTTCTTCCTTATAACATTTATCCAGATTAGTTGTTTTTAGAAATACTACTATGTATTTTAATTACTTAGTCATTAAGGTGTCGTTATGGAAATATTAGAGCTATTTCGCCTGTGAGTTTCAATTACATTGCACCATGTGTTTCAATTCAATAATATCAATAAACCACATAATGGACATAAAGTATTTAAACGAGTCTATTCTCATTCATGAATAACATATCACACATTTGTGCAACTACGCTCAGGTGATTGAGCAATGTTATATAGTGGGAAAGTGGAGACTATTGGTAAATTTCCGTTCGAAACGTCAGTATGGCAAAAAGACTGTGACTAGTCGAGTGCAGGTAGTTATCAGGCACGAAAAATGAGATGTTTTACAATTAATTAGAGTATAAATTAACTCCATTTTAAAAAATATTCTTCTGTGCTGCAATGTGAATGCCGAGAGAAAAATGGAAAATGGCAGTAAGTATATCATGTCATGATTACATATGTCATTAACTTTTTTATACACATTCAATCACATATTGGATTGTATTTAATATCAGATGGCCTTCAAATAATGGAACTCACTTTTTACTTGCTTCTCGCTAAAGTCAAATATATATACTAGACATAATAATTGCAGAAGCGCATATAAAATCCAGCACATTATGCATGACTACGTATAAATTTTTCTTTTATTATGCTAGAAAAAAGTAGATTCCTACCAGACAAACATTAGAAACCTAGTTTTAGTTTGATAACCAAGATCAACTCGTAAAACTTAATTATCATATTCAAGTACAGTTGTTTAATGTTTGACGGAGTTAAACTTCTATTTTCTAAAGAAAAATAATTTTAAAAATTTCTTGAGATAAGTAATAAGAGAATTAGTGAAAAGAAAATATGTTCGTGGTTTAATACAAATTTTATATTCACTATTTTCTATCTATAATCTGTATATCAGATTTATTTAAAAACTGATAACCAGGGCCATTTTCCATATTGAAAAACATTTATGTTTTGTTATATAAATAATACCGTCTACGTTTAAAGAGAACTTCTGGAAATAAATGTTATTAAAAGTTTCATTTAACTTATTTTTAATTTTTGCATTTAAATTTATATAATTCAATACCTTTTGGCTTGGAGTTTTATCAAGTATATTCCATTCATTTTTATACAGTTTTTGCATTAAATTTTCTGGAAATACAAGTTTATTTATCCCGGTTAGTTAGAAAAATTAAGTGGTACGTTATTTTTGAAATTAATCAAACTGTATACGGTCATCAGAGAATATACGTAGTTAGTAGGTACATACATACATACATACGTATAAACATATACATATATATATATATATATATATATATATATATATATATATATATATATAAATGTATTTATATATATATATATATATATATGTATATACATATATAAATATATATATATATATATATATATATATATATATATAAATACACATAGGGTAACATCATAATGTTTTCTTTTGACTTTACCGTAATTTAGTCAAAAAAAATTAAAGAGGTATAAAAAGTTAAATTTTCCTAAGAGTATAGTTTTGATACCAAAACGGTGATCTGCCGATAACTTTTATCAAAACTATTTAATATTTTTAATTTATTTAAAGTGTTCTTAAATTAATTCTGGTGATTCATATATCACAAGTATAATATGTAAAAATACGGTGCTGTATAAAAATAAGAAAAATGCATAATTACAAGATTTGCGTAGTTGTCGCAATTTTTCACTTTCATTTAACTTTTTAAATCATTTGATATATCATCACAACTTAGGTTCTGGAAATCTCATCACTCTCTACAAAACCTCATTCCCGAACTTAATATTTTTATTCAAAATAATTTAGATAACGTGTTCTTAAGCTATGGAATTATTGCACATTGATATACGAAATGCGTCATCAATATACAATTTCAACAGTCCTCTCAAAAAGTATTAAGTAATGGAACACAAACCTATGTAATAGAGCCACCTAATGCTAATAAAACAATTTTTTCCTCAATTGTCTTGGTTTTTCCTTCTATTTTCTTGACCTCATATACGCATTATTTGCCCTATTCTACATTTCTACTCTCGATTATATAAAGTTAGAAATAGAGTTGTTGAAATCACACATAACTTTCACCAAAAAAATTTCCTTTAAAAAAGCAAGAGCTCAAATAGTTTTGAACACGAACCCTCTTTCTAGGCTTCTAAAGTTATATTTCAGGTTTATAGTTTCATATAAGACAAACCACAATTGTCTAAACAAAATTTTATTAAAAATTTTAAAACGAAGCATCCTTACAATTATGAAGTATCTATACCATGCCATTATGACATGCGTCAGTTAATATACATCAACAGTAGAAAGATATTGTCAATGTGTCCAACCCATCACCCGTTCCCCAGTAATGAAAGTGGATATGAAGGTTGGGTAAGTGTTCTGCTTTTCTCAGATTATTATGCATCAAGAGTAGAAAAATATTTTTAATGTGTTCAACCCATCACATTTCGTGTTCCCCAGCAATAAAAGTGGATACGAGGGTTGGGTAAGTGTTCTGCTGTTCTGAGATTCTTAAGCATCAAAAGTTGAAAAATATAGTCAATATGTTCAATCCATCACATTTCGTGTTCCCCAGCCATAAAAGTGGGTATAAGGGTTTGAAAGTATCTATTAGGACTGAAATTCCTATTATTTACATAATTATTATTCCGCTAAAATAAAAATTTATTTCCATAAAATTTGATGTTTCGTGGGAGAAATGTCTGAATTACTGCTATTACAGTGACATGTTTTCAGCTTCAAAAAAAATCAGGCTCCCGTGCAAAATTCAGCTATAATAGTGACTACTGCAATAGCTTTTATCCTTTTGAGATACCTATTTATGGAAAGTTGGCAATGGTGTCTTGCTTCATAATAAAATTGGACGTTTTTTTTATGAAGCAAGACACCATTTTTTTATATTTTGAACAATATAATCGAGTTTATTATGCTCTGTCATACGTACTTGTATTTATACATATGACGGTGCGAAGAGAAGGGGCAGGAGCTTTCTTTATTTAATTACTTTGACGTGAGTTGTTTAAGGTTCAAAACTTTTAAGCTTGTTAAGACACGTACGACGGGCACACTCAAATGTTTAATAACATAGCATCTAAAAATGTGTAATAATATTCCTCTTTATTTTTTCAATTACGTAAAACGTATCATACGTGAAAGTATCATATTTTCACGTAAACTAAATATTACGTTATTTTCACTACACTAAGTAGAGATTAAAATTACTTCAAATATGTTACTTAAAATTTGACTTAGATCGCCAAATGTTACTTGCATCGATAAAGTATTAAAATTGACATTTTTTTTTGAAAATAAAAGAGCTTTACCATCGAATTTTTTGTTGAAAGTTTTTTAAATATTTTATCTTTCTTTTTATTACTATTTTAAAGTTATATCTATTTATCTGACCGCATAAAATGTTATGGACATCACAATACAATGTTATAAATATATGACATAAAATGTTATAGACGTAACGTCTGAAAAATACAGAAATATTGTTTGCAAAATCAATCTGAAAAAAGCGGAAAAAATCTCAACGCAAAACAGTTTATTTATGAAAACATTTTATTGACGCAACCTGATTTGACGAGACGAAAACCGCCGGCGGGTAAATCGGTGAATCCAGTGAAATAACGATTGTCAATATTTGGATCTTTTTAAATATTTACATTTGCCGAAATATATAAATATTGACGGTATGCCAACAATTTCAATATTTATTCTACATATATCAAATGGTTTCGATATAGAAAATATGTTCTGAGAATTATAACGTGGAAGGAAAGTTTATCTATTTTTCTTGTACATAGTGTTTAAATAACGTCAGTTGAAAATAAAGTGTAGCCAATAATATGTATATTATCAAATAACGTAACGAGTAATGAAAATATTATAATTGTCTAATAAAACCTATTAATTACGAATAGAAATTTAAATACGAGGATTATTTACCCACTTCAGCACGTACAAATTATATATGGGGGGTATATTAGCATTTTCAATAAATTATTTATCAATTTCAATATTATATTCCTCTGTGTAGATATACGGTAAATATATAATTTTCAGTTGTAAAAATATCATGAATTCCTCAAAAAGCATTAGATTAAAATTAATGTAAATTAACTTCAAGTAACATAATTTTTAGGGTTTCGTACATAAAAAGGACAAACATGACCCTCATAAGATCACACGCATATCAATCTGTCACAAGGGTTTTTTTCTGATACCATTTGACGTAGGAACTTGAAAGTTAGTCTAGTAGTAAAACATATTAACCTGCACGTATATCAATAGCTACCATTCTAAAATATGTAAATGAAAGTTTAGGGGGATGGGGGGTTAAGAAAATTAGACGCACGATAGTGCTAATAATAAATGCTTTAAAAATACTTTAGTAGTTTATCTTTGGAGACACACTGAGAAATATGCGAAAAAAGTGTCACCCTACCTCCTTATTACCGAAACTACTCAAACTAAAATCATAATAAATTTATATCTTAAAAGCATAGGCAAAACTTATTGGAAAAATATTGTGATTATATGAGATCTTATAACTACACCAATAAAGTAGGCAATAGATTTACGTTGTAAAAAATAATATTTGTAAATAGTTTAACGCTATTTACAATTATTACTTTTTATAGATGACTAGAAATACTATATATCCTTAAATGGTTATAGTCACCTGAATGTGTGCCTAACCCTCGTAGCACGAGTTGTACTCGTACTTGACAGGTTTTTTTTCATAATTTTATCTTTAGTACTGGAGATGGGGATGAGATATGTTTTTGGTGAACATTTTCAACAACATCCTTACAATTTAAAATTCTTTTGTTTTTTTTCAATTTAGATGCCGCGAGACACATTAAATTAAAAAAAATATGTATTTTTGAGCACTTAATTTATCACCATCAAAATGTTTAAATTAATTTTAATGGAATCGATCCGAATTACACTTTTCTTTTATCCTTGCCGAATTTCCATTTTCTATATTAAGTGATTTTTGGGACAAAAGCTGAAAAACCGACAGATGGACCGACACTTGAGTTTTCATTCTTACTGAATGAGACCCCAGAATCAATCGATCGAAAATGTTTAATAATAATAAACAGAAAATTGGCTTCTTTTATGACCAGGTAACAATTTCGTTTACTTAAATTATGACTATAAAAAGAGTAACGTTAGTACCGCAATCCAGGTTCATCCATCTTGTATGCTAATCCTGTCGGTCTTGTCTCGTTGATACGAAATATCTTGTGTAAGTTAAATCTTAGCAAACTCGTGATATTCCAAATATGATGTCTAGAAAAGACCTGCAACATCTTGCTCCGGGATCAAATTACCAACAATGCCTTGCCATAACGATTTTCAAACCAATTAATGGTCAAAGAAAAATTTCCATAAAAATGTGATGGTTGGTTTAAATGCGGGTGCTCAATGAAAAAATTCCAAATAACTCACAATATTCTGGTACATAATGAATTTAAAGAAAATTTCCCTTCCAAATACCGAAATTTTTTTAATCTTGATTGTTTTACATCTAGCGGTTTTTTTCTATGAACACTTTACAAGTTTAATAAAGCAAAATACTTAATTTTTCTGAGTTTCTCCAAGGGCGAAAATTGGTTTTGTGCATAAATTTACAATGCAAAAAAATATTATCTCTTATTTAGTTTATACTTAGTCCTGTACTTTTCAATTTACAACTTTGTTTGAAATTGAACTTATCTTTTTCCTTGACTTCATTCCTCATCAACTAGCTCTTCAAACGGATTTATATGTATAATTAATGGATGGAATGTCGTGCGTCAAAAACATATTCTGATTTGAATATAAGTACGCTGACTTTATGTACATTTTTGAAGAGAATGAAGTAAACCCAATTCTTCTCTTTTTTAATCAAAATGCCATTATTTTCATTGAAAATCACAAAAAATGTTTAAAATAATTATCTCCCAAAACAAGCAAGACCCTGGTAGTAAGTTCCACTTGAGAAACTTAATTTCATTAAATCCATCTTCATAAAGTGAATATACTCTATAAGGTTACATTTAAAGACCGTGTTTACAAAACAAGTAGTTTGCTTTTTCTTCATCAAATATTAGAGTAAATACTTTGTAGAATTATAATGGAGGTTTTGGATGTAAACTACAGGGTTAGACGTATTTGAAAATACAAGGTTACATAAGTAATGAAGTAACTGTTTCAGCATATTTTTTTAAGCACAAATTCTTTTGGCGACCGTTTTCGAAGGATAAAGGTTTTCAAAATCGAAAGACAATATTATAAAAAAATATATTTTGTTAAGTAAATTTCATATCGAGCTTGAAATATTTTAGTTTTCGTTCTGATTTATTTTTCTTTTTCATAAAAATTCTATTCTGTAGGAAATTTTTTAAATTTTGTTACGAATTTGCCCTACCTCACTCACACTAAAACAGTGTGCAAACCCTGGTCCATATTTACATTAAAAGGTGGATCTAGATTTATAATTAAGCATCTTAACCGGAAAGTACCTTGGCCATACTTTGATGACGTTTTGTCAGAACTCCTAATATCTTCACTGAAAGTCGTCATAATTTGTCGATTGTTTTTCATACAATTTTGAAGAATTTTATTGATATGTCCATTTAGTGAAGAAATGTTCAAAATTCTCTAGAAAATATTGGCAAGTTTAGCGTTAACGAGTGAAAAGTTGAACGAATGCAGAATCTACATGTATAAGTTGTTTCTTAGCTAGAGTTTTAATTCGTGAATGAATTTCTATTACTTAAAAGAGTATTTGTTATTAAAAAAATCTCATACAGCAAAACAATTACAACAGCATTATCCTATATATTAAACTTCAAAAAAATTCCAGTCAAAACATATTTGATGTCATAATAAATAACACAATAAAATAAAATTATTATAAATTTTCTGTAAGATACTTACATTTTATAAATATGTTTTTATGTAATAAAATAAAACAAGCTATGGTTCATTATGGAAACCAAACTTGCTTCGGAGAAAATATAATTGCGAAAATAAGGAACATCGAATATAAATAAATATGGATAAAAAGAAATTTCCATCTTTCCGCTCTAAAAAGCTTCTTCTTTATGAAGATTGTACTGGGTTCGATTCATTATTTTTCAAATAAATCCTCATTAGGACTGGTTAGAACTGAATTTTCTTTTTTCCTGACAAATTACAGTTTGTTTCTACAACATAAATTACAATATTCCGTTTTTATTTGAAACTATTATCCTTTTAAAATTTGAAACCTTCCTTGAAATAGCTTTTGCGCTTTTTAATATTATTTTTGCCTCTCGTATTTATTGAAAATAAAAACACGGTAAAAAAATAAGATAAGGGAAAAGTCAAGTTGAATTGTAGTCTTTTACGATACGATATTTGCAGTATGTATGTGAAAAGGATTGTGGTTTAATAGTGAAAAAGAATATCTATATGCACTTGAGCAAACCCATAAACAAGGGTTCCTCATTGATCTGTAAAAATTTATGGAAATAACTTCATTTATTTATAATTTATGCAACTTAAGTCCCAGGACAAGTAAAATAACTTCATGTACGGTACATGAGATAATTATTTTGTAATAATTTAAAACTGTGGTAAAAATTTCGCAAAACAAAACTTTCATTAAAAGGAGACAATACCTAAATTATTCTCATAAAAAACAAAATCATAATTCATTGTTAATTATTCCAGATTTTATTATGTCAAAAATTAGGTTAAAAATTTTGTGTTGAAAGTAGTAAACCTATCTGAGTTATAATAAATAAGAATAACCTTTAAAATCTAAGTGGTCGAAGAACATAATCAACGGTATCCACGCCACTGCTATTTTTCTCTACGACGCGCGACCTGCTTTTAAAATATTGGCACTAGGAAAAAAACATTTTTTTGGCCTGATCTCTGAAACGGCTGAACTAATTTTAATTAAAATCAACAATTTTCATCAATACACTTTAGAAAAGAGTTTTTAATTTATCCAGTTCCCATAAAATAAATTTTACAGTTTTTTTAGAACGCGTAGCTTAACATTTCTAGGCCTTATATGTTGAGAATATCATACTCGTCGTTCATAGTTTTATGAATCATGAATTGTAAATGACATTAAATATGATCTGCTGAACCCTGTGAAATGAAACCACCCAAAGGCAACCTGACACTGTTGAGTTTTCATAAGCCATTGAAAACGCACAAAAAAAAGATACATTTTCCATATACAAAGGTAAACATTTTTTTTAATAGGTAAATAGGTAAAAAATGTGTCTTCCCGAAATATTTAATAGCAGTATAATGGAAATATAAAAGTAAGAAAAAAGTAATTTAGTGACGTTCACATTAGAATACCTATTGAAAAGAAATACGTGACAGAAATTTGACAAACTGGTAAACATGGGTAAATCTCGCAATGTAACTATTTTAAACAAGTATGTAAGATATAACAAATTTTAAAGTATATAGTATTATTAGGAAACAATTACAAATATAAGTAAACAACATTAATAATCTAAATATTTTGCTTCGTACATCTTCCACAGCCGACGAAGTTTTTGGTAAGGAAAGTTATTGGTGACATATTGTTAATTCATAAATGCAAGTTAATCTGGATAATTTTGAATTAAATTTTACAATTGAAATTTAATTTTGCGTTAGCGTTGCGTCTGCTCTCTCAGGTTTCATTTCTTTGCCATATATGGTAACAAATTTAGGAGATAAGCCGGTTCTTCACCGGAAACACACATTTTGGAGACTTATTTCTCGCAATACGTACAACCGGACGTAACAAAATTTTAAGAATGGAATTAAAAAACAACGACGTAGATGAAGGTAAAATTGATTTACGGTATATCATCTAAAGTAACTTTCATACGATTTCGTATCAATTGAATGCATAAATTATATACAGAAAATTGTCAATATCGTATTATTTATTGTTCGTTTATCCTTCCGTTTTCCAGGTATTTTTAATTTTGGGAAAAATACGAAATTAATGATAAAGTTATTTGTTCCTTGAAAATTATACATTTTTCAACCATCTTATAACATCTATGTGACTTAATTTTGGTTGCTGGAATAATTCAAGAAATAATGCAACAGTTTTGTCGTTAGTCATTAAATTATCAAAAATCCTAATCTTATTTCACTAAAGCACAATTGTAATAATGCAAATATTATAATTGAGGAAATATTTAAAAATGTCGCCTCGGTAGACTATTTTCATCGTTTTCTATTGTCCCAGATCAAGTCTACATACTTATTTATATATAATGTTAATAAAATGTAACTAGGTCGAAATAATGGGATCATTATGCTGTGTTCAAATTAATTTTGAAAATATTTTGCATAATCTGTCTATGTACACCCGACGCATATTACAAGTTTTTTCTTGTGAAATTATGGGCTTAATAGCAGAGTTATGAGAATTTGTTTCAAACATGCGGTTATTAAATTCATTATGGGTAATGCCGAAAGTGCTTGTGAGTGGTGAAAGTACTCTAATTTCATATAACATTCTGTATGCATGTGTCACTGTAAATCGTATGTTCGTTTGGAGTAATAAAAAAATTAAGCATTTTTGTTTTGAACTTAAGCGTGTTAGATTAATAAAAATGCGTAGATATTTTCTTTTCGTTTCATTGTAAATTTTTAAAAAATATTTATTTTAGGTTAATAAACGTTACTTCAATCCATGATTTTCATGCTAGGTAATTTAATTATTACAAAGAAAGCCAAGAATCTTGGAAAAGTATAATCAATAATACCATAAACCTCTCTCGTATATTTCTATTTTTCTTGCCCAAAAATGAAAATATAATAGGTGGGCGTGTGATGAAGATAAATACTTATTGATCGTCGGTTATCGATAATAAAATTAATTTAACCAACCCAAACATTTAATTTTTACTTTTCTGCAATTCTGCAAAAAGCCATACGAATATTTTGTTGTGCACATTTTGTCTAATATATCAGTAAACAAATGTGGCACTTGGTAGTTATGCACGTTCGAACTAGACCTATTTATGTAATTCCGAAAGAATAGAAAAGGGAACTATTAAGTTATTCGCTCATAAAGTGGCAAATTTATTGAAAATAATTATATAATTTCTCTGAAACGTCTATGGCTTTGTTATGTCTTTTATACTAATTGTCTATATTATAATACGTAAATATAAATATAAAAAAGCTGAGGGCGTAACGAATAAAGAATTAAACAAGACTTGCTTCATAAAGGGTCTGCTGAACTCTAGCATGCTTAGTGACTAGCAGAGGAGATACAAACTCTATCAATAGCCCGCTCTTATCACTATTGACGTGTCATATTTTTTACGGCCCATATTTCTACATTTATAATTGTGAATAGACGGTAATTATTACGTTCAAAGATTAGGAAATAAAAAAAGTGAAAAAATGAATAAATATGCAGTAGAAAATTTAATGATGAGAAAATTCACGCACTGATGGGTAAAATAATTGATAGGGGCACTGAAACTCTTCCAGAAAATATGTCAAATAAATAGCGTTTCTACACGCATTTTAATCAAAATATATCCTCAGGACTATTCAAGTGATTTTTGGTTCAAAATATAATATCGTGTGCTAGTACGACCAGGAACCCAATAAGTAATTAAACAATTCATTATTAACATTCCAAGTGAAATCAATTTGGGAGTTTTATTTCTTCTATTCAGAATTGGTATGAATAATTGAAAAGAACTGAGGATAATACGTTTCCTCGTCTCGAATTAGCAGCGGATGTTTTTTGGAATTTCAACGATAATGAAATTAAATGCCATGCCATGTGTTCTCTTCCAAATATCACTTTTACTCTTTATGAATACTTAGTTTATACATTTTGAAATGATAATTAATAATTCACAGTGATTGTAAGTAAACCTATTTGTAAATATGACTTATTTTATGCCATTTCAAATGGAAGATAGTTTTATTTCGCGTACCTAAGTTAGTTCGCTTAAATCTTATACTATTAAACGAGCAATTAATGTATGTGTATATATATATATATATATATATATATATATGTATATATATATATATATATATATATGTATATATATATATATATATATATGTGTGTGTAAATGGTTTCTCGGAAACGGCTCGAACGATTTTGATGAAATTTGGTATATTTATTGCGTGGGTAATTATATTAAATAATTCTAAAGATGAGCCATGCCGGTTAATTATTTTGGAATTGGCAGCCATTTAAAATTTTCAAAATTACTATGAACACTATTGTATATGACTTAACAACTTTTGAATGGAAAAACATAAGAGAACGAGTGGGGAAGAGTAGAGAGGGAAAGAGAAGTGTGAGGGGAAGGGCAGGGGAAGAGGAAGGGGAAGTGAAAGTGAAGAGGAAGGGGGATGTGGAAGGTGAAGCGGGAGGAGAAGCGTGAGGGGGAGGGGGAGGCGAACGCGGAGTCGATGGGGAAGGCAAAGGAGAAGGGGAAGGGGAAGGGGAAGTGGTAGGGAAGGGCGGTGGGTAAGGAGATTTTGAAGAGGAAGGGGAAGTGGAGGGGAAGGAGGATGGGGAGGGAGAGGTAAGAGGAAGGTGAAGGGAAGGTAAGGGAAAGGGAAAATGGAGGGGAAGTGGAAGGTAAGGAAAGGGAAGATGGAGGGGGAGTGGAAGGGAAGGGAACAGGGAAGGGAGAGTGCACGTGGACGGCGTAGAGGAAGGGGAAGGGGGAAAGGGAGGGAGAAGGAGGGAAGGTGTATGTGAAGGAGGGGGAGGAGAGGAGGAGCGGGTGGGGTGAAAGTGAGGGGAGAGAAGAGGAATGGGAAGGTGTAGTGGAAGGAGAAGGGGAAGGCGAAGGGAAAGTGGAAAGCGAACGTGAACGCCAAAGCGAAGGCGAACGTGTGGGTGAACACAATGGCGAACGCGAAGACGGACGCGAAGGGGAACGCAAACGCAAAGGCGAAAATGGGAAGGTGAACACGAATGCGAAGGTGAACGTGAAGGCGAGACCGAAGGCCAAAGGCGAAAGCAAAGGCAAAGGGGAACGGGGAATATAATACTAAATCTAATACCATGAAACAAACAATTTAACTTTTCTATGGGAAACTCGAAATACACCGAGCATCGCGCGGTCACCTGGTACTATAATTTTAAATAAGTAGCCATCCACCCCAGTTTCGTACCGGCAGGCAATTATTTTTTCCCAAATTACGTCTTTTTAAATAAATATTGAATTCCAGTTTCTCGTGGGTGTTGTGGTACTAGTATGCATGAAAACGCGAGCTTATAATTTTGTTTAATTAATAATACAATTATATCTTCCAAACCATTTCTCAAAAATATATTAAATATATATTTTATTTATTAATTAAGATATTTTATTTCAATTCTTAAAAATATATTTTCGCAGAATGAGCTCTAGAAATTCTATTTATTTGAACAACTAAACGTTTTGTTATGGATTATGTGTAATTTGGGAAGTACGTTTAATGTTTCTCTAACGATTAAGCAGCGCCCGCTGAATACCATATACCATAAATGCTTTTTCCGACTCTATCGATATTCATTATAACGGATTGGGTTATTTTTATAGATTATTTATAAATTATACGCCTATAAACCTTCCTCCAAATGGAAACCTAAACAAAATCCGTCCAGTAGTCACTAAGAAAATCATGTATATACGAGCAACCAGAAGCAGTGAGGTACTTTGTTTTATAATATTTTTTGATAAAAATACTTCATAGAACGAATTAAAAAATATCACTATTTTTGACCATTGACACTTTTTTACCTTTTTCCCGAAGTTTTCATTTATTATATTTTCATTTATTCTAGGGACAAACAGAATAAAAAAGCAATATAATTGATTGTAATTAATCCAATATTTTTTCATTACAATATTTATTCTTACTTTGTAATAACATCATAATCAGAAAGAATGATATAAATTTTTAAGCAAGAATATAGCAATTTCTGGGCCTTGTAAACTATAAAAATATTTGGTTTGCTACATAATTTCTCGTCAAATTTTAATTTCATGACCAAAATTACAGTCCGCTGCACAAATGGAATATTCATTTTTTTTTAGCTTTAAAATAACGCCAACAAGCGACGTCATATATGTCACTTTCGAATACAGTTATCGGTTTTAAATGACCCATTATTATAAATAGATATGAACAGAAAATTATGAGTCTAGTATTTTTTCTTATTTGATGTTAAGAAAAATTACCGCATCTGAAAACTAATGTCAAAACTGTTAAGTTAATATACAAAACTAGGAGAAGAATTCACGATCATATTGGTAACTTTATGGCGATACATACTGCTACAGAGTGATAAGTTTCATGTTTGAAAATCATTCTCTTTATGCCGAGCTAATTTTGGGAGTCAACGTAAAACTCTGTTGCAAATCTATTTTTATATAATTCTAGTTATATTTTTACTCTATTTACCATTAAATGAGCATTTACCTATTGTTACTTATTAGTTATATGCTGTCAAGAATATATTACCAGGGATTATCTGTTGTTACTAAACAATTAAACGTTTCCAATAAACTAAGAGTTACCCCAAAATTCTACCCGCATTTTAAATTAATTTTTATAAAATGCCAGCCATTTATAAAATTTATAATTTTTTAACAGGACTTGAGTATTTACAAATCATTGTTTATTAATTACACGCTACTATCATTTTAACATTAGGGATGGTTGACTGTTATGTCTTGTAACGAAATAATTAAAAGTAATCTATTTAACTTTAGATAAAAATACGCAAGCATGCTTATATTTTAGATGGAAAAAAGTTTTGTTTTGCATGTAATCTTAATTGTTCACTGTGTGCCACGCAACCCATGACATATGTACTCACAATGAGATAATGAATTAATGTAAATTAAAAAGTCTCTTCATCGGTCAACACTTTGATAGAACTCTACGATAATTTCTTCATGAAAACAATGGTTAAGGGCATGAATAACTTTGTACCTAACCTAATAAGTACCTAAATTTGAAAGTAAGTTAAAAAGTACAATTGTTGCTGCAGAGTACCATTTAAATGGGCAATTATTCTGGAAAAAAATACAGGACTGCAGTATTGATTAATTTTTAAAACTCCTCTGTACTAAAATATAAAAATTCTCGTAGATCTACATTATAAAGCCTTAAAACGTTTTCATATATCGCTCGATGTCTCATATTTATCTGCAAAACTATGAATAAAATGTAGGGGCATTTCTATAACATATGTGTATAGTTAGCCAACCATTCAGTTCGAATGAATTTGAACTGAATGGTTGGCTAACTATCTTAATACAAAATAATTTTTTGTCCATCCCTTTAGATCTTTCGAATCCTAGGCTTTAATCAAATAATATGCAGATTATCTCAAGATCTGAGCGCACATCGGTGTACGGGCCAAGTTCTCCCAAAATTTGCCATGCAGACGCATCGTGCTTTTTACACGACAAAATTCCACCCACAATTGATCCTCCTTCCAGTCTGAGTAATAACTGGAGTTCATAGACATATTTTTGGTGTAATGTAGAAAATATTACAGATAATTTCAATTGTTTTCTGATTGTATCACTCACCGCGTTGCTGAGAGATCATCAAAACATATTAAATAATTTTCTAATTACCCCTTAAGTATATTTAAATATATTTTAAAATTTTAATCATTGGTGAAGATATGTATCTATATAATAGCAAAATAATAAAATGGTAAATATTTTGTCAGAAACCTATATAATCACCAAAACTATCTATAATTGAACATAAATAGTCTGAAAATTAGATAAATGGGTTCCAAAAAGTATTTTTGTTTTTTGTCATTTATTTTTGGACCTGATATGTAATATATTTCGTTCAAAAAATGGTTGGACAGGGTCCACACATTTCCATAGTGCAGATATGAGACTATGATTATGACTGTAAAAAGTGGTTTCACAAAATGTTTCACAAAGTGGTTTTACAAAATGTCAAAAATAAAAATATTTCAAATAAAAAATTTGCCAAAATAATTTCCTTTATCAAGCTAGTAGTAAAATATATTCTCAAAACAAGGTCAAATATTTATCAAATAAATGATTTAATACACAATAAATATTTGAATATAACAATGGTCTATACTAGGTAGCATAATTGATGCGCAAACTTATTTTTTCAATCTGAAATTTTAAACAGTTAGTGTAAAGAATTTTCCCACTTCAAACCTCCGTATGAAATTAATAAGTTTTTTCTAACAAGCACTCTGCATATTTTTTCAAACTAGTGTTTTTGGCAAGGTTGAATTTTTCCAAATTCTAACCTAAAGCCTCAAGCATAGGCAAGATATTTCATCCCTGAATATAACCTAGCGACAAATAACAGACTAAAGAAACGATTATTCTATTAAAGATTAATTTGGTTAATATGTAATATAATATATAATAAATAAAATAATTTTAAGAACAGAAATGGCCGGCTTATTATTTGCCAAACTATAAAATGTTCTTGAAATATTCTGTACTTATTTTATTTACTTTAGCCATTGTTTTCCTTTACTATCCGGTCTTTTTTTTATTTTATGCACCTCTCTGAAATCTGTAAGTGGAAATAAAGAGTAAAACAATGAACTGAAATTAATAACAGCAAAACATTGGTGTATGATCCTTTATCGGCCTCGGAAAACCGCAAATATATTTACTTCAAACACGCGTATCCTGTCCAATGCTAAGTGGACATCATCGAGCTCCTTACCGTCACGATCCGGGACTTCGTGATAGCTTGTCAATTCGACCCTATTACACCTACGTATAATGGCTAGCGAGAAATAAGCAGGATGGCATGTCAATTGGGATTTGTTGCTCGGAGAAAACAGTTTCAAGATTATAAGACCCAAAGTTTTCAAGATTAAAAGAGAGTGTATGGTAATTAATATCCTTATATATTTACATTACTTTGTATTAATATAGCGCAAATATTTTGACAAAGCAATAATATAAGTGTGTCCATTATGATTTGGTTAAACGTATGATTTCCCTCGATGACAGGCGCGATTAAATCTTGTTTGTATTAGATATAACAAAATAAGAGCACGCAAGTATTTAGAAAATGAATGTCAACGGTCGTCATTGAAATGTACAATAAAATTCAACGCATAATAAAAATAATTTCCACTCAACATTACATGCTTTAATTTTGCATTAATTTTTTAGTTTAATGATTATATCCCTAATTATATAACATAAATATGATTTTAAAATTAGGTATTATTTCTAATTATCTTAATTTGACCTATCTATAGATCTTGTACTTACGTCGCAAGTTTATTATAAAGAGTTTTATTGCAAAACTTTATTCCATACAATATCTTATTAATATATTTTAATTATTGCTAAGAATAGAACAGGCTAAGGACAACTTCTTGAAAAGGCTTGGGCTTGCCTCAGGCTGTCGGGCTACTGAAAAAAGAAACAACCATTGTTATTAATAATGTGTGTGCAAAGTCAAAGTTTTTCTCCAATAAATGTACGATCATATTATAACACCAACCGGCACCCGATGAATAATTTATCTAATCAGTATTATGAGTGGAACCCATTTAAGTGCCTTTCTCCATCTCCACTCAAACAAAATTGAAATGAATAATTGATTGAAATTGAAGGAGATTCCTCTCGCCGTCCCGAATCAGCAGTCCACAAGTTCGCATCTTAGCAAAAACAGAGTTCATTTTTATTTGACATTCAATGCCCCGGTATGGAAAGAAAATTATTTTTTTTCTAGCTACTCAATGTTATTTGAGAGCTCCTCATTCGATTTCTTTGAAACTTAATATGGTGATTACACATAATTTTATACATTTCATTAATTGTTCATCTACCTAAGGAATTGTGCAATTGACTGGTAGAAAAAGAGGTTCACATTAAAAAATATTCCATCGGATATGAAAGCAATCTTACTTAAATAAGTTTTATTGGATCCCCATTATCTCTGATGCTTTTATACAATCGTCTCTTTAACATATTTGCACTCATTGTTAGAGTACATTTTGTAGCATAATATTTACATTTGTAGCATAATAGCACTAGAAGGCATTAAAATAATTCATTCCATAAATTAACAAAGTAAATGTATTTGCCCTCCAGATGACAACAGGGAGGTAGTCAATGCGAGAGATACCAAAGGTTTGATACTTCCTGCATTAGATACCTCACTGGTGTCATCTGGAGTATTTCATTTATTTAGGGTTTATCATGTAAATTACTTTTAAAGAGGTCTATCAAAGTTACCATTATTATATATGTTCTTATTGTTTATGTTAACAATATGGTTAACAATATTACCTTAAACTAAAATTCAGGAACAATACACACCAAAATGGCAATTGACCTGTTAGTCTAGGATAGCACAATTCTTTTCTTTTAACTTTTTGTAATTTACTTCATCATAGCTTTCTAAAAATAAGTTTTTATCTCATAAATAACCGAGAAATAAATTTATTAATACTACAATTTAATGAGAATTCCAATTATTCATTTTTGTCTAACATATGTCAGACATTTTTAGTACACGATTTTGTATTTAATAATTTTTAAAATCAAAAATATGAAACTAATAAGGTAGTTTTAAAAAATTTCGTAAAAACTCTGTTTGCATTACAAAAATAATAAGATATTATAGTAATCAGAGAACTTAATTTTTATATTTTAAATTATTATATTTTTAAAATGTTTCCACAAACAATTCATACAATGGCGCGACGCCATAATTAATTTAATTAAATTTTCTTAAATGTATTTTCCTATTAGCAAAAATGTAATCCTCAGTGGATCGCCCTTTTATTGAAAATATTTAAAATGTTTACTTCATTACCATCTAACTATTTTGTAAATATAACTGACAAATATATGGATTAATATTATCCATATCATTTAATTATTTCAGTATTTTATTTTAGCATAGGTTCTGGAATGTTCGTTGCTCTTTAATACTCCTCATTCCTATACTACTCCGTTTTCGAATATAATATTTCTATTGAAAATCATTTGGACTATCTGTTGTTAAGCTGTGAATTATTGCACAGTGATGTATGTAAGCACACGCTTCATTTATACCCAAGACGCCTTAAAAAGAGTGTTGAGAAACGAGTTATTTGTAGGGAGTTTTCAAAACGTCTTATTTGGTTTTTTTAATATTTTAAAGCCAGGAGCGTTCAGTCTCTTCTACGACATCTATTTTTCTAACCACATATAATTTAATAAACATCACAATAAAATTTTGCATTTATAATTAACAATGTTATAGACATAACTTCTGAAAAATACAGCAATACTGTTTTTAAAATCAAATAAAAAAAACGGAATAATCTCAGCGCAAATCGATTTATCTTTGATAATATTTTATTTACGCAACTTGATTTGATGTTGTGAAAGCCACCCACGTATAAAGCGCCGAATCCGGCAAAATAACAAATGTCAATGTTTGAAAATTTTACGTATCCACGTGTACAGAAATTTTCAAATATTGATGATTTTCCAGAAATTTCAATATTTATTCTGTGAAAAAATCAAGTTATGTCAAAGTTGAAAATATGTTCTGAAGGTTATAAAACGTGGAAGGGAATTATTTATATTTTTTTCATAAATTGGTATTTCTATCTATATCCAATATCCTTGTAAATACTGACTTGTGATCGGTCTTTTTCTATTATATTAGTTATTAAATTATGGATATTTTCTTTAAATGTGAAGGGAAATTGATTCATATTGCTTTCTCCGAGATGTACATTATTATAATCGACTCGGCCAGCCCCGAAATTGACGACAAAACTAATTATTGCTCGGGAAATTTTACAAATATTTAATTTTAAAATAAGAATGAAAATCCCCTCTTAAAGTTATCTCTTATTTGATTTTCTAAACATATTTATTATAATCTAAATTTTTATTTCAAAAGTAACACTTCCATTTATAACTCCGTACATATTTACCTATGAGTGCATGCTATGCAGTTCGCTACTTATTTTGAATGAATCAGAATAGAGGCTTATTATTTTTACGATTTATTATAAATAGTTTAGTTTTTGTAAACAATTTTTCAAAAAACCTTTCCTTTTCCACGTTCGACGAGCGTTGAACATGAAAAAGGAAAGTTTTCAAAAAGGAAAGGGGAGCATTCATTCTATGCGCATCTTCTTGCCTCTTTTATCTGCTCATAACCAATTTTACTTTCTTATTTTTAAATTTCTCTTAGAATTGTTAATATATAATAAAAATGTCGACTATACCCTTTTAGACTTCTTCAAATATAGATGAAATGTAATGTAATATCATATTTTTTTGACTGAGTGTTTTAACAATGATTTAGTAATATACTCGATTAATATATGTGACTAAATTTAATTATTTTAAAAATTTTAGTTTTTAATTAATAAAATTAGTTCTAACTTCATTTGTCTTCTGCATCGTTAATAAATAACAATCCAGCGCGGGGTTGACTAATTGTTAGATAAGTAATATAAGCATATGCAAAGCTAATAGAGTCGGTTACTGTTAGTTCCTTGCTCTTCATTTAACATGACATAATTGATGTAATAGGACATTTTCTGCGCCGTGATGTTTAAGTTTTATCGCGCATATTGAATAAATGGCATAACTCATTGGTCATAACTATTGGGAGTATGTTTAAACGCGCTCCTGGACATTTAATATCTTTTGGTTAGCTTTAGCTTTAAAAGGTCTCTCGTGTTTCGATAAGTAATAAAACGTGTTATATATTTATTTAATTAAAATATGTCACATTTATTTTTTTTAATAACTTTTCCATTACCAATACTTTTCAAATTATTTTTTTGTATATATTTTTCTGACAAAGAAATTTTCGTATGGAATGGGTCGTATGATATCATACCTTACGTGTCTTATTCTGCAAGAGTAAAAGTGTAGATTTTCCATAAAGATTCAGTTTGGCGAAACGTAAATTTGGCACAAATATGAAATAAAATAAATGATGATAACAATTAATAGAAAATATTAAGGATGTTTGACCACCTCAATGATAAAGGTAAAACTTGAAATAAATTAAAAATTTGGTACTAATGTAATTGAAAAATGAATGGCACTATAAACAGTTTATTTACAGTTAGTGATTTCAGCCCCTTATCTCCAAATAGATTACTCCGTTCTATATGCATTCATTTACTGTTCATACTACCCAATTTTGGGATAAACATACCTATAAAAGAAATTTCCAAATTTTAATTTTACATAGTCATTGATTTTGCAGACTTCAAATTTGCCAATTTTTTATAAATAAGTGCTATTGGCATTTTTTAGATAATTTCAGAAAATCGTAACTTCAAAACCAATTATCGGTGTAACATATTGGAATTTACTTTATATCTATGGGATCATTTTATATACAAAATTTCATCGCAATTCATAAAAATTAGTGTGAACCCAACGAATGATTTGTTGTCGAACAAAAAAGTTTCAATACAGGCCTTTTTGAGACAGCAAAAGAAGTACAGAAAAATAGAACAGATATTTTGATATTAAATTTTTCACTAATGTTTTGTGGGCTCAACCTGATCGATATATTTAAGATAAGTTTTATTTTATTTTCTACAAAATTTATTTCGTCTTCATAAGAATTAGCATGACTCGTTTCTAAATTATTCTTTCACAATTTATTTGAAATAATAATTAAAATTAATTGCAAAATAAAAATTGCAAATCTAACGAATCTCCTTATATTTTTCTAGGCGGTCATTAATTGTCAAACTATTGTTTATAACCTATATACAATATTCAATGTAATGATTAACTTTTTTTTGTATTTCATAATTCTCTATAGTCTATTTTTTCATTAAATAATTTTGTACCCGTTTTGCACACCAAATTTAAATACATTAAGTTCTAATTGATTGTTATATTTAGTGACCTCGTTTTAGATCGTGCCGCCAAATAAACTTCCAAGGTCTTAATTCACGACTTTTAGTTACAATTAGTAAGGGAGTAGTAATACCTTTCAGTGTTCCAAAAAGATCCTTGAAGTTTCCAACTCAATCCTCTGTAAACGTAAATTATTCTCTAAAGCATAATTTGTGCTGGTACCTCACCGTGATTATGAGATATTTTGTTATATCGTATATTTACATATAAAAATGCGTAAAAGAGTTGTATAAATTATGTTGTTTTTTCTAACTAATTTTTTCTTAGGTGAGTTATGCAACTATATAATAAATAAAACACTAAATGTTAATACTTTTAATTTAAAGAAAATATCAAGTTTATAACTGAAGAAAATTACTAGTTTCAAAATGAAATTATTATACATAGATATTTTTTTTATTTCTTGGAATAGGTTTGGTAATGCAAAATTTTCAATAACAGCATTCCATAATTTTTTGATGACGTATTTAAATATTATAAATAAGTAGCGAGATAGAGTAGAGATCCAGTTATATAATATAATCACCACTCCAGGATAATAAATATTTGGATAGATTTATGAAATCTGTAATACCAAATCAAAATGTCACTCGATGTCAAATTCTTTTCTTTTTTAATAATTTCAAGTATTTTCTTAATAAGACTAACATATTTAATTTAGATCCCACCCGTCAACTTTCAAAGAAATTGTATCATCTCTTAAGGACCATAGTGGACCCGTTTAACTTAAAAATAAAAGGTCTCTTGATTTTTTAATCGATAAATTTTATTAATTTATGTCCAAAAACAATATTCATTCTATCTACGCTTTTATATTACCAGGGATAGAAATGTTAACTGCCGTTTTAATATTGCGTATCAATAACATATCAATATTTAGAAATTACTATCTACGCACGTTATCTACCAATGGGAGGGTAAATCACTTACCGGCTATCCAACTTTGTAAAGAAATAACAGATGTTGCTTCCCAATCATTTTTTGATGGTTATCTTTGATAGGTTAGATTATACAGTAAGCGACTTTTCGTTCTGTCATTTTCGATGGATTAACGATAAATTATCCATTTTTTTATTGTAAAAAATTATTGAAGAGCAGTAGCAGATGTGTCGTTCTCTAGATACAGCAATTAAAAAAAATTGCAATCGATATCATACTAGGATGATGATTCCCATAATGAAAATAATAAGGCCTCGCTTATACATGAACAACGGGAAAATTCTATGTGTGAATTCAATGAACATAATTCTTTGTTTCGAATTAATGAGAGTTGTGTTGAATTATTACAATATAATAGTACTTATTATATTTTATTTCGTATAAAATAACGGAGTTTTGTGAACATAATAAGTTATAATTGCAATTATCCATTTATTACTATAATTTATTACTTCCTTCAATTACATCAAAATGTTAAATTAATACTGGCTTTTGTCCGACTTAATACTTAACATAAGGAAAAGCAGAAATTGAATGCGTTCCATAACTATGGAAAATTTTGATTGGTTTTCCTTCACTGTTTAATTTTATCATTAGCCCATATGCTCATTTATGCGGCGTTGGGTTTTTCACACCGAAATTTCCCCAAGAAGGGATATTATTGCTAGATTTTGCCTTTTTATAAGTGGACGTAATTATTATATAGAATGACGTATGTAGGTGTATTCCATACGTACCCATATAAAAATACATCCGCTACTTAAAAATTCACGAAATATTTAAATTGCATATGATCGTACATAATTAAAATGTTTCCGTCCAGTTGTCATTTATTTATTTTGTTCGTACGTATTTTTCATTTCGAATTTGTTATATGTGTTAACGGACCGTGTCGCTTATAAGGGAGGGCACAGATACAAAGCTATCTACGACTGTGGATAGAAAGTTAGAACATCAAATACTTGCGCGAGTAGCTTCCTACTAAAGATAGATTGACAGTTATCTTAGATAGCTGTCTACGTCGTCGGATATACAGAATATTGGTTTTCGGCATTAGCTAATAGCTACGAATTAACACTTGTGTACGTATGGAATACTCCTACATACGTAATTCTATATAATAATTATGTCCACTTATAAAAAGGCAAAATCTAGCAATAAGCTAAAAAAAGAAATAAAGCTTGGGGAAATTTTGATGTGAAAAACCCATCGCCGCATAAATGAGCATATGGGCTAATGATAAAATTAAACAGCCGAGTGAGGGAATGTATTAACTTTCCAAATTGATTTTTACCTTACAAGTGAATCGCACTCAAGTCGTTCGCTTAATCTTTTGCAAAATTGACTAAGCTCGTTGAGGAAAATTCAATTTCCTCAACGGTCATTCGTTAAGCTCAGAGTAATGACGGTGCTATTCGGTAAAGAGATGTTTCACATAATGTTATAAAAGAGACCTACGGGCAGACCGGATCTTAATTTAATTGGCGCCAGCATTTACATGGAAATAATTCACTTGCATTTTACCTTTGTAATTATTGATCACATCTTCCTAACTCGACGTTTATGTTCTTATTATATTTCCGTAATAAAACAAGTAACCCTTGTAATTTCATCATTAGATCTCCTGCTCTTCGGGTTACCTCAGAGTTTTTAGAGTTTCAGTTCTGTGCACATAAAATCTTGCAATGAGATGTTTTATACATAGATCTCAATTAATTTTTAACAAAATATTTAAAAAATTGAGGTCCGCTTCTGTTTTGTTGGCATAAAAACATAGCTAATATTGCCCAGTGTCTCAAAAAGGAACGAATGAAGACAGAATTAAGAAATATTAGATTCATTTTTAAAGTTCCATACTTAAAGTGAAAAATAGAACTCTTATGAAATTACTAATGGGTCTGTTTTTCTGTCCGTCTGTCCATAGCCGATCTTCTCAGAAACCATGCAATGTAGAAACTTCAAATTTTATACAATGAAACGCTTTATAAACACACACATTCTGCACTAACCAATTTTTAAAAATGTTTACATATAAATTATAGACGAGATCAACAAACTAATCAGAATATAAAATTTTTTAAAAATTTTATATATCGTCTAAAGGCTTTGCTATGAGAACTATACATTTTTTTATAACGTTAAAGTAAATCTTTAAAAATATATTTTAAAAAATATGAAAAAATGGGGGCCATCTTCTTCCCCTCCATTTCCAAAACTAGAAAACCAAAAACCATGAAGAAAACAGAGTGGCCTAAATCCAAGTAGAAGACTACAGAAAAATTATAGCGATTGTTTTAGATATTTAATTTTTGAAAAATGTATTATGTATTTACACCTGAGAAAAATATTTTACTCAATATATTTACGTTGTGAACTTGCACCACCCATTGCCTTCATCGGGTTTCATTGTATCTTGCTGGGCCACCTTTGTGGTTTAAAAAAAAAGATATTTCTTTAACTTGAACAAAAATGTCAAAACGCTCACAAAGTTTCAATAAAATTTTTCTTGTTCATTTCTTTCCGATACACTGTAATATTTGCTGTTTTTTTTCTTGCTAACATAGTCTAAACACTGCCTAAATATATTCTTCTTCAAAAGAAAAATCTGATGAAAAAAAAATTTTCATTCAACACCTGGAAGTATCATAACATAAATTTTCAGAAAAAAAATAAAGTTATATTTACAGTTAAAATTTTGTCATAGTAATCTTAAGAGTGGCGGGCAACATGCCTAACACTTTCCAATTTTTCATCCAAAGCTCAGAGAAATCTTACACTCTGTATTAGTATCTGATTAGATACTTCGGATAACTTGCTCCAATATTATAAATTAATACTCACAACTTCAGAATCCTTTTTTATGTCTATTCCGACATGCTTTTGAATATTTTTTATTAAACCGTAAAATGATAACTATTTTTATCATCATCTATAAAAGTCATTCCTATGTTGTGCGTAATAGTTTTTACATATGAACATTTAGATTATCAGTAAGCGCTGCTAAAATTTGTTGCAACAGTTATAGGTCTATGACTATAGTGTTTAAAATAAAATAGATATTGTTGTGATTAGAAAAAACTCACAAACTGATAGAGAGGTTGCTTGTATCATTGCTCATATGTCTATCGCTTACAATAATCTGTGAAATTACATTCCCCAACGAATAATAACGAAATGCAGCGCCATTTAATCAGACCGTATTAGTATTGTGTGCGTCATTATATATGCATATGTATGTATATATATACATGTATATATATATATATATATATATATATATATATATATATATATATATATACATATATATATATGTATATATACATATATATATATATATATATATATATATGTATGTATATATATATATATATATATATATATATATATATATATACGTGTGTGTGTGTATATGTATTTAAAGTTAGCTTTTTGTAATAATTACTTAATCGTTTGATATTTCCTTCTAAACAATTTCAAATAAACTGCAGGATTTTTTTAAAAAATATCATCAATCACATTGTCCAAAAATTATCATTAATCACTTTCACCCTCATAATCGTTTGGTATAAGTAACTATTATTTATTAAATTTAACTTATAATTTATCTATTTATTCATTTAAAACTTTGATGAACAACAATCTGGTCAACTTGTTGCTACAAGAGCAATCTAACATAATTAACCTGTGTTACAGTTAGAGGGAAATGGCTTTTTAAACCAAAACTGTGAGGCAGAAAGCCTATAACATTATAATATAAAAAAGCAACCTAACTTGACATGTATAGTATGGATTTAGATATGGATTGAGGGGTAGGATGAGCAATGAAAAGAATTAAGGGAGTGAGATGTAAAAGGAAATACAATTTTTAAACTAAAGTTGAGGAATGTATAATTGGTTCAAACGGCTTTTGAATGCTAGAAGTCACGTAAACTCTGATGTCAGAAATTAGTTTATTCGGTAATTTGGCAGCATGAATAGTGAACGAATAAAGAATCACAGAAGACGCTCATATAAAGAAGCAGAATATTTGGGGATAAAGAGGATGAGAAGTTGGTCAGGACGTAGACACAGGCAATGACCAGAAAGGGCTGTGAATTTTGCCAATAGGTAAGAGGGACTGTGTGTCATTGTCCATACTTCTTAAGTATTTATCCTTCTTTTGATATTGAACTTTATATATAAGCAAAATGATATATAAAATTAAATTATTAAAAGTGTGTATGTAATTACATTTATTCTGAGAAAATTTTATTATATAAGCAGAACTTTCTTTTTTTTAGTCTTTGTGACAAAAAGCAGAAACGACTTAGAACTAAAAGTAAGGTTTTCTTTGTTGGATTCGCACTTACAAATTAAATAAATTAGAATATATTAATTTTTAAAGAAACTGAAGAAATAACCACACACAAAATGATATGCCAATATAATACGCAAAATATATTGTGGCGTATCAGAACGAAACCCGTAATGAATCTTGGAATTTATATTTTATGGATAATTACTAACTGAGTGTAACTCTGTCTTTTTTTCTGAGTGATCAATACGAACTGCAGCTAGGATCAAGTTAATCTCTCCATATAAAATTTTAAGATACTTGCTGTTCAGCATTTAGTTAAGATACTTTTAATGTCACGCTGACTCCGCTGGGTCACAAACTATAGAGTCTAGAAACGGATCTATTCATAGCATAAGTGATCGGATAAATTGAGTACCAGTATCAAAAACAAAAAGTACCTTTTGATCGATAAGAACATCAATAAGAAGGTACTTTTTGCTTTTGAAATCAATACTCTAATAAAACAAAATTTCATTTTTTTTAAATTAAAAGATTCAGGTCAAGCATAATTATCACTAGCGTCTTGAGATTTCCGCATTATTATCGTCTATTAGCATACTGCATAAAGTAAGTAGGTATTTTACAAATATAAAAAGCTGAAAACTATAAAATACGATTTTTGATTTTTTTTTCTTTGCTTGATAAGAAATTTTAAAATTCTTAATGAACATCTCAGTAAATTACAACATCAATAATCTATATATTAAAACGTAGAGTAAACTTTTTACCCCTTTTTAAGCATATTGCGTGCTCGGTGGTGTGTGCGACTTGGCATAGAGTTTATATGGAGAATGAGTGAAGAAAGCTAAAATGTATTTTTGCATTACAAATAAATTCAATTAAACATTAAAAATGATTAAAAAAAATTTCATTGTTTACGTGTATACCATCAATGTTAAACATCTACAGTCTGACAGTCGTCTGACAGTCGCACAGAATAAAGTTGGTCGCCAAATAATTTTAAAATATCAAATTGACTGAATGAGTTTCGAGTTGTGAATTTTGTGTGATTTCAAATGTTCTTTTTCAATAGTCTGTGAAATGTATATCAAGGCAAAAAAAAACGTTTATTTTATATTTTGTGTAATAACTAATAAACGTTTATTTTATATTTTGTGTAAACACTTTTTATATATTAGTGAAATACAGCTCGGTTATATACACTTACCGCAAAAGGATAATTTTGTAGCAGCGATCTGAATTTACTTACACTCGCCTGTTAGTGTTTTCAAAAGGGCCCAGTGGTCAAATTTTGACTACTAGGTCACCACTAGTACCAATAATTTTTATTATATAATTAGTATCAAATTGTGTGATATTTAAAAGGCGATATGAATTTAAAAAAAAAATTGAAGTCATATAATTGTTAGTGTTTGGAATTAAATTCTTCTCTATATGCGTCGCTATCCCCGAGAAAAGGAACCTTGATAGATAGACCGATAGACAGAGGTATAAAAAATGTGCTTATAATAGTTCCTATGTTGATTTTGAGGTACAAAAGCAAGTTTTAGTCTGAAATAACGATTGCCCCCGCAGAGTTTCTCAACAAGTTATTATTAATTATATTTCATATATATTTTTTTCTTTTTTATAATAAACACCGACATTATTTTATTTTTACCGAATCTTTTAAACGATCTTTGATAATGATACCAATCTCAGTAACTTGAGGATAATATAAAATTCAGTAAGTTTGCAAACAAAGACGTCCTTGTTACTGGTGCTAATTTGATATTGCTGTGAAATCATATAACCTATGATACTCTGAACGATATTCCAATTTTAAAGATGCCTCATATATCAATATCAGTAGAGTTTCGTTTATACTAGGAAATAAAAACTTACACACTAACATACTTGAATTCTGAGTACATAACGTCACTTTTAGTGCAGTCGGGTAAAAATAAATGCTAAAGAACATTTCCGTCCATTTATATTTACAAATTCATTATCTTCTAGCTTTCCTAGCGTTTTTGTACTATAGGCTGGGTGATTTGACATAATATATTTTCATTCGTTGATGAAATCCTAAAAGGAAATTTATTAGATTTTTAAATATATATTTGGTTACGAATCAACAACAGATAAGATGTAATTTTTAAACTGATTGCTCCATTTTCCTAAAAGTAGAACCATGCCAACACAAAATAATAATTTGAGGAAGTAAATTAAAAGCGAAGAATTTTTAATTTATAATGGGTGAGACAATATGTATAAACAGAATAAATTCAAAATATACAACGCGTAAAAGAAAAAAATAGTTAGTAACCCAGACATCGATAATAACGCCATTTCTTAAAAGTATTAAACTTGAGTATGAAAATATTAGTGTTATGAAATTTATACGTATTCAGTTTTATTAGTTTGGTCGCGTAATTGAAACTTGTTTATCAGCAACACTTAAACTTTAAACCCAGCATTTACAACATTTAGCCTATAAAAACATATTTTTGAGATATCAAAATTAAATCAAGTGCAAATTGAAACATCTTCTTATCAGTCAAAGACTATCCACCACGTATCCTGATCAAAAACTATTTTAATGTGAAATTGAAATAAAAAAACACCGCAATTACATTTTTTAAACTAGTAATATAATATTTAATAAGTGAAATTTATTAAATATATTATTAAATATAAGATAATTCACAGACTAATTAACCTTTAACCTGTTGTAATAACAAGGTCAATATGACTCCAACGACCTCCGAAAGCAGACGTTAACTTAATTAAGCTTTCTTAAAACAACTTTAACACGAGCCGTGTCGATTATCAGCTCAGCGCAGATAGCATTTTTAATTAAGCCTTGCCTATATCAACGAAATTTTTATTCGTTTTCAGCTAAAGTGCTAATTCAATTATTGCCGAGTTTACAGGAAAATCTAGCCTCGCTTATACTTAAAAAATACTTTAGTTTTTAGGGTCAGATCCTACAATAATACTAAAACAAATAACGTTACTTACATGTTATACCTACATAAAAGAAACAAAAGGTAACAACCAACTAGATCTATACGCGAACTTTGATAAAACAGAGGGAATTCGAAGAAAGCACTAATGGAGAATGGGTGTATTCAAGGTGAGCTAGGTTCTTGATACTTTAATACATATAGCAATGATTCTTATAGCAAATTTCTTATAGCATATAGCAAATGGTATAGGAGTATTATGGTTTACTGATTTTCTTTTAATATTTTCTTATTTTCAACTACATTTCTTTAAGATTTACTATGAAATGAAATAAAACACATTCCGCAATATATAATTTAAAAAAGTACAGAAGATGAATCTCAGATCCAAACGTAAGTGTATAGAAATGTATTTTCAATATCATATATTTATGTATATATATATATATATATATATATATATATATATATATATATATATGCGTGTGTGTACATATTATAAATGTTTATATCATACTCATACGTCGCCGTAAAAGAAAATGATAGATGAAAATACATTTCTATACACCTACGTTTGGACCTGAGATTCATCTTCTGTACTTTTTGAAATAAAAGAGCAAAAATTACCAGACTGCAAACAATTTTGAAGGATGAAATAAGTTTCATTAAGACTGTCAAAATTTCATTAATCAATTATTTGCAGGCAGAATAAGAGATAAATTAGTGTAAATCAGCGTTTGTCGTAAACTTATTTTTTATATTGTATTGCCCGCGCGGGTTAATAATTTACACTCTGAACTTGTCAGTAATGTGTAGCACAATGGACATAAATAAGCTAAATTACTTAAAGAAAACTTATCTATTACAACTTAACACTACGAAAATTATCAGCAAATAAATTAGGGTTAAATAATTTTTATAATATACAGTTTTCAATACAGATACTTAATAAGCCAGTTCAATTTATTTGAAATAATTAGAACGGACCAAGCAGTAGCAGCGCTTAATAGGTTTTGAATCCAAATTACCTTTGCTTTGTCTCAATTACGTTCAATGTTTTTTTATTAGAATAAATTATTTTTTAATTTTATTTCTTTGTGTTTTAAGCAATGATTAAAATATTTTTCGAGTATCTAATTTGCCTCTCTAACCCAAATGCCCACATTAATATTTATAGGTTATATCTACTGAGGTATATGAGGATTAATATGTTTCATCGAAATGTCAAATTGTAAGTCTCGCTATAAAGTGGTGTCGGTGAAAAAATGCTGCGATAAATAAGTCAATAATTTTCGTTTTTACTTATGTAATACAGAATTCTAAAGACGTAAAAATAATACAATTTATTTTAGTATTCGTTAGCAAGGGAATGTCGATGAAATGTAGAGAAGTAATTTTTATCACAGATCTTCGCTTCGTTCTAGACAGCTTTGCTGGCAATCTTAAGAAAGTAATGAATGGCTTATATATGCATTATCAAGAACAAGCGATAAAAGTGTAACAAAATACTTAAAGTTCAAAAATATTTACAGTTTGTGGTAATTGCTTACCGTGTCCCTTTTTGTGTATGATAAGGCATAGGTATAATAAAATAAAACAAAACCGCGTTAAAAAACAATTTTTGGTGCCAATTGGAAGAATACAAAGAACGTCTGTATTTCTGTAAACGACCTAACACTCCAAGAAACTCAGTGTGTTTAAAACTTTAACATATTTAGAAGTTCTTTATGGAAAAATATCGCATGACTTGCAAATTTAAAGGAAATTAAGATGGTTATAAATGGTTTATCGTGCGGTATATATATAAATTATATTAAATTTATGCTTTAGTAGAATCTTAATAAGCACAAGGTTACAGTCGAACGTGAATGTCTAAAAGAGTGTCTAGTGATATTGAAATATTGTTGCATGTTCCTTAGTTCAAAGACACATGCAAGTAAAATAGATTCAAATATTTATACGTTTAATATGAAATTTTAAATAAAATTGTAACATATCTTTCAATGACCTTATTGCAATATTTCAATGGAATTCTTATTAGATTACCTCCAAAGTTTCTGTCAGATTAAATAGATTAAGTGTGTACAGAATGGTTGTTGTATTTTCAATTCTGAATATTTAATTATTCTTATCAATATTTCAACAAAACTTACTAATTCAACGATTACTATCATTCTCACCCTGCAGACATTTGCAGTAATACAGAATTTTCTCAAACATTTTTCCGTCTACCTCGTTACCAATGTTATTCTTCTTAGTAAATTGCTAATTCACATTTGAGCATTTCCCTACTAAAACAATAAACATAATATTTTTTTTTTATAAATCACGGAGATTATACTCATTTCCTAATTAATTTTATTTGAAACATAAATTAATTGTTTAACCAATTAAATTAAGCAAAAATTGTACCGAAGTTTTCAAACGCAAGGCATTTAAAAAATATGTAGACGCTCTCTAAAATTATAGTTTGCTAATTCAAATACTTTATTTGGATTACGCCGCCTTATATAAAATATTTGCATTTTATGACGTCTCATATTATATTCTTTTAGACACAAGTCAATTTACATGAATATGTGAGTTTTCCTTAATTTTCGAAATATTATTTTACACAATTGGTTCTTTTACATAATGTGTTATTCATAATTTGTAATTTAATGTCATCGACATCCTTGTTCAATTGTTCATTAGTTATCCTGTAAGGAGTTTATTTGGGTAGTTGACATTAGTTTTATGTAATTGTCGGATTATCATAACTGTGAAACTACTGGATAGGATGTATGGCAAAATTAGGAAAAGGTCAAAGGATTATGTGAGCAAACGCCGACAAAACTCATGCAGTATTCGTTTTGAAACATCAACAATATGTGAAACAAAATGTCTAATACGTCATTGCTAAGACTCACAAATCCATTAGTTTTCAACAAGAGAATTATCAGCTAAGAGAATGAAGTTCAGAAGATGAGATTCTATTTACCTCTCGTCAATTAATATTTACGTCAACTTGCGTCACGGATTTGTGGTATTGTCTTTGCAGACACCATATTTACACAGTTATTGAAATTGTCAGTACAAAAAATTAGTGAATATATGCACGTAAACTGTTTTTTGATTTCCTAAACAAGTGAATGTTAAGTAAAGAAAAGTAAGTTAAACAGAAGAATTAACTAAAATGATAATTAATGATAAGTTAAGCAAATTTTATGATACTATTCGTGTAATAAAACTAGTTATTAAAATAAATGTATCAATGTAATATTATTTTCAAGTCGGTTGAGAACAAAATCATACTTAATTAACATTAGTGAAAACACTAATTATTTCATAAACCACATGAAACGCGCGATGCCCCCAAACAATGCTCTTAAATGCGACTTTTTAACAAGTTATATATCCTTAACAAATTACATGTTACCATAAATCAGCCAAGAAGTTTAATATTCTTTTCTAATTTTTAGGCTCAAAAAATTATATTCTTATTCTAATTTTAAGGTTTACAAATTTTCTAATTAAGACGACTCTCATCATTAATAAAATATTTGCAATAATTTCTTATATTTATTTTATTTCATCCAAATATTAATGAAAACATTATTACATTAGAAATGATTACCGACTCTTTGACCAATGTTTTGCATCAAATTACAAATTATTCATAGAGAACAATACGCGCCCCTTGTAAACATATATGTTAATAATTTCTCGATTCGATCACGATTGCACCATTACGATACAGGTAACAATGGCGATGCACCCCCAATATACACAGACCCTCATTGTTATGCTGACACGAAATTTCAGAACGAACACCGAGCGGTCACGCTCCTTTCTCGGCCGTTTTGCAGTTTATTTTGGATGCTTGTTGGGGCGTTGCTACCCATCGTTCAGAATACTAATGCCGCTTGCACGGAAATCCTTTGTTGTCAGCCGACTAACAGCAACAACTTTCACAGATCGCTGGATACCTGTGTCAAACAGGTTCGTGAGAAAAGTTGAGCCTTCGGTTATATATATATATATATATATATATATATATACATGTATATATATATATATATATATATATATATATATATGTGTGTGTAATAGATAACGTATGTATTAATTATGCAGGTGAATCTATGAAACATACTGAAAATGTTCGAAGCGTGTATCTGCAAAGAACTATAATGTTATTTTCATTAGAATCGAAGTTAAGACTCAATATAGACAGACGTTTGCAGCTCAGATTTTAAGAAGATAAAGCGAATATTACATAAAGGTGACTTGTCGTATGTATGTAGTCTGTAGTATGTATGTAGTCTGTAGCAATGACCAAACCAAATCAAATGAACACTGATCGTACAAAATTTCGAAAATTTCTTAATTACTGTGTTAGAATTTATAGCACAGATTTAACTCTGGACATTCAGTCGTATTCCATTTAGATAAAGCCACATGTGTAATTAAATATTGAAATATATGTGATAGCACGTGCTCCAGACATCTTTAGATTTCTGGAGCACGTGCCAAGTGCATTATTTTGCAAATTTACTTATGTTCATAAACCAAGTTGTATCCTAACTAAGAACTCATTTTTCTATTATTTTACATTTTCAGTACGTTTCTTATTCAATTTTTGTTAGTACCTAGTTACTCCACATTGTTCTACAAATTTGTACTCATGAACTTACCTGCTTCCTAACATTTTAATTGCTTATATTTACCTACTTATTTATTTTGTTATTTTTTACTGAATCAAGACAAGTGAAACGAATCTTAAAATACTTATTTAAAAATAGTATGTATTTAAGTTTCAAGGTTTAAAAAAGCACCATAATTTATGGATCAGAGGTTAAAATTATATTGTATATGCCATATAACTTAAACGAGTCCAAATCGATAAATTTACTTACCATTTTATACATCACTATGTATATCTAGAATTTCCAGGGACATTTTTTAAACAAATTTTATGGAACTATGTTCTAAATATAACCATCTAAATAAAAAAAAATCATTTACATTACTGGGACCTATATCATCCCAACTAGACCACAGCAACTGTTCTATTCAGTGTTGAGAAATGATACGGTATATCTAGAATTCTCATGGACATTTTTTAACCAAATTTTATGGACTATGTTCTAAATATAACCATCTAAATAAAAAAAAATAATTTACATTACTGGGACCTAGATCATCCTAACTCGATAACGGTAATGTGTTGTTGCATGTTGAGGATTTCTAAGGTATATCTTTAATTAACATTAACAGATTTTAAGCAAATTTTCTGGTTTCTATACTGAAGGTACGCCCTTTAAACAAAAAAATAATCATTCATTAAGGTGACATATACAAAAAAAATTAATCGCGTACAATTCAGTACACTTGACACGAGTAATATTCTTTGGCAGTATAAATCTTGATTTCTAAGTATATAGTAAAATAAAAAACGGCAGAGAAAAATAAAAAATATACTAAGTGTAAGTTCATAGATAGTACTGCAATCATAAAAGAATATTTTAATACTATACATTCAGGAAAATTAATAAGGCATAATAAAACCTTTAATGAAAGCTTCACATATATTTATACCAACAATTCTCAATTATAAAATAGCCGCAATGCCAGTATCAGAATACGACTAACTGCAGTCGAAAGAAGTAGGGATTTATAACTCCTGTTTTGAGTTATATTTACGACAACTATATGTGCGGATTCATTGTGGATTTACAAACAAATCAAGACAAATGTTGATAGTTTTGAAATGGATGAAGTGCACGAACAATTAGTAATAAATGAATAACTGGACAACATTTTTATAGTTCACTTTTGACACACATAACGCAAAAAACAACTAATAGCAGTAGGAACCGCCATTTTATTAGATTCTGCGCCACATTTTGATAGTACTTATACTTTGATACAAATAACGTACAAAATTGCTGATAGCCAATGGTGAGCGCCGTTTTCTTCTTCTTTCGCGCGTGCTTACAATTTGTCACCTTGAAAATGTTGTTCTCATCACGCCCAACGAAGTTCCACTTTGAAAAAAAGGAAAAAATGCAGATGAATTGATGGCTTACTCCTTTTTTTAAATAGATTATTAACAAACGTTGAATAAATTGTAACATTTTTCTCGTCTAGGTTCATAATTTACGCATAAATCCTTTAATATTTTATTTACTTTTGGTCAAGTTCTTTTCGTTTCAAATATTTTTTTTGTGTAAATTACTCTGCAATCTCAAAGAAGGGAAGTTCAATTTTATTACTGAAAACGTACATAAGTAAATTTGCTATTCATCATAAAACTTTAAAATTGTTTCAATCTGAAAAAAATTATATCATGGAAATAATATATTATCAATGTCAAAAAATTTTTCACTTACGAATATTCACTTAAGATAACTTTGCCAATAATCATTCTTCATTCATACTAAGAAAATAAAATATTTGTTTCAATTTTGCTTCAAAATACAGGTTATATATTAAAGTGAGGGTATTATGGGACATAAAAATGTTTATTACTCTATTTTCAATATTTAGCCGATACCCCATATTAATAACCAATATTTACCAACAGGGTATATGTATATAATTATTTTTATAATATATAAATAGGTTAAAAATAATTATACAGTGTTTAAGTTTAAGCCTTTTATTATATATAATAAGTTATTTATTTTATTTAAAAACGATAAAAAATCTTTTAATTTCGGTTGATTGGTATATATCGCTCTTATAAAAATAAGTCCCCTTAATTTTTATTTCCAAGCATACAATAAAGATAGAATTAATTAAATTTTTTAATAACTACATGTTATTCAAAACAAGATAAGGACGTGGGAATTTTAAATAATCAGCCTTATATAATATACATTTAAATGTAACATATATGAACATAAATAATAGATCTTATCGTATATAGTCATCAAGTCATACGAATAAACACAAGTATGCATTTTATGACTTTCCCCTATACATCGACTCATAATCCCATATAATTTGTTAAAGGAACATGAAGAAGAAATGTTATTCATGTTTACCCTTCCTCGGTAAATATGATATATCATTAGGACCAGCACGTAAACACAGAAACACTAATAAATATTCCCTCAATATAATTAGGAAGAGGAAAACAAATGCTCTGACACTTCCAACTTATGAGACTATTAATTAGATACATGACTTACGAGTACATCTTATCCTGATATTCATTATGTAATTAACCTTTCATTAATTAAATACGAGTTCGTCCGTTGCGTTACACAATTTTATCAACATCACATAAATTACTATGTGTTCATAATAGATTGTCGAAGTGCAGATTTTCATTTAAAATTTTTCTTCATGTTTCTGCATACGAGTATATTCTAACTAATAAGAATATTTCATATAAGACGTTCGGTAAGATTCCACTGAATATATATTCGACCTGCATTTAGAGAGCGCGCAATATGTCACAGCCTTAAAAAGTAAGAGTGTGTACACATGCTTCATTGAATTCAAAACATAACTTCGCACAGTTTGAGATGTACTGATAAAACTAAAATATTTAAAAAATTTGAATGGAACTACGGTTACTGTCTAACTTGGGTTAAATTTACGTGGTTTTTTTTAAAGTTGCTTTGTTTGTGTAATTAAATGTAAACTAAAAATGTATTTAAAATCTGAAAATTAAAAAATTTAGCATAGTTACATAAATTTTAATTACCTGCACTAATTACGAAGGTGAAAATTACGAAAAAACGAATAGAGAAACCTTGAGGAATCACAACGTTACTGAAAAGTTTTAATGGCAAATTGTCTATATTTATAAGATATACGGAACTTTAATAATTGACATTGACATTGTTTCGAGTATAATGTGACTCAATGATTCAATGGAATTTTGATTGCTGCTTTTACGTCGATTTGATTTAGGTAAAAATGTCTATGAAAAAGATAAAATGAAATATTTCGGTCCAAAATACAATTTTCGCAACAAGACCTTTCGCGTTTTAAAAATTTCACTTAAATAATCCCACAAAAGCTTATTGTGAAAAATGATGCAATTTTTGTTGCTTTGGAAATTATTTTACACTGACCGTGATATTTCTTTCGTTCAAGTTGAAGTCATATTTGTGACAGAACATGCCTTAATTTGCTTCATATTTTGTCATAATGAAATTATTGTGGTGAGTTTTGACAGAAGCGGAATTTGATTTTGTCCGATAAAAACATTTAAAATCGTCACGAAGAAAACATTCTGCCCAAAAGGTCGGCGTGTGATATTACTCAAATGGGATTGTCAAATAAGATTTAATTATATTAAGAGACCCAATAAGTTACGCCTTTTGGTCACTATGCCTTTTAATTTTAGTTCTGAGTGGATTTTGTGCAGGTTTTGGATACAAAAATTCAACTACGATTAACGATAGCTTTTGATTTACCTGAAACTGAAATTCATATTAGAGCTGTCTCATTGACCAGGTTGAAATCCGTATCAAAAACTTCAACAGTAATTGAAATAGTATTCGGCTCTGAAAAAATTTCAAAAATAATATAAATGATAAAAATTCATTGAATTTTCTTAAAAACAGTCGACACATAGATATCTGTGTAGTATTTTTTTACACATATATTCGAAACAGAAATAATACCTTGGTTTATAATTTAAGGTTTAGTGATGAATATTTGGTTTCCTTGGAATTTTAGTGTTCTATGGTAAGTGGTTGAAATCATAACAAAAATTCTAGAAAAAAAATATAACAAATGTTCAATTTCGAAGGGCGTAAACTTGCAATTTCATTAAATTAATTAATCATTTAAGCTCGCTAATTATGGTGGGCACAAATCTGTTAATATTTGCACTCACTTAATTACATTAAAGGGTAATTTATTTATGTTACTCTTATATATATATATATATATATATATATATATATATATATATGTATATATATATGTATATATATATATATATATATATATATACATATATATATATATATATATATATACTACACGCCACTATAGTGATAGGATACAATGCGACTAACCCTTATTCGACTTCACTGATATTTTTTTGACATCTCATCTAAAATAACAGATCTGATATATAATGAATGAAATTCTGTAAGAATGTAGTGTTGGATAAAAAGTCAGTAATCTAGAATTTGTTCGCAGGAAAAAAATAACGTGTACAAAATACATACATGGTAGATTTCTACGGTTTTGTAGATGTATTTTACATGCATTTGTCTTCCTAATGCGGTGTGATTAAGGAATAAATAAACAATATTTTACCTGTCTGGAATTGTAGGTTTATATAGCACTTCTATTGGGATTGGAAGACGCGGAATCTTTTTCAAAGTCCCGTGGCAAAATCGTCAAGCGTCAGATTGCATCAACATTAATAAATAAAGAAAGTGTGGCTGGGAGCATGAAACAATGATTATGCAAGCATAGCTTGCACGTGACCGAATTTTTATAATTATCATTCATTTTTCAATGCAACAACAATCTAGGCCCCAGCTTGGGCTCACTCACTCATCTACACTTCTCTAGTAAAATCTTTGCGAAAAATGAACTGGTTTTTTTGCAAATAATGTTATCGATTGAAAACAGGCACATGACTCTTAAAATAGCTGAAATAATAGCTCTTTTTAAATTCCAAAGAAAATATTGTAAAAGAAAAAGCAATTGGCACATGGAAAAATAATAATATTTGGATATAGCCCAGAAGAAAATCTTTTTGCGAAACAAAAACAATTTCTCTTTTGATTATACTTCATAATAATCATCACAAAATAAATAGATAACTTGCAAAACAATTCTCCAACTTATGTACTTGATTCCTTCTTTTAGAATGTCTACTTTGCCAAGGCGAGATGTCTTCAGATTGTTGTTTCCTGGAAATAAATTATCGAGAAATACATTCAAGTTATAATGAGGTGAAAATATAACTTTGAAATCATGAGAGGCGCTTAGACTTCTATTAAAATAACAATAAATAAATACCAGTATTTAATGTAAATCACAGCTAAATTTGGAGCAGATAAATGGTCAACGGAGCACTCATTAAAAACTTTTTATACGGCAATGAATCTGTAGCTTCTACGTTGGAGAAAAAAGTTGGAGAATTTTTGTTTTTTTTATAATAAAAAAATATACCATTTTATAAAAAAAAAATTGTATATTTTTTATAACAAAACAAATAGAAGTAAATTTATTTTTCCAAAATATTATAAATATTCATATTGAGATATTAGACAGTGACAAAAAGTGAAACACATCGTTAGTGAGGAGGACGAGCGGTGGATAATTTACTCCTTTGTTTCCAGTCTCAGTGACTTAGTGGATAGCAGGCTGGCAGTAAAAATCAACCTTGTTTTTGTTTCATACTTCCATCAACAAAGTACCTGTACATTAGTCACACATGTTATTCTGTGCATTAAAGTGAACATAGTTGAAGGGTGTTTTCTAAATAAATATAAAATTTGTCATTAGAATCACCTTTCTAACAGCGATTTTTTCAAAAACCGTTATGTCATATAATATAAGAATGAACATATAATAATTAACATTTTCTGATCACTTGACGAACAAAATGTTTCAACAAGTAATTTTGTGACGATTGGCTATATAATTTCTATATAATACACACGGACATTTTAGATTAATAATATATTTCCTTTTTTTTCCACTTTTATCATAATATTTCCCCATTTTTCGTTAAGATGATAAAATGTAAAAACTTTCGGTTTTAACAAACGGTCATGCACCTTTTTTATAAGGGTTTCAAAGTTATTGTAAAGTAGTTATTTTATTTAAAAAAAATTAAAAGGTTTTAAAATTTTGATCTGATATTGGCCTAACATTGTCAATTCTCATAGAGCGTTAGAATTATCAATTCATTTAGAATGTTCAGTTAGCAACTTTTGATTTTTCAGTTGGAAAATTATAGAAATTATATTTTGAAAATGTCTTCATTTGCTTTTTCAAGTTCTTTTTCTCCCATTTTTCATATATAGTTATGTAAAAGCAGTTGATTTTGGAATTTGAATACAAATTAATTGAGTTCTCCATATGAAGGATCTGTTTTTTTTCATTTTGTCATTTTCATCATCTCTTTTCCGACCGAACTCTAAAAACACAGTACAATTGGACTAGTTTTTCATCTAGTAAAATACCCAAAAAATATTATTTCTTATCTCGTTAGTGACCAAGCTTATAAATAAGTAACCGAGTTTAGGTTTCTTACGTTTTTTCTTAGTTTTTTCCTCTGAACGTTTCGAATAAACAACATTTCTTTATTCAAAAAATAAAGTTGCGAAAATAAATTACTTTGTAAGTATTATTTATATATATATATATATATATATATATATATATATATATAAATATATATATATATATACAAAGTATTTAATAAATAATGAAAATAATTTGATACACCGCCGCTTGTAGTTGTTTAATATTTGACGACTTAAATACACAATTAAAAATCGAGTATGAAAAAACTAATACCCAAATGGGTCAACTAATGGCTAATTACTCTTAAATACTAATACTGCAAAACCACATGAAAAATCCCTCGAAGCATTATAATTAACAACCTTAATCCATTTCATCATAAAAAATTAAAATTTAATAATTTACGCTGGATATATTACGAAAAAACGAAAGCATGTCGTAGGGAGTGTTAATTATTCCAAAATTTTCAAAATATTGTAAACATTTTTTTTTCATGAAAAATTGCATAGCGATACTGAAACTGATAGAAGAAGTTAATTTAAGATTACCACGTTTTAACCGAAAATGTGGTTCCTGCTTTTTCTAGATTCTAAATGGTATAATTAGGGCAAAGTTTGAGATTTCAAAAATTAAATACTAAAATTTACTTTATAATAATACACACGCAAAATACATAATACATTGAATAATTTATATATTATTTATCTTATACGCATCACTTAAGGAATATTACTTTATAAGAATTACCATTGTCAGAGACAAAGAACCAATACGACTAGAGTGAAAAACATGGTGAACGATTAAATTGCGATCGACGTATTTTTACGATATTTTGAGCAAAATATCTTAGTAGCATTGAAAATTACTAATAATTTTATTATGATGAAATCTGATTGCAAGGAAAATGAAGTAGAACACTGATGTAAAAGAAGTTTGACTTGAATGAATAGAGCTTGTTAAGGTAATAACGGTCTGCGAGCTATTTTAATGCGCAGTAATGTATTAGAGTTCTTGTACCATATTATATATAAGAATATTTAGAAATTATGGTTGTAAAGAGTTATTTAGGACATATTTGTTTATCTGTCGATAGTGATATAATATAATTCTGGCTGATGTTTCTCAAATATACGTATCTACGTATTATTTAATAGTGATTTTCATGAAGTATTTGATGAAATTACAAAATTCATGGAGAATATAATTTGAAATAATCACTTTTACTAGCCTTTAACAAGTAGAGCTCGCACTAAGATGATTATGTAAATATTTAGGTATATTTAAAAGTTATAACGTTAGATTCTCTGTCTAAGCCCGGACGATGTATTTTATCAGAATATTATAGTATCACACTGTAAACTATGTAATATTGTGGTACGTAATATATTTGTACATGTTAAACAACAAATTCAAATCAAATCATTTTGTATATAGTATATTTTTATCCGCATTTGTCCTCCTATCAACTAACTGCTATACGCCAAATTGCTTATTTTGTTTAACAGCCTATTTATGTACATATTTTATGTAGGTACATAGATACACATATATAAATAAATATGTATATATATATATATATATATATATATATATATACATATCTATATATATACTTTATATATAGTTTGTGTAAAAAAGAAACGTTACTCCAAAAAGAGGTATCAATTGGAAATGTAGGAAAAAATTAACCATGCAGAAATATTTACATAAGAATATTCTTATTTTAACTACCAGTATTTCCCTTTCCTGCAGATTCACGATTTTCTTTTTATTATTTTTTTAGAGAAATCTATGTTTTGTTTAGATAACACAGTATTGATAAGTCTAATAAAATGTAAAATCTGGAAGAAACTGATGAAAACTATGCGGTTATTGTAATTATTTTCTCATAAATTATTATATTAGAGCGCCTAACAAGTATTGAATGAAAAATTAGCGTCCAAGGCTTTACGTGGTTTTTATTACTTTTTTTAAAGAGTACAATAATAAATTAAGTACAACGTATTATTCATCCCCAACCTTAAACTATACATGAATTTGCATGCTAAAAATCAATCCTCCACGTGAGCCATATCTGATAATATTTTTCTCATAACAAATTGAACAGATTTTACAAAAGTTTTCTTTTTTATTTTGCAACCACAATACTTAATCTTGTAAACGTAAAATGACGCAAAGAAATTAATAAAAAATTTAATAAGAAATATTTTAATGTCATTCTCATCAAAATACACGAAGTAAAATAATTGAATATTAAAATTTCAGGTCAAGCTCGTCTAAATATTCTGTTTTGTTACTTCTCAGTTTTAACTAAAATCAATTATTGAGTAAATTCAAGAAACTTTTCTCGTATCTTACTCCAATATCCCATAATGTGTCAAGATTTAATAGCAATGAATTTTACTTTCAGTTTGTCGTTCGAAGCCGACATTGCGACGGAGTCACTTTTTAAGTTTCTCTAGGTTATTCGAAGCACTCTTTATATTCATAATTATATTATTCGATTTTATCCTTTATTTTATAATCATTTTGAGTCGTGTGTACATGTGAACATATAAATATTATCAGGTCAATCTTTCATAGCTTAAAAAGTAAATTTCTTCTATCACAAAATTTAATCGAGTAGATTTATTTTTAATAGAGATAAATGATAAATTAAACTGAATGAACCACTTGTTGTCGGTTTGAATCCATTATTTTCTAAAATACGAAAACGAGTAAGATTACGGTCTATCATGTTGGGAAACAAGTTTTTCAGATCTAGCCTGGTATCCTTTTATAATTGTATGTGGGTGTGTGGATATAAATGTTTGGTCTCAGAGGCTGAACTACTGGTGCCATTTATACAAATTAAATGTCGATTCAATTTAATAATAATAGGAGTACCATAGGCTGTATGAAACTAAAATATTTCAGAAGACAATGTTTTCTATTATAACAAAAAAAATATATTATTATATCTTACAAAACAAGTAAACAAGAATCTACTTTAACTCTCTCTGTCGACTAGGCATTATCCATTAAAGACTTGAGTGCGGCTTAAGATTGTGTCCATAAATTGTATGGTATTGAGGGAGGACTTCCTCGACCAAAATTCGAATTTTCCTTTCAAAACGTACGGTATTCAACTGATAAAACAGTTTGATTGTTCTTCCATAGTTATTTTTATTCTTAATCCTTAATATACATATTTTTAAAACTTAAATAAAACCAGCAAACCTGTAATATTCTAAACAAAAAACATACTTTACTGTCTAATTTTTTAAGTATCGCAAAACAATTTTTTAATGAAATCATAGATTTGCCTGAGTCTGGCTTTTTCAACATTAATTTGTTTATCTTCTTTATTGTTATTTACTTTGAATTCTGATTCCATCGATAAAAAGAAAACATAAAGAAGGCTGTATTCTCGTGGTTAATAATACATTTTAATAGACATTGCTACAAGGTTAAATGACTAGTAATTAAATGATAAATTAGAATACAATTAAATGAAACTATGTGATGTAGTATTATTTATATCTTTAAGTTCTTTACGACGACCTAGGTTTCGTTGTATTACAACATCTTCAGGTGGGATATTAGCAAAGATCAATCTTCCTAGGTCGTGGTAAAGAAATTAAAGAAAGTAGAAATAATACTAGATCACGTAGTTTCATTTAATTGTGAATAATGAATTTCTACAAAATTAACGCCAAATATATTCAACAGATAAATTAGAAATAAATGAATCTTCTTTTTTTTGAAAATGAAATAAAAATCTCATTATGTTAAAACTGATATTATTGCCCAGTGTTATGACGCCTACACACAAACTTCCCATTTTGAAACCGACTGGGAAGGAAACAAATTATATGCTAAACATGTTATGATTTGTGTTTTTTTGTACAGGCTGCACTCCATTAATACAAAAGTAAACTATTGAATTTAGAGTAAAACGAGATTAATGTTTAATAATGAAAAACATATAAACTGATCCAAAATGTTATGTTTTACATTCACTCGTTTAATAAATTAAGCATATAACTGTGTGATAATATCACAATTTAAATAAATAATTTACAGATAGTATTTTGGTTTGTGATGTGACGTTACGATCATATATGCCTTGTGATATTTTGGCAACTTTAAAGCAATTTGGTCAAGAATCTTTTGCGATAAATTATGAATAATACATTAACAATTTCTTTCATATTTGGGAACCAATGGCAAAGTAAAAAATATGTTCTATAATATTTACCATTACAGTCGAGTTAATTTCTTGTATAAAAAGTTGCATTTGTAATCTAATATGTTAGTAAATGCAAGTAGAAGCGTAATTTAACAATTTATGTCAACATTTCGGAAACCATTTTATGTCCACCATTTTTATTACTAAAATAATGTATATAATATGTAATTTATCATAGTCGTGAAGTGGATTACCTTGATGTAGTAATAAAATCAGACTGATTCAATTTAAAATATGTTCATGAAATGTTAACTACATTTTCCATCTAACGATTAAACGTGACCTGTTTGTTGACCTACTCTTTCATGATCGCGTTGGCTTGATTACAAGTTATACTATTTTTGACATCGCGGCGCACCATGGGAAACCGGATTCATTTCTTGGCCGCTCTTCGAGAGGAGCTGAAGTATTGTTCTTATTGGTTGTAAAAGTTTGTTCTCGTAGAAATAAATCCAACGTATGTGGCATTTTTGTACATTGTAACACGTAAATAAATAAATAAATCTCCACAGAAATTGAAAAAATTTAAATGTAAAATCTATCTAACGTTCAAATATTAAATCCAACAACTATTATTTTGATGACTGTGACTAGGTAAATCATATGCCTATGCAGATAATACATTTCCCTTCGAGTTTCTTTAGCTGTATTTAAAATTTAAAATAATATTAATTCAAAATCTGAATTTAAGTTTTGATGTGAATACTACTTTCTATTCTCTGATTTTCCTGAGAGAGAAAATGATAGTGAATTAACGTGAATGAAAGGCTCAAAAAATCCTCCTAAAAGACTAATCAGTAGATGACTTTCAGGATCATCTGAAAGTTACTATTCGTAGTCACATTACCTTCGAATGAAATAAATATTTCATAACTAAATATAAATTAATAATTTGTTTAAATTTTACTTTGGTTTTTAGCAATATATATTAACGAGTAAATGATATCAATATTAAATTATACCTTAAATATTTTCATTCTGTTAAACTCTTATAAAGATGTCAGTTGAAAACATTGTGAATGGAGTTACTTTTATCTGACTAAATCAATTATTCACGATAAACTTTGTTTATTTTATTTTACCAATACATGTTATCAAATAAATTTACATTAGAAATTATTATCGATTAATATAGTGAGTTTGCACCAAATCATGTACGGAAGATGCAGAGTGAGATGCCCATCCACTAAATGGAAAAATGATCTAATGAAGATCGCAGAAATCATGCAAACACCAAACTGTGCATGTCTTCCGACTGATGATGTGATGGTGATGATGATGAAGGTAAAAATATTCACAATTTTTTAGAGCCACAAAAGAGGAACAGGAAATAACGGAATGTGCAGTCAAGCCCAACGAGGTTGACGGGTACTAATTTTCAGAAACCCGAAGACTTGAAATAAAAAAGAGATTATTTTTGTATATAATACATAAAATAATGACCGTCAATTTAGTGGGGTATTATGGCCACTTGAGGCCGAGCTTTTTTTCCTCTATATCAATTTTCATTTTTTCACTGATGATAAAAAAAAGCGTATCTAAAGTTTCATCGATCCTTTATATAAATTCCTTTCTAAGAGATTCTGAAATATTTGCTATATTTTACTGCTAAAAACAAAATATCTCCATTAAGGTCGCATTTGCTCTTCCATGCAATTTCCATGCATACTACATCTTTCCATACATACAATAATTCACTTCATTATCCAATCTGAAATTGTATAATATATCGAAGATGTTATCCACATATGTATACTTGAATATGATTTCTTCATGCCCTGTTATTTTGCCCGTTTTTTTTTGGAAAAGCGTACTCAATTAATGACCAATTTGATTAAATAATAGTTTTTGTATTTTTTTTAGTTTATTATTGAAACAAATGATTTTAATATTGTAACCACGTAAAAACTAATATTTTAAGCGGGCATATTTTTTTAAACGTAATCCAGAGAAAAAGTACTTTGAATTCCAAATATAATAAGTAGCTTCGCTGGTTCAAAATTCCGCTTCGGACCGGTGACTACTTATTACAACGAATTCTCCTTTTTATTTCAAAGAAAATAAAAACCACTACCAGCATATCAACTAACAGATGTGTTCGGACGATCTTCCAATTCTCTGAAAACATTGACTATTTAGAAACTCGAAAATATTATTCACCGGAGGAAAGTGATAAGGAGTTACAACCGGATTCATTGGTCTGATTATATTGGTTTCACAGATTTATTTCTGAAAAAAAGGTAGATGGCTTAATATTTTCCACGAAATATTTTCCGGTAATATTTTCCGGTAGATGATACGACGAGCATTAAGGGAAAAAAACGCTAGGGGAGGAAAGGGCACAAGAACAAACAAGAAGGTAGAACCTTTCAAAAAATGTGAATATTTTGCATATTGTTGTGTATCTATTTATCAAAAAGAAGGCACATTTATTGCTTACAGAAGACATAAAGAAGGTACATTTATTGAGTAACTTAGTAAAATCAATTTAAAAATAAGTAATTTTTCAATATTATTTTAATTTCCATATTATGATGCCATGAAAAAAATTATCTCCCTTTCTAAACCACAAATTATTTTCCATCTTAAAAGTTCCATCGCTATGTAAAATTTCAAATCCACAGACCCAATTATGCAATGTGATTTAAATTATTGAATGCAAAAGTATACAGATCCTCAAAATTTTGGAAATTATACAACAGTAAATTTGAATTCAATCAAGTCCCTTAAACAAAAATGATCATATTTTTAAGAAAGAATCCCAAAGATACGTCAGTGTATTTTAAAGTCATAAATTACTGATTATTAACGTCAAGGATACTTTTTTTTACCGATCGACAAAAATACTTTGAAAGAATTAAGGTCACAAAATTTTCCGAGCTCACTCCACCTATAACTTTCAATTAGTCCAAGTTCTTCGCTTTCCGAGAAAATGATAAACTATCGTTTAAGGTAATTAATTATAACTGAAGACTTTCTCAATAAATGGATTCAGAAAGTTTCGTGTAGAGAATACAATTATAAATAATCCAATACACGTGGCCAACCACGTGTATTAGATATTGTGTATTGTGCTTTTATTTTTCTCATTTTTTTGTTTCATAGCTTAGCTAGGTTAGATTGTCTGGTATTTTTTTATTTTCTTTATGAATAATGATGAAATTTATTGCATTGCAGAATGCCATACAATATTTTGAAAATAATAATTTTGTCAAACATTCCATCATAATTTAAGACATATTCAATTAATATTTCCTGTAGTCGTCAATATGAATTAAATTCAAAGATTTATAATACTAAACGGCTTGACTCACACAATATACTAATTTTTATACTAAAATATTTAGTTGTCCGATTATATAAAGCAAAATGTTTTGCTATGATTTCACTTTATCATAACTTTATCTAAATGTACAGTTTATTTGACGAATACATATGAAGCGTAAAATCTTTTTTGGAAATTGTTAGAGTGAATATTCAAACGCCAGTATTCTTAAAATAATTCTTGCTTCAAGATGCATTGTATCGAAAGTCACAAGTTTCGTTCGAACTTTGTTACAGAAAGTTGTTTTTCATTAATTTCGTAATTAGTCTTATTAGTATATATCAATGTAAACGGAGGTTCTAACACTGAAAATGTAATTTACAAATTTCTAAAAGTGATGTCCAACGTAAGAAATTTTGAGAATAATGTTCTTTGTAAATGAAACTTTATTTTCTTTAAAAAAAAAATTAGTATATTTAACCTGTATTTATATGATTTTACAATATTGAATCAAATTGGGAAATACTTAAACATAATTAATAATAACCGAGACACACAAGAATACTAGTACGAATAATAATAATTGCACATGCGAACATTAATTTTAATTATTTCCCTACTCCAACTTTGAACCCCATCATTTAAATTAATGCCCTGTCGAAGCGCCCTCTAAACACAGACCCTAGTTGCCATGCAGGCAAAAAAATTAAAAATACCTTTAAACAGGGAGTGACACTCCTCTTTCAAATCTCTCTACAAATGTACTGTCGGCCTCAATTCAATACGCCAATGTTGGAAATCATTGTTGTTTAGACGGCGTAAAAAGCCAACTGCAATTTTTCAATAACTGACCACTATATGAGAACCTTAGCCGCCTTTATAAGGCAGTCCATGGACTGATGCTTAATATATTACTGCCGTTCATAAACCTATTATAGCAGTACTTATTTTGTTTTAATTAAATCGGTAGAGAAGTTACCGAAACCTGACCAAAAAAGGTTTATTTTTAGTGTACCAGATTAGCGTTGGCAGACAGCACATTTACAGTAAGAAAGATAATTATTATTTGAAGCTCTTGCTATGGTTATATGATTTAAAAACTCAGATCGTAGAAATTACATTTTTGACAAAAAAACTCGGATAAGTCTGCTATTCTTGGTGTAAAGTCTTTCAGGCACCCACGAGGTTGAATTATTTAGTACCAAATTTTGACGTGTCATATTTTTTATTGATGCCATTTTGTCAAGAAAATGATTACTTAAGGTTTTGTGTTTTTTTTTATAAATGACTTGCGTTATTTTATTTGGGTTATTTAGGACTAATAACGGTTTATTGATTTTAACTGTATTTATTCTGGTCAAATGTTAACAAACGCAATTACAAATCATGAATAGATTTTTAGGAATATTAATGCAAGTAATCAATTTAACTCAATTATTACTCTAACTAATTTATTACTTGCATTAATTTTCCTGTTTAAATTTATTAATGTAAGTAATAAATTTAAATAGGAAAATTAATGCAAGTAATAAATTTAACTCATGGGAATATTAATTGGATATGTGGCTATAGGTGTCATGTCTGCATTCATAATGGTTTAGATCCATGAATAAAATATTACTTAACTATGCTTCGCTTTCAATTTAATACGAAAATATTGACATATAGCTTTAAGAAAAGGTTTGAAAAATATGTAAAGGTTTATAGACTATTATGAAATCAGAGTTAGAGTAATTACAAGATCTGTAAATTTATCTATACATTTCATAAATTGATCGAAAGGTTTTCGAGAGGTTTTCACGTCTTTACAAAATTTATTCACGAATAATATAAAGTGTGGTACTTGTGCAAATATTTATGATCGTAGAAAATAAATATTTTTGATGGAGCAAGAATTTAATTAGGAATGCGAAATACCAAGAATTAAATTAACTGCATATATATAAAATAAATTTGTTAACTGTTTTACATACAAAGAAATATGGTGTTTTAAAAATTTACGTGAGTGATATGGGAAAACAATATTTTAATAATGAACTTGTTCAAATTTAAGACCATATAGTACTATTAGAAGGATTGAATTTTAATAAAATGGAAATACAAACAATCTTAAACTATTACAAATACCACGTTTCTAAATATTCTAATAGTACTAGTAAATCATGGAAAAAATATACTATATACTAATAAATATAGTAATTTGCAGTGGCTGTTAAGGAAAACTGAAAGTGAAAAAAAATTCTGTTTAAAAAACACTGAATGTAAAAATGAAAAACCGTTCCTTAAAATGACTGATTTTAAAAATATATTACTGCCAAATGTTTTGACCAAAATAAGTTTATTTTTCTTCAGACTTTGAGAATGAAATTTTGGGAGCCTACTTTCACAAAAGTTTCAGCAGTTTTAATTACATATATAGAAACATAATTTCTTCATCATAACATGTTTAATATAGTAATTTCATCATTGTACAGACAAGTATTAATTTTATGCCAAAATTTTGTAATTTGTTTGAACTTCGTCATGTTACAGAAATAAAATCAAGTTATAGAAAGATTTACATTTACTATTAGATGAAAATCTAATTGTTGGCCCACAATCGTCCCCTCAGTTTGTACTTTCGACGAAAAATGTAATTATAGATCGTGTAATTTTAAGAATAAGCAAATTTTAATAGAGTTTTTTAAAAAAAGATAGTGTCCTTTATTTTTTTAACAATTTATTTTGATCTAAATTTTCATTTGAAAATTTATGTACTTTTTTTGTACATATGTATGTGTATGTACGTGGATATACTACAAAACGCGATTCTTAAGCGATTTTGGTAACTCGGTTTTTCTCAACTGATTAACAATTAAAATAAAAGCCTTATTGCCTTTACGAATAATTTATCAAATCGGTTAAGTTTTATAAAAAAATTCGTAAGAAAATATTATTTTTTATGAAAGGCGATTGTACCAGGTCCCCATTTTCCGAGGATCTTCCGCCCGCTTCTTTTTACTCCTCGCTGTTTTTAAGTTTTTATTTTTAAATTCTCTCACAGTCGTTTATTTAGTAAATATTAAAACATGTAGGATTTGTTGCGTTTACTAGTTTATCAACTAGTAAGGGTTTATTTTAAAATTGTGAAAAAATGCATGTTTCGTAAAATTTACACAATAATTTCGGGTTGATTATTTGTTCTGTATCGCTTAAATTTAAATTTATGTCAACAATTTCCTTATCGTCGTGACCAAAGTAAGTAGATACATTTTTTACAAAATTTACTTGTGTGTGTGGTTCCGTAGAGAAAAAAAATTCTTTATAATTTCGTCTATTTATAATTTTGTCCGTACGTCCTCACTTCTATGGTGGCCTCAAAATCTTTAAATTTTAACAACTATAAAATATTGCATTTATATGCTTCATGAAGGTATGTATATTGTTATGCAGTAAAATTTATAAAAAAGTAGAACTTCACCCACATAAACACACGTATAAAGTGAAAATTCCTTTAAAGTATCATATTAGTTAAACATTTATATTTTATTTTATTATAATAATCATTAGTTATGTAAATAAAAATATTTATCTTGTTTTTCTGATTCAAATTATATTTTCACTAATTTACAGTAATACACTTAATCAATTTTCACTTGAAAATATTGAACAGATGATAATATTAAATGTACCATTCACATCATTAATTGCCCAACTAAAGGTGCTAGAAAAGGTGGCGATTCATTGACTGTTTAGCTTTTGAATAAACGGATGACTCATTTCTAGGCCGCTACAGCAGTTTTACTTCGAAAATTACAGAAGCCACGAAATCTGAACTCTTAACTATCTGAAAATTGTCGACTGTGCATAATATATTAGTCGATTTTTATTTTAAATTTTTCTGCACATTTTAATATATATTCGGAATAGTAGGTTAATTTATAATTCGAAATTTGTTAATTAATTTTTTGTGTTCGCGAAAATATAGCATTTATGAAAGGAACAAAATGAAATTTTTTTATCTAAAATAAAAGTTTTTGCAAATAAACCTTTATATGATTTTATTCATTAAACATTAGTATTTGAATCAATTCGTGAGTGAATTCAAAGTAATTAATATCACAAAAGATTATTTTGAAAAATGTTAGAAATAAAATATTCTTTCTTTAAAGAATAATTTAAAACTTACAAAATATTTGTTTTAAATATTATTTGAAGTGATACCAAACACTTTAATTTATTTAAATATGTTATCATAATGAAGTAATTTGATAGGTGCAGACTTCAATTACTGTTACTTCTGGCTGGCTTCTTTACGAACATTTTAGAAGTAACCGACCAAAAACAAATGGTAGCTTACAAATTACCTGAGATTGAAAGTAATTTTTGAGCTAACTGACTGACCTTGGTAAAGTTCGTATTTAATTGCACCAGTAAAAATGACATTTTATTCAGGTTTGATAAAATTTTAAAAATAAAAGAAAGTTAAACAATTACTAAATTTGGTCTCTTGATAAACGAAAATCATATTTTTATTTTGTTTTTTATATATATTCTAAAACGCAGAAAAATTGTAAATTATAATTCGAGGTAAAATTATTGGTTTTTATTGGTACATTATTTTCATTAATATTCAAAACTTTGAAAAAATTTTAAGACACAAATATAATTAATACTTCTTCGTAAATGAATCGCTCATTTTATAAGTATGACATCTTTACATATTGGCTAAAACACCTCCAAGAAAAATTTTACTTATAATGGACTCACATTTGTTTATCTTTTCCCTCAATCAAATATCTTTAAGGAACATTTATTTGTATTATAGATATTACTCTATCATATCTGACTTATTAGTCTTAACATTTTGTTACACAAAGAATATTTAGATTTATCGTCGCTCTTTTTAAGAATGATATGGCGTCATTACGGAAGCCGGGCGATGTGTTCGAGAATATCGTAAAATGTATTTATTTGTGCAAGTAGGACGTAAGAGACATACGTTTAATAACTTTGACCTCTCACGATGAAATCGTTTAATTAAATTGTCGATATGTCTTCAGGAATATGATTTTAATATAGTTCGTTGTCTATAAACATATACATACTTCGTTTATATACGTGTAACATTTTAAGTCACTGTGCACATTCCTTCAATTCAATTTTTAAGACTTTGGTCCTACAAATCCAACAAAATTTGATCTCACAATCCCAAGTATGCTGTATAAACTACGATTTTATTTGACTGAAAAGAATATTTTTTTGAGTCTCTGAATTATCTCTGCCAACTTGTTATCTTTTTTGTTCAACTCTTTATTTCGGAAGCGCATACTGTCTAATGATACACCAATTTCTTAGTGAATTATAATTGTTGGTTTAAAATCATATATTATAAATAACACAGATATGCAAAGGTTATGTGTAAACAAAGTTTTTCACACGTACAATTGAGTGAAGATATTATTTTTATTTAACAAAAACAAATTTTAATTCGTTACGTATATTTGAATAGATAAACACGTCTCCATAAATTATTTGGACCATAAGCACAGTTGTAATTAATACTTATAATATGTTTCTAAAGTTTCACGATGTTCTCACAATTAGCATATAAACGCACATGTATAAATATAATAGTATTTATAATTTAATACTAACCTAATACAATATTTAATATATCAACTAAAAACAAAAAAATTTAATATTAAGGTTTTTTTCTCTTTTCGATTTGGAACTGAACTGAATTGATAAAAAATTATTTGCATAATTAATGTGGAAACTATTTTCTAAGGCGATAATTTTGTTACTGGAAAGAATAAAAACTAATTCAATATTTTACTTGAACATGGAGACGAAAAAAAATCCTACTGCGTTGTTAAGAAAAGAAATAAGTTGGGACGCCGGTAACGTTATGATTAAGAAAAGCATGTTCAACATTGAAGTTCAGCGTAATATCCAACGAAAAACTTTCTTCTCGTAACTTATTTATAGTGTTCAAAGTTATATACTGACTCGTACTATATAGGTCCTATATAAAATTGTATTATATAGGTCCGACCTTCAGTTGCCGTTGTAAATAAACAATTATTTATAATATTTTATATTTCCTATGTACGTTACTTTGCTTGCACGAGAATGCAATTAATCATTAGGAGGTAAAGCATGCCTGGTGATTACTTTTTTTTACCAAAATAAAATGTTATGATAAATACCCATTATATATATGTGGCAATATAATTGATCGTTTATTTGCCATATAATTAGCGTAGATTATAGTTTAAGAAAGGCTAAAAATAATTAATTCGGTATCGTTTCATGAGTGGGTGCTGTAATTTCTTGAGTATTAACCTAGTTTATTAGAAATTATCTTAGCGGTGAATAATTATGTTGCGCATACTAATCTTTAAAATGACGACAATTGAGTTCAATGACAGATAATTTAAATTAGCGTTAAATTTATATCTCATTCATTATATAAATAGCATCAGCACTGCGTCAGTTAGTCAAAAAAAATGTTTAAAAATAATATAGTTAGTTAATAATTAACATCATTTGTTCAACTAAATAATAAAAGTTACTCCCAGGTTATTTAGCAGTCGTAACTTGAAAGTGATAATATTTAAGAATTTGATAATTATTTCAAAATAATGTGAAAAATTAGGGACATAATAAAAAAGTATTTAAAGTACACTTTTAAAACCATGAAACAAAGAAATTAGTTATATTTTAATAACCGCTATATTATTAAACACACCAATATTATTGAAATCACCTTCTACGATACAATGATTATTTAGCCTAAAATTTTATCAAATTATTATTTAACCTTGCTATAACCTTCAAAACACCCTGACAAATAGATCATACTCCCTACCATGTGGTAATGTGAGACTAACCGTGATCTTCTGATAACAAAGAGCTTTTAAAGTCGGCTTGGAAAACGAATGGCATGTAATCGAAAAGATTGATAGCTCAAGCTGACATACACCTACACTTTACAAATTGTATTCTAGTTTATAAATCTCAGGAAGGCCACTCTTTTCCGTTATTTTCACTGGCAGTCTCAGAAACGGCGTCGTGAAATGCTCTTGAATTAGTTATATTAGAGAATGAATTAGTTATAGTTAAGGGTCGGATGTATGCTATGAAATATTTCGTTTTCCACTAATACACACGAGCGCGTGCCGGCCCCGGTGGTGCTGTGTGACTCTTAGTAGTATGTGTTACACGAACACGCTCGGCACAATGGGATCGATTGAGACCCTTTTAAGACTAATTAGTAAAGTAAATCCGAGCATGATTCCTCTGTTATAATGTTTTTGTAAATCTCTTGATACGGAATACGATTTAACCTTGGATAAGGTTTAGGTTGGTTTTTGACTGAATTTGGGGAATTCCAAAATTAAAAATATTGCACATATTTTGTGTAACTAATATTTATGTATAATCTTTTTGTATATTAGTATGGCAAGCATAGACAAATATAAAAATAAAATCCCTAAAAAAGTTTTGTGCAAATTATGATAAAAAAATTTAAAATTCTTCTTTTCTTTGCAAATGATAATATTTTAATAATTGATTACCTTAGCGCATAGAATGCTAAAAGAAGCGAGAAAAACTTTTTTCAGCTAATATTTTTGTACTAATATTATATGCCTATGAGCAACATATTATAGAAAACATTCCTAATTACACGCAAACGAAGTCTTTATATAAATACACTATTTATCATTTACGGGAGAAAAGCAGTGAAAACAAATGCAAAAAATTATAAACGCGCAAAAACAATTTGATGCATGTTGCGTTAAGATGCTTTGAAAATTTTCCCTTTAATAAACTCCATAACAAAATTCATGAATTAATTATTGTAGGATATTTTAATCCAGACTAACATTCCGTAACTAGCACTGCTCACGGCATTCCACCACGACAAATGTTAATAAATAATTATGAAATATATGATAAGATACAATATGATGAAATGTTAACGTTAATTTAAGTAAATAAAATGTCTCATAATATTTACGTAATTCTCCATAGAGAAGTAGGTCACTCGTACCGCAATAAGCTTCACTAGTTTATTACATTTGGTACGGTGCGTTGACACTTCGTGAAATTGAATTATATAAAATATATTTATATATACATATATATATATATGCTTTCACTGCTTACCAAGGGCAACAAATACTCATAACTACAGGTATACTGTTAACATTAGCATGTTGGTGACGGGAATAAATACTAAGCCATACGAGATATAAAAATGATTGATCAGTCGAGTGTGTGTAACGAAAAAATTTATTGTGGGAAAACGAAAGTAATGTTATAAAAAATAGAGCAGACTCTAGGCAGACACTCAGTAAACTGTTGATCTAATCAAAATAAGAAGGAATATAATTAGTTGAACGAAAGCAAGAGAATTAAAAAAATAAATATTATACTGAAACTCTCTATTTTCAATAACAAATTTTGTAAATGAGGAAAAAACATATTTCGCCTATTATTTGGCTTGAACGAATCCTTGAAAACAATTTCCTTTTAATACAAAGAGATTCGTGAAATTCTTGATGGCAAATACTTAATCATTTCCAAAATTCTAATTATTGACTATTTAGGGGATGAGAAAAAATTAATTACAGAACAGGATTTAGCAAGCGTTTGTAGACCTCCGAATGTCTTTATTTTCTCAATATCTCGATACTTCAATATAATTATAATTTAATTTTTTTACTGTAAAATAATGATTTGGTGTAAGACCTAATTCGCTACTTTTAACTGCATATCTTTACCAGGTCTATATTAAAGTCGTTAAATAGAAACATCAGTAGGTGGAAAATTAAACATAGGTTATGAAAATTTTCTTTGCAACACAAAATATTAGAAGGACCTAAATATAAAGTATTAAAGAATTACGAATAACAAAATTAAAGTGTTTTTGAGAAATTCACCTAACATGTATTTTATAGAAGTTACGATGGAAGCATGCATGTAGTTTGGAAACATGTATATATGTTCCCAGTTTTATCAAGAAAAGGTGATCGGAATTGGTTTTGCATAAAAATCTCAAAGCGTAAAAGTCGTCAAAGTCTCCTTCTTTAATAATAAAATGACTACGTCACTTTCAGCATTCGCGGTCTTGTTATTAAATCTGGTTATTGAATTTTCCTAACGGTATATTTCTCCCTGACTCCATTTCGATATAATGAGAGGTGGGAGTTTTAATTAACAGCTTTGGAAGCACAGTTTACTGAAAGTCAGCTTTTATTTTGTTCGAAACTTGTATTCAAGTAAACAGACTACTCTTTTAGTAAATGCTTAGTTTTATTTACTTCCTGGTGCTAATTACCATTAGTGAGATTGTTTAATAAGTTTAAAAGTTAAGTACACTAACTTATTAATTTACTGAAGTTTCTCATTGCAAAAAATATCTTTCTGTGTATAAAAAACGATACATCTTTAAATTAAGACATTTAATAATCCTACTCCTTTGGTTTTAGCCTCCTCTAGTTAAAACTTTCTCTCGCATGATATTGTGCTGGTAGGATGCATAGATGATCGTGGGTGGCCATTTGTATCTAAAGCAGTTCAGATCTGAAGATACCAAAGTATCATGTATTAATCCTGGTATTCTTTGCTTCCATATTATCCGTAGCCATTAGTCTCTCCAGATTGTAAATTCGTTTTCATGCAATATGATTTAATTATTCTGGAATAGTTTGAATTTGGGTTTTAAAATTTAGAGAGCATTTTTTTAAATTTTGGTGCTCTATTTCTATTAAAGATATATACGGTATATAATCCATTTCAGTAATTCTTTTTTAATCCATTTCTAATATTTAAAATTATAATTATAATTTCTATGAACTTTTGTAATTACTAGTTTTAATTATTAGATTGGCAATGGAAGTTTTTAGCCTCAACTTTGGCACTTTTCTATAAAGATTCTCGAAACTTCTAGAAGGTTTTAATATAGGGCGTATATACGCCAAAGTTCAGCCAGTTGACAACAGTCAGCGACGAAGCTTTAAGTGAATTACAAATACAGATTATATTGATTTACGAATTTCGTCTGGGTCACGATGCGAAGACTGTCACGAATAATATGTGTCATGCGATGGAGAGCTTACGGTATCTTACGCGACGGCGAAGATTTGGTTCAGAAAATTAAGGAATGAAGACTACGGTCTTCAAGACGAACCCCGTACCGGACATCCTGTCGAATTCGACGTCCAAGGTTTACGACGCTTATTTCAGGAGGATCCTCGACTGATCACTCGTCAATTGTCATGATACCACAGATACACATTTGCACTAATTGGGAAAAGTTTCAAAATACGGTGTGTGGTACCCCATCAGTTGTCATCATATCGCCTTCAGGGCGGAGTTGATACTAGTCAACATTTATGAACATTGAAACGTAACTTCGACTGGCTGAATCAGTTAGTAACTGGCGATGAGAAGTGGGTTATATTTATTAACCATACACGCAAATGGCTGGGTGCCGGAGAAACAGGAGTTTCAGTATCCAAAGCTGAAATAAGTGGCAAAAATTTGATGCTCAGCTACTGGTCAAGGACATTATTCATTGGTAGTTGCTTGCAGAGGGATCCACGATTAATACAGATATTTGCTGTGAACAATTGGACTGATTAGATAAGAAATTAAGTAGTCAATAGGATCGAGTTTATTTCCTACATGATAACTCTAGATCACATATTGCATAACAAGCTTGAGATAAATTAAAGGAGCTTGCCTGGATTTTACTAACTCATACACCATATTCGGCGGATATTGCGCCCTCCGAAAACCATTTCATCGGGACTCTAAGTAACCATTTATTTGAAAAAAATCGAGGTTAAAGAAGATCTCCATGTCAACCTCGCATAGTTTTTTGAATAAAAGTTACCGGAATTTTACAAGAAAAGTATATTGTCACTGCCAACTATATAGCGACAAATGGTAAATAATCATGGTACATATTTAAATTAAATTTAATTTAACATATAATTGTTTTTAATAAAAATTGTTAACAGCAACTCGGAGTTAAAAATTTACTTACTAACCACTATTTTTTCATTATAACTGACGTAAAATATTAAATAAAAATAATGTCATACAACTCCCCTCAAATATAAAATCTGCAGAGTTAAAATTTAAACTATTACGATTCAGAATTAAAACCATACTTATACAGTGAAATGTTTGGTACTAGGTAAAAATTATATTCATCATTGATATTTTTATAACTTTTTAAATATCGGTTCAAATATACCCGAAACAATGAAAGTGGTTTTGAAAATTTCTTGAATGAAATGAACTTTTTCTGAAAATGTTACCATCAATCAACAAATAAAATAACAGCAATTTATCTCACTAATTGACTTTGTTACCTCATAAGTTGTAACTAGTCAATTGAGTGATGTAAAGGAGACGCTATGATTTGTCGCTCCTCAACGACTATTCATTCTTTATAAGATTTTATGTTTTGTTTACTTATTTACTTGTGGGATTAATGAATACTTGCAGCGGTATATGATATTTGAATAGAATAATAAAAAAATAAAAAAAATGCAAATGTCCATGAACAGTGGTTTAAGTATTGAATGTTCCATATTAGGAATACACATTCCTTTACCAATAAAGAGATAGACACCTCAAAAAACAATAAGGGACTTAAATCTAGTAAAGTGAAACTATTAAGCAGTACAGAATATTCATGAGTTTTTCGCTTTATGGGAAGAAGTGTCGTGGACATAATTAATAGGTATTAAGTAAAGAAACATCTCAAACACGAGTATAACTCGCACACCGAGGGTTCTGTACAAATTTAGGCATGTATAAAAAATTAACGCTTCATAATATTCTTATTAAACTATTTACAAAACTTGAATTTTTTAGATCAATAATATATTGCTTACTGTGTTTTTGAGAAGAAATATTTAAAAAAAAAATTGTTTATGTGCTATAACTACAAATTAACGATTTTCGTACTTACCTTTACTTGCGCCGACCTTGCTTCTTGGCAAATTTCATGATTCTAGGTTATTTGCGAGTGTCGAAAATATGCGGCCTAAATGGTCGTTTTTTTTATTGCTTTGCCTTAGAAGCTTGATTTGTTTACAGCTAAGGGACCATAGACCTAAATATTTGATATTAGTTTCAATTTGATAGCTTTACGCATTATTGAGAAAATTAATAATTAAATTTTTTAGAACGGAAATATATTGCCTGTTATATATTTCATACCAAATGTGCACCATTTAAAAAAAATATATTCTCATATGTGGTATAACTAGACATAAACGATTTTCAGATTTTTTCCTTAACTTGTACTTTGAGACCTTGCTTCTTGCCAAATTTCATGATTCCAGATCAACGGGAAGTACCCTGTGGGTTTTGATTTATTTGTGTTAGAATATGCGACCCAGTTCGCTGCATTTTCAAAGGTTTTTTATTGGGTTGAATAAGAAATTTCGTTTTCTTCAGCACCAAGGGACCGTAAACCTAAGTATTTGATATTAATTTCAATTTAATACCTCCACGCATTCCTGAGAAAAAGATTCTTGACAGACAGATAGACGGACAGACGGCAACGAAGTGATCACATAAGGGTTTCTTTTTTTCTTTTAAGTTACAGAAACCTAAAAATAAACAAAAACATAAATAAGATGATGATGAGTTTATTATATTAATGCATGTCTGTAACAATAACTTGGTTTTATGGTACAAGTCTTATGTAGTGAAATATTAAATATATATATATATATATATATATATATATATATATATATATATATATACACATGTGTATATATATATATATATATATATATATATAAATATAGTTAAATGAAAGAAAGTCTTACAACAGAGAGAGAAGATCAACATCCAAATTTTGAAGCTAAAGAGTATAATAACTTGCCAATGCTAATAAGATCTCATTCAAAATTTGTTGAAAGAAACGAAAATTATTATTGGTACAGGAATGCTCCCAAAGAAACATAGTGCCCGCGATATTTTTCAAATCATTATCGTGTCTCCTAACAATGTTTCAGCCGTTTACAATCAATCGTCAATATACAATAAGCTATAGAGTGTTAGTAAACAGATTATCAAAACAACTTGTAAAATTTCAAAGGTTAACAAGGTCACAAAATACGTCATTACCTTGTACTAGAATGAAACGCATATTTGCCAAAGAAGAATAAAAGAGAAAAAAATAAGCGTTATAAAACGCCAGATTTTTGCCTGTTGATCGCATAAACGTATAACTTCTGTCGTAATAAAATGTATATATGTTATTAACGTAGAATGATGACTGATTCTACTTTTTAATAAACAATTTGTTCCATATTATAAATTTAATTATTAATAACTACAAAAGTGTTAATAAAAACATCGATTACTCTAACTTTATTTAAAAAATGTCTACCTTAATGAGATAACTTGCGACCGCGCGCTACAACGAGTTATTTTCGTCGCGCATCTTTGAAGTTAATTAAATATTTCCACATATAATACTGTTACAAAATAAACCCTCCATAAATAATATGTTCCCTTAGTAAATAATACATAATAAAATATCAGGTATCTGAAATTATTTGTTGTTATTCTTCAACATATTTTAAATACTTAGTAATTAACTAGTAATTACTTCTATACCTCCATATCAATAAAGTTTTGAGCTCGTAACCAAAATCGAGTAGCTAATTCAATATTTTTAATTATTTCAAATGTATTAATTTATTGCATTCATAAATCAAAAACTTTTATGGATCACTTATTTACCTATGACTCTAAAATTCAGAACCAGTTTGAAACTATAAGTCTCACCTATCAAACAATATTTTAAAAAATGTAAAGTTTATACTTTATCATAAAGTCTTGTGTTTTATGATTCACAGCAGCGTATTAAAAGGTAATAAAAGATATTAATTATTTTTTTACAAAAATTGACTACACATTTTGAAAATCACAATTGAGTGAGTATGTCCACAAATTTTAGAACTTATTTCAGAAATAGTTAATTTATAAAGATCTAAACAAAATATTGTGCTAATGGTTAAATCAAAAAGGAATGTTTTTTTTAGTATTCTGTACCTTAAAAGAAAACCAAAACCCTTATATAATCATTAATATGTCTGTTGCATCCGATTTATTAGAAATCTCCCGACGTCGAAACTTGAAACAGTAAAAATTCATATTTCGTTCAATAACTAATATTCAAAAAGAGTCATATGAATATTTTAGGAAGGTAAATTAGTTATTAGATTTTTTTTCTGAAGTTGCATAATAATGTGGTATTATTTGATGCAGCTGGTAATAAGGATCACCAAATTTTTTTCACCCGATTAATTTAGAAACTACTGAAGGCAGAACTAAGAAAAACGGAGTCTTCATAATCCTGCCGTAATGTTGAGGAAAAACTAAAAGCATGATTCTGATCGTAATGGTTTTTAAAATATTTACAATAATACATATCTCGTCTATTTAATTATATCAAATATTGCAACGTATTTATAGCGCCAGGAAGTCGTTAACAGCGAAGCCTTGTAATGAACAAAAAACTTTAGCTTCAAACGAGATAAAAAAACTCGGTGCGCGAGCCAGACTTACATTTGACCGATTTTTATTATTTGGTATGAAATATATTGGACGAGATATTTACAAAAAATATGAAAAAGATAATATCATTTGAGCGTTGTTTAAAACCTATTTTAAATACAAACTGAACTGAATTTCTAGTTCTAAAAATAACACTATAACGGTATAGAGAATAAAAGTTTAAAACTGGAAGGAATTTAAAATTTACCGCCGATCAGAAGTTTCGCTCCTAAACTACATCGAAAGCTGGTAAAAGGAGCTTTAAGAAAAAAAAATTGTGTTTCCAAGGTACAGATGCACTTTCGAGAACTTATTTATTGTGCTAGAACTGGTGGGGAAATCTGAAAGTCCGGAAAAATAAATGCACCGTAGAAAAATGACGGGGAAAGGCATATGGAAGACTTCACTTCATACTTTTTATTTTTAAATACTTGAAATATCTCACGACCTTAAACACTTCGTGTTTTTTATTTTGCCTTACCCCAAAACTAGTGTTAAATATTATTTCATAATTACTGTTTACGTTCTAAGTTTGAAATATAATTATAGATAAATAACAAGTACTGATTTTTACCTTCTTTAATTATACCAGGAAAGTTGTGATAATGACAGCAAATGTCGGATTCGCTAATAATACAAGGGTTCTTTATATAATAGCAGATGAATACAATGATTCATGAAAGTAAGGAAGCAAATCCATTGAACGGTTTCCTTGTGAAAATTTCTCAACTCTATCCCCCAGGCTATAGTCACCCATAGGTGAAGGTTTGATCAGGTGTAACGTCGTTGTAGCACTTACAGTCTTGACTAGTCGAACTTTAAACCCTAGAAGTCTTATTAACATATTCCAATTTAGGCCCTTAATCAATAATTATGCCCACAGTTTTAAAATAATGAAATTACAAACTGGAAAATTCTTGCCTTATTATTTTATATCCTTAAAAATTATATTATACCAATTTATATTATCCCAGTTATTTTTTCAGTGTTACGATAGCAGTGTTATTTTTTCAGTATTATTGAGTGGCGGAAGTGCCTTTTACTTACCTACGCTCTTACAAGCTATTAAGAAACGCTCATGCTATTTTGAATTGATACGTTGAGAAAACGTACCAATTCAAAATAGCATGAGAGAAAACCTCATACTTATCTTTGAATTAAAGAAAAATATGAATATATTTTGCTACATAAAACCTAACCAAATAGTTCAATTACACGAAGTCGGAGCGGATTACTGGTTAATACACTTTATCACATTATTATGTGATAAAGTGTATTAAGCAGGTACATTTAAGTGATCTTGTTTAGATAAGTTGGAACTCACTTTGGTCTTAGTTAATTCTTAATAGCCCTTTGAAATATGTTTGGGAGTTATTGACGATAATTAATTCATATGTATTATATAAGTTACATAGGACGACAAGTACGAGTACGAGTGAGATCAAAAATTTTTATTAACATCTATACCGATAAATCGTAGCCAAAAAGTCATGAATAGAATCATCTTTATTCGCTACTATCTTTTCCCAGTTATTTCATTCGCGTGGATATTGAAAATGGGTTATGTGATTTAATGTTTATACGTATTTTTTGCCCGTAATCCATTTTATATTTCTCATCATATTTAACTATGTTTATTACATTTTTTATTTATTAAGGTTTGTTTTATTGTAAGAGCTTATCTATTATCTATATATATACAGTTATATTATTTTATGGGCATATACTAGTGTTCTGAAGTTTTAATCCTACACAAACCGACAAGTAGCTACCGATTAAGTCGATGCTTGATTCATCTTAATATTTGGGGTCTGTGATTTACAATTTTAATTTTAAGCAATAATTATCAGAATAAGTGGAATGTATGATTCAGTAACCCATACGAATCGCATATGTTGCAAATGGATCGAGAATACGGATGAAGGCTAGGTAGACGAGGAATTGATTATACATTACGGAGAGTTGCGGAAATTGATTTTGAGACATCTCGCACTAAAAATTTCACAACTTTTCTTAGCCACTAACAGCCCTAAATGTCAGAAGAGGTCATCCTCTGACCTTTATGGTATAAAACCCTTAAATTTGGAATAATAATTGCATGTACTTTTTTTCATTTGTTATTTCTACAAATAGATATACAAACGTCAACTTCTTATATAGAATAATCGAGGATTCTTCTTGTCAAATATTGACGACTTTTCTCCGACTTTCATCATTTTAACCCTTTTTGCAACTATTTTACAGTACGAGATGACAAAAAAATGTAGTACTTTCTAGAACGTATAGTATGATCTATTACTCAATGAAAGAATCTTTAAAAGCAATATATTATTTTTAACATTAAATGAAAAAAAAAAAACTCGCGAACGTTACTTCTTTATTATATTAGCCTAGACCTATTTTCATTAAATGATCGTAATCTTATAGTTAACTAATGTGTATTTTACCACAATTACAGTTTGAAACTTTCTATTAACATTGCCTGTGATTTCATAATATTATTGATATTTATCTATACTAATACGATAAAACAATACAATTTTTTCTCAATATGTAACACAATATAATGTAATAAATCGTGCAACGATAAACAATGAATAATGAGAATTATTTAAAGTAGTTAAGAGAAGGGTAAAAAAATTATACCAGGATTAGGAGGTAGAGCACATTTTATTCATGAATGAGTACTCCACTACTGTTTTTTTGGTTTCTTCTCCGTTCAGTGGCAGCAGATAGGAGCATTTGGATTGCGATGAAATCGCCAGTAAACTTTAAATCAACCTTTAGGACAATTTTCTTCTTACGTAGATAATTTTAATAAATAATTAAAGGTTAAGAACACTTTACGAAAGCTTCGATACAATTATTTTAATTAAAAATAATATCTCACTGCCAGAAGGCTTATTTTCAGATAAATAAACTTCATCACTTTACATATTAGGATGGATATTTTTTGATTGCTTGCATATTTTTTTTTAATTAGATTAATTTTTATCGTCGGATGTTAGGTTAGTACAAAAGTAATACATTAGTTTTGTAAGTTGCAATTCATGTTTTTTTTAATTCTAATTAATTTACGCTAATAAAATAAGTACTCATCAGTTACAATGGAAGCAGGCAGTATTTGCTTTTACGCGCATGTGGAATACGTGTGTTTATTTTGCCGATATTTCTTTTAACATTTTGTCCCACTTTGTTATGGATGAAGACATGTAAGTGAAGAAGGTAAATTTCGAATGTTCTTTTCAAGATGGTTTGAATAGACTGAACTGGTTACTGATAGACTACAGAAATAATTTAGGTAGTCAATAGACCGACACCTGCCGAATTCATTAAAACTTACTTATATTGATATTAATTAATAATGATATTAAATATACTGATTAAGTACAAGTTGAATTAACACTACGAGGGTTCCGTACACTCTTACATGTAAACATTCAAGTTTACATAATATTTCTATTCTTACAATTTACAAACAATAACATAATTTTTCGTCAGGCAATAATATTGCCGAGTATTTGTCAAAGGCGTAAACCATTGTAATTCTTCAAAAAAGCTGTGAGATTTAAAATCGGTAATTTAATTTTATAAAAAATTTTAAATTAATTTTTATTAACGTTGTTTTTTCGTATTTTTTATTTTAGCAGTTTTTCTGTTATTTATTCATTTTAAATATTTGTAAGTAATAGGTATTTAAGTTTTTGTGGGTTAATAAATTTATCATTATGACATGTTTTCTTTTTTTACGAATAAGGGCTATAACTTACGGGCGTAGAGATAAGGTATTTTACAAAGATTTAATTTTTTTATATTTTCTGATACTAAGTCCTGAAAAGAATAAAGCGGAGAACAGCTCAAGACTAATTTGATATCTTGCATGTGGTCCTTGAACATTATCAGTAGGAAAGAGGATGATAATTTGAATAAAGTGAGGAGAATACACAGAGAAAAAAGCTTCTCTGAGGAAAAAAATTGTATTTCGACAAAGTTCAAGTATTAGGTTAGTTATATATTTATTTATTTTGTCGCAGAAATATTGTAACTAAATATCCATTAAAATGTTCCAAAATTTTTGCTAAAATTTAATCGAGCGACTCAATTAGGATATTACATCGGTTTGAAAAGCTACTGTGCTTCATCTTCCGAGAAGTTAGTGCTACCTTTAGATCACATGCATACTTAGGCAGTGACATGTGGCCGATATTGTTCCCAAGGAACAATTTATTAAAATTTATTATGGAATAGTTTGGGCCAGAGCACGTTACAATTACATTTAATTACCAGTATAACATAATATATACGGAGGTACTCTTATAATTTTGGTGGGCTAATAATATCTGAAACATATTTGTGATTATTCTTATCCATACTACTATGTGAATAGCATATCGCAAAAGAAGAATTATCTAAAGAAAATAGTTTCGTAAACGTATTAAGTCGTGGTCGTAAAAATGTGAAGCGAGCATTTTGTAAATATTTACATAACTTATCTAAATGAAACCGTATAAATTCATAAAATTTTTAGCTCTACCGTAAAAGTAATACCCATACACAACATTTTGATGGAACCTTGTTTTATGACGCTCGACAAATTCCATTAACAAGAATAATAGCTCAACCCTTTACTGCAAGTACACTTCATCGTGAAAGGAAAAACAACTAACAATAGCATAAAAATTAATAATTTGAAATGTTATATCGGAGAATGTTACTGCAGAACGAAAACATTTTCTCTTGTTATTATAGTATGATTATATTTATTATCCTAAAGAAATTACAAAATTTGTAAAACGATTTTTAAAATGCGTATTTATTTTTGGTAGAATATTAAACGTGTATTTTCCCAAGCTCAATCATTTCCAAATTGTCTATTCCAGGAACTGAATTATTGTAAAATATAATTTCAATTCGTCTTGAACGAGCAACATTTAAGTTATTATGAGGTGGAAATGTAATTTTGAAATTATGAGGGGTATTTAGAATTCGATAAGAATAATAAGTCAGGCTCTACGAAGTTTTCATTTTGTCGCAAACTTTTATTTACCTTTAATTAGATACGTTTTAAATAATGCTTAATGGAAATCGCGGATAAAACAAAACTTTGAAAATGTTGCGAGGGTCAATGTCCAATGGAATGTCAAGTTTTAACAGATTAAATGAAAAAAAGCAAGATAGCGTTTTAATTTACAAAAAGAACATAAAATAATAATTTAAAAAATTTAAAGCGACAGCAAAGACACTTGATTTTGAAATAAATTTAAATCCATGAAGGAAAGGTTTTTAAAATTTGTGATTAAAATTTTAAATAAGACTGCTTTCAGTGGCGGTAAATGTTAGTATGTGGATAAAAAAATCGTAACGAAAAATGAAACAGATCAATATTGAATAGAGCGAGCAACGGATAGTTTGCGTCTTTGTTGACAGCTTTAGCGCATTAGTAAAAAGCGCCGGTAAAGAAAGTCTAGCTTATTTCCGGTTTCCTTTGAATCATGGTAACATACGATACCTCAGAATAATAATATATTTCTGATCAAGCTACATTCGCGTTTTAATTGTTCTTTTATTTTCATATTTCAATATTTTTGCTTGAGAATAATTATATGATAAAACTTTCACTTTTAACTCGTCTGGTGGTCACTCAGATTTTTACAAATTTCTGATGTCTACAGAGAAAATTTGGAAAGTTTTAATTCCAATTTATTTTGCGGTCATTTTGTAGCGGTAATTTAGTGGAACGTGATATTGTTTACGTATCCTTTGTAAGCTGACATATTCAATTTTGTTATATATATATATATATATATATATATATATATATATATATATATATATATATACATATATATATATATATATATATATATATACATACACATATATATATATATATATATATATATATATATATATATATACATATATATATATATATATATATAGAAATATTACATCAAAATAGAGCAGGAGAAACTATGATTTATCGCAGTGCGAAGAAATATTGGATATGAGATAAGATCTTCCTATATTTTTAGTACCCACTACCTTTTAGAACTATACATTACCTTTCCCATTATTTTGTTCGCATTCAATGTTTTAATGTATTACGCGTGACAAACCTTGGGATTTAATAAATCTTCTAATCTGACCGAATGTTTGTTTTAAATTACCTAAAAAAGTTCAATTATACATGTCTCGCAAATATAACGAAGATAAAATATTTTTTATGATTTCCTTGCGGGTATCGAATAACAATTAGTTGCGTGAAATAATATTTTTCTGTTATTTTACTAGTTTGTTTCCCATAACATGAAACTATCTAACGGCTGTAATGTTTGACAAGGAAGAAAAATCGACAAACATTTTTACCAAATATGAAAATTTAACCGAAATTTTTCCTTAAAATCAATGAAATTGTAATAAACATATTAAGTAAAATCCGATATGTACACTCATATTTAATATTTGGCCTCATTTTAACTTAATTAAATAATTCAATACTTTTTATTATGAAAAATCCTACGATTTTAATTTTAAATTAATAATTATTCATTAGCAAAGAGTATTAGATTAATCGAAATATTTCCAACGGTTGTATCTAATCGATATACGCTCACGACGAGGACTCGTGATATGAATGGACACTAGTAGTTAGAAACAACAATATATCTCTGCTTTCATGTAAAGGTTTGAAATTCAAGTCTGAAAATTCTTCACGTATTAAATTGGATGCTAATAAACCCAGCATCTCAATTCACGTGGGAGCCATAAACAATATTTCCACTTTTACTCAAAAGCATGAAATAGTTTTTCTAATTTAATGAGTGAGCATGAGTGATTGTACCGGATAATCTGAACTTAACCTAATATTTTTTTCAGTCAGTATTCTTTTTAATTCTTACGAAAACATTCCATATTTAATTTTGATTTATGAACATATCAATTCAACTCAACTTTTTTAAATCTCTGAGAGAAATGCTTGGCTCCACCATAAGAGAGTATATTTTTATCGATCTTTATGTGTATATAGCGTTAGTTAGCTTATTACATCACAGTTCTAAATCGGAGTGGCGAATCTAAGTTATTTTCGGGAAATTTCTACATTTTATTAGTTTTTTGTTCGCCTGAGATCACTTTCTAACCGAACAGAGTAATTAATACTTAATTAACACCGTTCTTCATCAACCTTGCAAGTTATATTTGAGAAATTTCTCTAACATTTTGGATATGGCTATAAAAAGCGACAAGTTAATGATTTCCAAATTATGATTATTCATAATATAATACAATATAGGTCAACATGACAATATAGCTGTTATAGCGAATTTTTTAATTTAAATTAAATTTTCATAACGAATATACAGTCAGCGGAATCCCACTGCATTGTCTTTACGGGTTCGTTAATTTGAGTGTTAGATTTTTTTGCAATTGACGTTTCGCGGGCACATGGGAGATGTAGCAAAAGTCATTTCCGAAATTTGGATTCGTGTTAAATATTTTAAAAGATTTTCAATCGATATCATCAGTTTGTCTGCTGTACACTTCATTGGTGCAGAGCCAATTAGAATACGGCTTCATTAATTGAAATCCACACGAAGCCAAGTACAGCTTGATGACCGAACCTGTGCAAAAGGCTTTCCTTCGATGTAATATGGTTACTTCCTCTTTCTATTTCCTGCCAATTTCCTCATGGGTATGCTACGTTTCCATTTCTTGTAACTCAAAGGAGACGTTGCACTGATGAAAGTTATCTTCCAGCTATTAATATGAAAAATTCTATGTCCTGTATTATTGAGTAAACTTTAATTTTCCATACCTGGCTATGTCCTGCGTTCACACTGTCACCACCTGATCCCGCTCACACCAGAGTGTTATTTATTTATGATTACTGAAAGTAAATTTGTCGAAATCTGTCGTCGTTATGTTTGACGTTTCTATGTATTCATATATAATATATGCCTTCTTCGATTTTAATTTATTAAAGCATTGATTCTTATCGTTACGAATAGGTTACCACTAAGGTACCTATATAATTATGTGCAAATAAATTAATTAATAAATGAATAACATTCGCGTCCTCTGGAAATGAATTTCATGGATTTATCAAATATCAGCACCCGCAACTGCTGTTGGATATTTAAACTTAAAAGAAATTTTCTGAGCTTAGTGCAACATGTTATGCAAACGTTATTCAATGAAAATAAATTTCCCTATGTTCATCATATGATATATTATTGTTGAAAATAGAGCCATCTGGTCTCACAATTCTTAATAAAAAATCTTGTTTCTTGAGCTTTTGAGATAATTCGATTGAAAGATAAATGACTCTTGACGTGTTTGATCCATAATATTCCTTTCTATTTCTCTCAAACATATTTCTTAATCGTTAATAAGGTAGTTCTACTCTATTTTAGTAGATTTTTACTAAATTAATAGATATTTAGTAGATTACTCGATCTACTATAATGTAGTAGATTAGTTGTTTTTTGGTAGAATTATATATAATCCTGGCATATATAAGTAATTATTGACAAATTGATAAAAATCTTTCTATAAATTATTAATTTCATGTTATTTCCTCCTACCCGAGTTTATGAATCATTGAGTAACCGAACCGACGAAGCACCAAGTAACATTCCGATATAATTGCAATTATTCTTCGAGAATTGAACCCTGTTTAAGAGAATTACGAACTAGCGTTAACAATTCCATTAACATCAAGATAAAACAAAATAAATTTACTTTTCTGTATTCGAGCACCGATCTCCCAGACCGGAAAAAAAGACATTAAACATGTCTCTTCCTACAGTGACGTTACGGATCATTATATTTCTTACTAATAGTCTTCAATATCCATTTTAGATGAGCAATATGCCAGTATTGTGTTTACATGTGTCAGTTCTTCATACCAATTGGCTTGTGAGACCAATGTTAATACTCGTCTAACTATTTTGGATGAGAGAAATGTTTTCTTTTTGGATAGCTTTGCAATAAAATAGAACTTTCCCCCTAATTGTTATATTGATAATATCAAATAGCGCATACGAATATACGCTATTTGATAATATGAATTAAATTCGCAAATTTACGCTGTACGTTATTTTATAAAAGTCGACATTCGCCGATTTGTTGCTCCAGGAGCAATCTCCTCCTGTCAACCCTGACAATAAGTTATGAAAAATAATTTTTTTCGTAGAATCTAAGATATATTACAAGACATGGTATAACATGTATTTAAAAAAAACGAGTGTGCTTCAGACCACACGACTGAAGTAAAACTTCAAATTCACAAAATATGAACTTTAAAATGAATTTACAATTTTATTCACTTTAAACGTAGAATTGAACAAAATGAAATCACAAAATAGTCAAAAAATCACCGTTCGCGTAACGCTAGCAAACTCGCATATATATATATATAAATATATATATATATATATATATATATATATATATAAATACATATACATATATATTTCATGCACTGGCTATGCGAGAAAGAGAGAAAGAAAATGTGTGCTCGCTCCTCTCTCTCTTGTCCCTAATATACGAAACGTAACACTTTCTCTCTTTCTGTCTTCATTAACTTATATCTCCCTTTCAACTTCCATTAGCTTCGCTCGATCACACTTTTTGTAACGCTCTCGTCACGCATTCACCAGCTTACTCCCCAAGTCAAGCGTGCGTAAGGAAGTTTTACTTCAAAAAGCAAAAACAAAATGGAATAGCGGAATTAATGTTAAAGAATACAAGTTATTCCATTGAACAGCTGGAGTTACGCGGAAAGCAGGTGTTTAACGACCTTTAATCTAAAAAGATTACATTACATATGGATGCGCTATGTGTATATAATACCGCTGATAGTAATGATTGCATTTATTATTCAACAGAAATTATTATTTGATATTTTCGTAACAACTTTTCTCTATTGTATCGTCGATGATTCAATTAATAGGAATTGAAAATTCCTGAGAATAGCCTAGAGTTATTCTTACAATAAGAATTTTACAGTATTTTTCTTAATAGATTGCATGATTGTTAATTGTGACTTGACACAAAAGTCTTGCTCTGGCAGTCTTTTTGTGAATACTGTAAAATTATGATCTACATCCTATAATATTCGTAAACGCCTTTTATTCAACCCATTGACGTATTTTAATTCCCATTTTCTCCTTTATTTTAGGTTCTTCAAATCAGACCCATTAAAATATTTTATTATCAATTTTGTTAAGCTAGGTTGAGGAAATTATTGACATTCCTCTCCTACTTATCTTTTATTGCCTTGAATATTTTTGTATTTATTAAGGAACTTAGTATTTAATTGGACGATTTTTAAAATTTTTTAAATAATGTTTCCTTCTGCTTTTGCTTTCCTTTTCTGTATCCCACTTACTTGCAACTACACGTGCGTTACTCGAAGATCTCATCTCCATTACATTCAACCAGCGTTTGCTCTTTCAAGAAAAATCCTTGATTCACTTTTTATATTAATACAGTTTAGTATAATCTTAATAATATTTTAAAATCTGTTATGATTAAACTATTACGTGTCTGCAGTATATATATTTTTAAGTAAAGATTATTGACAAATTGATTGCGTTGCACGGAAAATTATTATTTTTTTAAAAGAATAGGTTACGAATGAAATAATATTTAATAGACGAGAACAAAATGATAGATACTAAATTCTCTACGGATTATTTTTCATAAATGTATATAGTTATAAAAAAAACGAATAAACCTATTACGTAATAATAAAATTAATAACGAGCAACTTTTAGAAAACCCTGTCAAAGGCAAATAGATTTTCTTTTATTTCCATTCTGCAACCAAATTGTTATTCTGAAAGAGAAAAAAACCAAATATTCATATTATGACTCATGTATCTATGTGTTTGTACGTCTGTTACAGCCGTTTTTATCAGAACTTTGGAAATAGAAATTCGTTTTAATGTTAAAATGACACCTTTGTCTCTCCTCTTCTCTTAAGTTATATAGCAGTTACTAGGTGAACGCCAGAGGAAATACTTTAATTATATTTTCTAACTTATAAATCATATTATGGTAATGAATACAAGGATACCAGCACGAGACTATAATTAATGGATTTTGTCCTTCAGTTCAAACCGACACGTGTCGGAGACGACACGTTTGATTTAAAATTAATTGGTTGATTGATAAAATTAATTGAATTGTTGATTGAGAATTCACATACCATAATATATTTTAAATAAATAAATGGATAATCTGAGGAGTGTAGGTAAAATAAAAAGATATGTAAATTGTTAAATATGAAATGTTATTTTTTTAATAGTTATTTTAAATAATGAAAAATCATTTGTACATTGAAGATATGCTAAAAATATTTTCTGGAAATTTAATTTTCGTGCGAAAAGAATAACAATGATTATAAACCTCACAGTTAGTGGGCGAGAAATTCTCTATATTTTTAGTGAAAAGTATACTCACAAGGTATTGTTTATTGAAGAATAATATTATTTGTAAATTATTTAAGGAAATGCTATGTACTCTCAAATGATTATACTTATGAGGATGTATACCTAAATGTACATGGAACTCTCGTAGTGTAAGATGTACTCTTGCCTAACAGGCTTTTAGGATCCCGTAGTTAAATAATAGTCCCACTTGTAATTTAGTTACATCGGTACGTCCATCTGTAACACATATTCTTATTGTTTCTACAGTTTTAGACCCACCCTCATAAAATTTCTACTGAAATCGGCAGAAGTGAGGAAAATGTTCTTTTCCTCTTTTTTAAGTCAAAAAAAGTTCTTTCTCATTATTATGAAGAGTGGAATACCGTCATGAAGGTTTTTTAAATTGAAGATTAAGTTTTGTTCACGACTTTTGATTTTTTAGTCCGATTTCCAATATTTAAAATTGAAAATTCGTTTGAAAAGTATGTATCCCTCTCTCAAACAAGGCATTGTACATTGAAATAGCTATAGACTGTGTATGTATGTAACTTGTATCGATCGACGTCGTTTTGAGGAACGGAGCGAAGGCGATTCGTATCAAGGGTGGGGAGAACATCATAATTGGAATAAATAAAGGCGGGTGAAATTGTGGGAGACAGCTAGTCTATAAGTAAAATATGTTGGAGTGCGTATAAACAAGTTTTCTATTTTTCTTGAATTGCAAGTTATCAGAAATAAATTCCTTTAAATTTGTACCTATCTTGATGTTTTCAGATTCTTCAAAAGTGCGGTCGAAAAATGAAAGTGGCGGGACACATTGGAACACATTGGAACATGCGCGCGTCACCTATCTCGTCCTGTTGAAATGAACGGTAACTCAGACTGCCTAAAACGTTATTAATTAATGAATACACAATAAGAAAGATCGATCAATTGCGAGTCTGGTCCGCACATCGAGAGTTCCGTGCCTCGTGTGAAGTGAAATTACTTCATAATTCATAATAAATATGGACTTTCAATCTCAGAGGATATTTTATAATACACAGCATAATATACACAGAAAATAGACGAGGGGGTTCATGTATACTTTCGGTAATATCTTAATTATTATGACTAGTATCTTTTCTTATAACTTTTGCATAATCTTTTAAATACCCTTCGTTTCTGTTTTGTTTTTTTAATAATTATATGAAATGTAATTTGGAAACAAGAGATGGATAAATATAATTTTTTTTTAAATTTGTATATTTCCAACAAACTTTTAAAGAAACCTAAAATAAAGGAAAAATATTTTTAAGCTCCTTTTAATCTGTCCTTTCAAATTCGAATATTCTATATTATATTTTGCATATTCAAAATTAATTTAATATAAAAAAAAATTAAAATATATTTCGCGTACTTATTATCAGGGGAATAAAGTATTTTCAATAATCACAAGTTTTTTCTTAATCTCATCTGTCAGAAGAAAAAAATATTAGAATTCATTTTAAGTGATAAAATTAAACTCTAAAAATTTATTCAATATTTTTGGCTTTAATTTTGTAGAAATTCATTATTCACAATTAAGTGAAGCTACGTAATGTAATATTATTTCTATTTTCTTTAAATTCTTGACCACGACCTAGGTTTCGTTATATTACGTTATAGTAAAGTACTTAAAGAATGTAGAAATAATACTACATCACGTAGTTTTATTTAATTGTGTATAAAAATTTAACTAAAGTGTTATTCTTATATATCTTATAATCGTGCATTAATAAAATTTAATATTTCAAAATACAAATGAACAGTGATTGATGATAAATTGGGGTATATTAGTGCCGAGACTGTAGACACAGATTAATAACTCCACTAATATGGAAGAACGTTGAGGAAATTTATACATTGAATGTTTTTGAAAACTTAAAACTTGCCTTAAAACTATGTCTTTTCTGGAAGCAAAAAGAACAAAAAATTATGTCTCTAAAACTTGTTTGTCTAATTCGCAGTCAGGTGTCAGTTTATCTGTTAAAGCGTCACATAGAAACTACAGTGATGACCGAAATTTAACCTTACTGAATATATTCAATCTTTTTTTCTTTGGATATGTTGATAATACAATAAACAATCCAGGCGTGAAAAATTGCTAATAAATTTACTTACTAATAAATATTCACTACTCATAAATTAAAGTCAACTTGTTGCAAAAGAATTTTTTTTATAAATTAAGTAGATAATACCAGCGATAACCATATTTGTGGCTTCAGTCAACAAGACAAATGACGCAAGAACCTTCATTTAAACTAGTCCACAACGAACGACTGACATTTATCATACTTTGTGATATAAATAGCAAAATTTCAATCGTCCTACTTTTGCAAAGAGATGCTTGATTTAGATAAAAGGTTACTTCCGAGCAATGACCCCTCTTTCATGATGTAAATGTTATTTTTGATTGAAGGAGCTTTCATATCCCGTAAACAAGAGACCATGAATTGCAAGGTTGACTGGTGTTGTAAATAGAGCTTTCGATAAGATTTATCTGATTCTCGCTGATTCATGATTCCAATTTTGGTGTTTTATGTCTTACTTGCCATTGTGGATCCCGTATAAGTAAAACAGATACAGGCAGATTTAATAATGAAAACTTTTAAGGTATAAATTAGGTTGATATTTATTTTTACAAATTTATATGGACACACATTTTTAATGTTATTTTCCCTGATTTACAGTTATATGCATGCGTGTAACCATATAGATATGAGAATAATAAAACGAAGATTTATTAACTTAATAAATATACATAAATTTCGATTAAGCTTGAGCTAAAACTTACAATATTACATGACAGCTCAAATGATCCTTAATTGTAATGAAATAAAGTAAAAAAGAATGAGTAACTTACAATAGAAAAAGGTTTAGTATTTCGAAGAGTGAATAATTTAGGTAATAAGTGGAAAAATACCCTTAAGGTAAGCATTATCAAAAAGCATATTTTAGAAAATACAAGAAGCGCTTTGTGATTCCACTCTCACTATTGATCAGGATCAACGAAGATTAATAAAGTACCAGTTAAAACCAGCTAACGTTAGAATTTAGTTGGATTTTTTCTGCTATTATTCATTGGTACTTCCTGTGCCAACAGTAGCGTTCTCGGTAGACGTTTGCGCATCGTGTTTCTATTTACACGATACTTTTCAAACCACAATGGATACCCTCTAATTGGAGATCTATTTGCGATATAAGGTGTATTTTACGTATGCAAGGAAGTAATATATATATATATATATATATATATATATATATATATATATATACATAAATATATTTCAAATTTTGTCATTCTCCAGATACAGCCCCCTATAAATTACTTATTTTGTCACTAGCTCACTCATTCATCATTAAAATGTGTGGCCGACTTCCAGTCGATTAAGGAACTTGAAATTTGGTACACAGCTGGTGTTTTACTTATATATGAAGGGAAATACAAATTTGGTCAAGATTAAGTTAATTTGGGTTAGGTTTTGTTGCATGTTGTTTGTTTGATAAGATTGTTAGGCTAAGTTTCGTTGGACTAGGTTGGGTCCGTTTGAATTACTTTAGTTCAAGTTAGGTTAGACGTATTTAATTAGATTTTGTCAAGTAGAAATGTTTTATCAATCCTTAGCAAAATGTTGTGACTTCCCATGGAAAACAAATATGTGAGAAATGAAGCAAATTCCCTTTGGTGCGTGCGCGTGCGTATGTGTGTGTGTGTGTGTGTGCGCGTGTGTGTATGACCCCAACAAGGCTATTTGTAACCGAAAATAGTGAAGGTGTTTAAGGGTCTAACTTCATGCGCTAGTTAAAATCTATCCACGGTGACGCTGTAAGCAAGATAAATGAGAAATAATTTCACCCATTAATTTCGAGATGATTTCACTCATCGATATTCACTACATATAATTTTGAATTAGAGAAGAAAAAAGGACAGTGAATATAATTAAAAAGTACTTCTTAAAAGATCATTTAATATATGCAAACAGCACGGAATATAATTAGAAAAAATTCCGATTATACTTTCTGAAATATAACTTTGTGGTGAAAAACAAATTTCCTATTTTATATATGTTACGTTAATGTTTTATTTGGGATTGAATTTTTAGAACCAAAAAAAGGACTTTTACGTAGCTTTTATTATCGTGTGAAAATATACACCTGTTACATGTTTTAAAATATTTTGCTCTATAATTGGGAAATTATGGCATATTTCCGAATCAAAATTTCTTAATATGTTGTTCTAATTGAGTTATAGTACTTAGGAGAGATTGAATAAAATTCACTTTCATCTTAAACTCTCTTACTTTACGTTACTCAGAAGACGTAAGGGTGTAGCATAGAGAGGACCAACCATAAGGCTTGCTATGTAAAGTATATTTGTTTGCGTGCTACTTCTAAAAAAAATGTTTACACAAAATTGCTAGAAGTCATGTCTTGAAAATGTTTTTAATTGAAGGAATATACTTAACCTACTGAATTTCTTAAACTGTAGCAGTGTTTTATTATAATAAATCGTTTAAAACTAATTTCGGAATTGAGTCGGTAAAATATCTTCTAATAATATAAAAAAGTGTGCAGAGTAAGGAACTATTTTTCGCACTTACATCTTTTTTTTAATAAAATCAAAGCAAATGGCGTATACATAAGTTTACAAGATTCGATATCCACGTCAAGTCGTACGGAGTGGACGATCACATTTTTATAGGGAAGATTGTATTTTCTGTTAAGATTTCTGTCTATAAGTTAAATTAAAAATAGGTTCAAAATTAATCATTATAGTTTCTTAAGTTTTGATCGTTATTAAATATAAAAATGCCTAATTTTTGGGCCCCATATTATGAAGTCAAAAAAACGACTTATTTTTCTTGTTTAAATATATGCAATCCATCACAGAGCTGCTTATTTTGATCAGTTAAATATTTACTGTAGTATATACAAGAAGAATTTGCCTTCATTATTAAAATATATAAAAAATCATAACAGTTAAAATTTCAGAGTGAATGGATATTAATTTTTCTTTGACGAAGTATTTTAAAGAACTTGAAAACAAATATCGAGCCAGTTAAATTTATGTGAGATAGCTAATACCAGGACTAAATATCTAACACAAAATGATTCAGCTTCCTAATATATAGTCTAAGTGTTTTAATATGATTGTTTTAGAAACACTTGAGTCTTTCCTAATAATTTATTGTAAAATAAATCGTTTAAATATGAGTAACACTCGCACGACGAATGTTCCATACCCATTTATACATGTATAAAAGTTTAAATAATTAAAGGTATATAATATTTCCATTAGATTCTGATACATGTTTTTATACATATATTATCTAGTAACTAAAACAAAATAATTTTCCTTTGCTTCGTTAAAAAAACATTCTGATTTTTTCAAATGTACAGCAACCAAATTAAAATGCAGGGTGCACTTTTTGATACTTTTGAGGTTCTCATCTTGCGAAGGAGATTCTGTAACAAGAGAAAAAATAAATTATGGCAAAAATCACGTTCTGACGGTTCCGTACCCACGTATTATTATTATTTTAGAAAATGGATACGTCTTACATAATATGAGTTATACAGACCTAACAGTATTTAATTCACAATCTACGTCAGTCTACGTCTCTTTAATTTATTAATACTTCTTAATAAAAACCACTTTCCATTGTAAAGCACTTATCACTATGTCGATTTTTCACCCGTTCTTTTAAAAAGTTAAATGGGAGAGAGCACATCATTTCAAACTTTGAAAAAAAATGTACGTAATATTTTCGATTTTGTTTGAAAAACCTTTTCTGTGACCCTCTTCTCTACTGGGTATGTGATAAAATATATATATAATGAGAGTTCAATGGAAATAATTATTTCATTATAATTTAGATAAGGAAAAAATTAAAACTGATTTTCTTCATAATGTGTTGGGTAATTATTTTAAATATTTCTATAAAATTTTATTACGATCGGAATTAAAAGATTTAAAGTGCCGTGATATATGGATGAACAGACGAAAAAAATTAAATTATAGGAGTTACTTTTTTCTTCGTCCAGCTACGGAACTCTAGTAAATATTTGTGCAAAGAAGATGTATTCATTTTAGTAGTTTCATTATATTTAGTTAGAATAATTATATATCTTACGGTAATATTTTTTATTGAAGCATGTTATCTTCAATCGAATTCCAAAAAAGAAGTTGATAGGCTTCAAAGCAAATTTATTATTTTTGTTTTCATTTGTTGATGAAGAAGAACGTAATTCTTAAATATTAGATAGTCATCCAGAAATAGTAGTAATTTAAAAAAAAAATTCACCTATATTCGATTTGTGTTTTGAACATTTTTGTTTGTACTTAGCGCATGGGATGTGTATTTGCTTTTTCAAGTGTAACAAAATTTTAACGTGACAGAATGGATAAGATTTTGTTAAAAAATATCACTTCAAAAATATTAAAATTTTGTTTAACCCTAATATTTAATATTTTAAGAATAATAAAAACGTAAGTTAATTATATTTTTATTATGGCTTGATTTTGAAATCGGGTCTAAAACAATAAATATTTATTATTTACAATTTAATACAAGATCTGATGTATCAAACTGTATTTCGCTTTAAATCACAAGACTAGGAATACCATCTATAGCGCATTCCACTCGTAAATATGATTTTTGTGGTGTGTTAAAAAATGCTTATACATTGTAAAATATGCACAAATTTAGTTGTTTCATAATATATGTATATGTATATATATGTGTATATATATATATATATATATATATATAGTGAAATCAGTTCTAATGTAAATTGCTTGAGGTACAAATATCATACATAGTTCTTTATTGTATCAACAGGAGTAACTTCATTTTCTAGCAAACCCTTGAAACATTTCCAGATCAATAATTATCAAACGTTTCCTTACATCAACATTTCTATTTAGAGAATATGTTTATTTCGGGGAATACATTGATTTGAGCAATTTTTGTCGGAAGGAAAAAATGTACATCACAGATTTCGATTTAAATTACACTTCGTTTTTGAGAACCTGTCATTAAGACGGAGGACACTACGTCAGAGTTGGTGTAAATATTGATTTTAATATTGCAAATTTTGTAATAAATATCTTTTTCTTCGTAATTTCTCGCGTTTTTTGAAAATTCTAAGCTTTCCTTTTTGTTAATGGAAGCGTCATTAGAATGGTATTGGATGCATATGCTATTTCAAACACTAGAAGAAATTTAGAGCACCGCATAGTCATCAACTATGAAGCCTCGTACGTTGAACATTAAATTTTATTGCTATTTTTTTGAATGAAGACAAGGCCACTAGTTTCTGTAGAAATTTCCAAGAAAACTATAAGAAAAATAATTTCGGAATTCATATATCTTTCCCTGTCAACTGGTATTTCACACGGCTAAAATCATTTTCTTAATCTAACTTATACTTTTTAAAATTCTTTGACAAACTCACGTTTTTACTATTCAGTTTTACTATTAATTGTACTACTTTAAGTTGGAGAAATAATTTAATAATCTTTCGATGGCATTCAATTGAGCGTAATTCCAATGCAAGTACGCTGCTGTATGTCCTTGTCCTGCTGGTTCAAAATCTCTCTTACACTCGTACTTCCTTTCACTTCTCTTGGTTTTGTTTTATGTAAATTAAGTCATTCATTTTTATGTGTAACTTATTGTACTTTACCCATCTTTTCTTTAATTAAATGAGCAACGGAAAGATGCAAATATTAGGCAAATTATCTTCTTTGCCGAAGTTATTTCTTTAGATATCATTTAATCAATAATTATCGATCTGACACCATCTTATATCATGATATGGGTGGAGGGTAGAGTTTTAGGGGGGAGGAGGCATGTATGTTTATCAAAATGTCGTTGATATTTGCACATTTAGTTCACTGTTGTTTGCCATGTGAATTAGTGCGTCGTGTTATTACAATCAGACTTGTTCTAATACGACCTCAGTAAGTGAGTTTTTACTTTTCACGTGTATGACAAACAGACACTTATAGAATGTCATCGTATGCTAACAGACGTCACTAATTTCAGATCGATCCCTATGTTTTCTGCACCGGCTAAATTATTTGAATTTGTTTTACATCGCAACCTCTACTTGAGCTATAGAGGTCGAATCTGTGATGAGCATATACAATTTTATACAATTTTAAAGGTTCATAATATTTCTATTACTGATGTGACAAAAGTGACATACCGGAAACCGAAACCGAAACAGATCTTTAGTGAACGTTATGGTGGAATTAGAAAAGAAGAAGAAACAAACACAGAAGTCAGTTAGGACACATTAAAAGCGAAATTATTTTTTATATTATTTTCATAAAAATGAAAAAAAGTCCTACATAAACAGTAAGTTACATCTATGTGTAGGTACTTATGTAAAAAGATATTAAAATTGTGTTATAAAAATATTAAAATTAAAAATTTAAGAATGGTAAATGATACTTTAAAAATAAAAGTTTTGCAGCCCCCCTCGATCTAATATACTCCTTTTTTATGATAAATAAGAGGTGTTCCACTGAACAATTGTTCATTAATGAGACTGTTAGGTGGAACTGATAAAAATATCCGGAATGTTAGTAAAGTTTAATATTCTTGAACGTTCATTTCATCAAGGAATTTCCTTTGATGGAAGCCGGTTTTTCTTGTTAAAATTCTTTTTTTTGGTTTTGGCATTTTCAAAAAGAAATATCCATTTTCATAATTGAAATGAGTCCGCATTGAGATTAGCGTGTATGGAGAAATAAACAATATAAAACACGAGAAAACTGAAAACGAACTATAAATATATATTTTTTAAGATTCAAAACTTGGAAAAATAGTACACTCCTCTAATATCACAAATATGTCCGTTCGTCTATTTGTCGATAAAAGTCGTTTTGACCTAAAATGTAGCATAGAAATAAGACATTAAATCGCACATATTTCAATGGTTCATACAAAAAAAATATGTTGCAAAATTTTTAGACAGGGAGAATTACGAAATTAATATTTGAAACTTAAACCGAAATCAGAGTTCGCCTCCAGGCAGTGATTTTGTTCCCAACTTTGAACCTTTCAAGAAACTTTTTTGCAAAACTGCGTTACTATTATTTGTTTTAAAGCTTACAGAAAAACCTTTGAGGATGATTCAGTATTTCTTAATTTCTGCAAGTTTCACAGTATTTTTTTCTTAGGAGATATATCGGATGATATATTTAATATATCTTTTACAGGTGCAGAAATGCGTGGTCAAAAATAATTTTTGTATTTGTAGTTTACTAGAAATACTCAGATATTTATCTGAGCCTGAATCCTCAGAGTACGAGTTTCATTCATACTTAAAATATTTTTTTTAATATAAAAAAATGACCAAAACACATACATTATTATTATTTCAATGGAGGTTCGAACCGAGTGAAAATAATGAATAGTAGGGCACATGTAATTTAGAAATAGTATTTAATTTTGTAAAAATTTATTATAATATCATAAAGAAAAACACACTTCAGGTTGGTGTAAACCCGAAAAAATCTTGTTCACTTAAAAACAGTTTAAGGAACTCCTATTTTGTTTTGAGTAATGTACCTAAAAATCAATAAAATTTTATAGAATCTCAGGCAGACTAGAACTTGAGGCAATGAGGAATTATTTTTGATGTAAAGTGCTCATTTCTTCCTTTATCAAAGTCACATCGAACCGACAAATTTTAGTGAGTTTCTTTGCAAAGTAAAATCCACTAAAGTAAGTCAATTCTTTTGAGTGAGTGATATAATTTTCCTTTAATTATTCATCAATGTCTTATACTCATAAAAAAATTACGTTTCTATATACATAAAAAGATCAATAAAAATATGACATAATTTTCAAACGAATTCTAAACTCATTGATCAATTTCCTTGAATAGGACATGAATTCTGTAAATAAAAAAGAAAATATTTTCAGATGTACACTCCCAAATAATATATGGAATCCTGCATTGTATATAAATAAAAGAAAACCTGTTGCACGGTTTTCGTTTAAATGGTTTTTAATTTCTTTCCAATACAATATAATATGTAATAACAGTGCGGCATGTAACATGATTTATGTTTGAACTTATTTACTGGAACGACATAGTAAGGCTAGTACGTTAATTGTAATCACAGACAATAAAGCTATTGATATGTAAAAGTAGTTGAAGAAAAGCAAATAAAAATTATGGCATGATGTTGATATATTTAAAAGAAGGAAATTTACCATTCACGACGTCTGTCTGAAAAATAAAAACATTTAGTAAATAATTCAGCTATATTATTAAGAATTATTACAAAATAATTACATATGTAAATAAGACAGAATTATTAAGTAAATCTGAAGTATTAATCAATCCCCATTAATATACTTTTCTTTTGTACTTATACATTATTGCAATCTTGCATTCGATTGATCGAAGGGCATAAAGGAAATTCATTATGTCCGGTTTTTCAATAGATCTTACGTTTCTCCGCTGCTGCATCAATCGATTCAAATTATGTTCCTTCGAACAGCGTTCTTAACATTTTGGAGAAGATTAAAGTTACACGGCGCTAAATCAGATGAATATGGAGAATATTGAATATGTTTGTCGGTGAAAAACTGGTTTACAAACAGTTCTATGTTGAAAAACCTCATTGTCTTTGTGAAGAAGGGATTCATTTACTTATAGTTGCAGTTGTGTTTTTTCTGGGTTTCTCTCAGCTTTATCAAAAATTTTCTGTAATACTATTTAACCGTATGGTTACGGAACCAATTTTTCAATAACTGTACGTTTTATGTCGAAAAATCAATGGGCATAACTTCGAATTTTGACTTGCTTTGAAGAGTATTTTCTCATTTTTCACGAATTCAATTTTTCCGTTTATTTACTTTTTTAAACAGTTACAGATTAACGCTGGAAGGTTTCAGTTTTTTCATAACTTATTACCGTATTCTACTCATGTTGGTTACATTCAACATAAGCAAACTAAATGCCGATTAAAAACAAATGAACCTCATAGAATGTCAATGCTTAACATGAAGCTTCAAGAGCGCTCAAAATTTCCACACATTTAGTTATAATTTGTTCTATCCTGTTTAGTAAGTCAAGTCGGAATCTCGTTATTTAGTAGACATGCCTTATGTTTTATTAACAAGAGTTAATGAAACATAAGGCATGTCTATTAAATTATATTTTTGTTTTTTAATGCAATTGAAAGTTTGTCTGTTATTTGTATGTTATTTGTATTTTTTCAGGCCTAAACAATCGAACGGATTCAAACATGGTTTTGCATATAAATAATATATATTTAACATTATTTAACGGACTTCAACCTGGTATTGCATATAAATATTATATATTAATTTAATACCGAAACACTCAATTATCAACAACAAATTGTGCAAATTAAAAAAACAACATGTTTCGCTACTTGGCTCGAATGGATTTTTGAAAACAATTTACTTTTAATAGGAAAGCATTCTTCAAATTTTCGATTAAATATTTTGAAATTCAAAAATTGTAGACTATTCAGGAGTTGGTACAAAATTAGTTAAACAATACGATTTTATCAAGCATTAACTGACCTTTGAATGTCTTTATTCTACAGTAACACACTTTTTTATTTCAATTTAAAGAGTTATTCACATCAATTATTTTACCAACTTTGTTTAGTCATTTTTATACAACGTAACCTTAAAAAAACAAATACATACCTGCGAGCAAAGGTACAAGATTTTTTAAAATTAGCTTTCGTTCACCATGAATACGACTTGGGAATTAAAAGCTATATACACATTAGGATATTTTCAGATGTAGAATTCCATTACATTATTGTTTTTTTCCAAAAATCACAGTAAATATTAGGAAATTATTATTTATTTTTTAGTAAAAAAACACATTTATGAAACTCAACATTCAAACAAAATAATGAAATAATTCAACAATCAAAACAATGTCATGTTACGTAATTTTTTTTCAATTATCACTTCTTCACTTAACGTCAATCTTAACTTATACCTCGAACTCGTCACGTAATTTTAATTTTGATAAACTTTCAACCACTTGAAAGTACCATAAAAAATTAAAATGAAATGAGAAAGAGTAAATCTACGTTTTTAAAAACAACGTTTTTTCCTACATCGCTGTGTTTTTATTTCAAAGAAATTTTTAATAACATTTTGACGAAATTTGGCTGGTATACAATTTAATATAATAGAATAAAATATTACGACCATTACCCAAAATATTAATAATTGGAAGTTTAGATAATAAATCAAGCCTTAACAAATTAATTTGTGAAGGGGAAAAACAAATACCTTCAACCTTAACACCTTTACGCCGACCACGCCGCGTCCTCATTACGACATGTTAAATTATCAAAACGATGAGTAATTTCTTTCATAAGAAATAGCCTATTTTCAGACTTAAGGAAGGTCACTTTGGTTAACAATACTTTGATGGAAAGCATTGTTTCTTCATCAGCTAAGTAATTAATTTAAATGTTCTATTTTTAAACAAGAGGATCCAGTGAATTAGGAATGTTATTTTGTCAAATAAACATCAATCAAAATTGTTCTATTTTACACAAAATGGGATCTAAAATATGTGTTTACTTAAAGAAATTACATAAAAACCCATTGGTCATTTAAGTAGGATTAAGGGAAAAATAATATTTTTGTTTTTAGTCTCCAACTGAAAATGTCATTTGGTTAAAATTTCTTATTTTATTAACTCCAAAATTCAAATATTTAAATTTTTGATCTGTCCCTTACATATTTAGGATGGCATAGAAATAAAATATATCAAAAGATAAATACCGTGTTTAATAGATATATTTTTTCATTCTTATTTTCGCATGAAATGCCAAAGAGAAAGAGATGTGCGGAGGGGGAGACTGCATATTCTGAATGCAGTTTCGCCTAAGATCAGAGTTACACACTTTAAAGTCTTTTTTAAAGTCTAAGTTTGTTTTTGCACATTTATTTTTAACAATTTAACCTTTACAAAGTTTTACAAACCGAAAAACAAAAAAAAAATATGAAGATAATAAGCAATATGTGATATCCGAGAAAACAAGTGGTAAGAACAATAAATAAATACAGAAGTAATAAATAAATCGCTTGTTATATCGCAGTAATTTTCTAACGAGGTATCAATCGTCAATAAATTCCTCGAAGAATATCTAAACATACAAAATAATATATGCACGTACACATAAATAAGGTAAAATATCCTGACTGATTTATCACCATCCAGCTAAAACTGCTAAAGTTAAGACTATAAAATTTGAACTGACTATATTGTTTGAGTAGGCGCCCACTAAGGAAGGGTTTCCACTAAGGAAGGAAAAAAACGTTTAATTCAGACCTAAATTTACTTAATCCATGGGATGGGCCTGAAATTAGTCATGTAAAAAAGTTTCAATATATAAATAGGCAGAAAAGTGTAGTTGTTTTGACGTTAATTTAAAAATGTCATTCTAGTTTGAATTATAAATAAATAAATTACATGGAATCATAGATATACACTTAAAGTTTTAAAGAAATGGCTGTCGACTTTGATTTCGCTTAAAAACTTCAAAAGCTTAAACACGTCTCGCTGATCATTCTCCCATAATAGACGCACCAAACGCTGAAAGTGATGTTTTCAGCATTCGCAGTAAAGATTAGCACTTTTAGTTAAATTTTCTTGACGGTGATTTCCTCCCTCACTAAATTTCTATACAATGCGAGGTACGAGTTTTGATTAACAGCTTTGGAACCTCAGTTTGCTGCAAGTCAGCTTTTATTTTGTTAGAAACTTTTATTCAAAGAAAGACATTACCGTTTTAGTAAATGCGTAGCGTTATTTAATTCCTAAAGCTAATCCCCTTTCTTACGATGTTTTAATGAGTTTATGAGTTTAAAAATTAAGTACGCTAAATAATTGTTTTCTTAAATTTGTTAAACATTTCCTCTCTGTCTGTGTTCTGAAGCAATACATCTTTAAATTAAGACATTTAAAAATCATCTTCCCTTGGTTTTAATCTCCTCTAGTTAAAACTTTATCTCTTATTATACGGTGTCAGCGGTTCCTATTTTTGGTAGTTGACATAGCATCGTGGATAGTAATTTAAATCAAGAGCGGTGCTGATCTGTATATACCAAATTATCCTCTCTTAATCTTGTGTTTTTTTATTTCATCATACCTGTGACCCTCATTTTCTCTAGAAAATAAATACTTTTTTTTGCAATATGGCTGAAATATATTGTAATTTTTTGACAACCAATGTCAAAAACACTTTTCTAATTTTTAATGATCTAATGATTGACAAATTGATTCTCTGCTCTTTCTAGGCTATTCGTGTTATGTTTCGCCAGCACCATGCCTGGAAAATGTTAGTGGGTGATGGTCATATATTTCCAATATTTGTATCTTAATATGCTGCAAAGATACAAAGATTGATTTATCAGTGATGCTTAAAATACTAAAATTTTATATTACAATATTTTAATAGCTATGTAAAAATACTTATTATGTAAAATGTTGTTGAGTGATTGAAGTTTGAAATATCAACTAAACATATTTTTTCTACCAAAATTAATAAAATTGTAAATCCTTGTAGCATATAGTTTTTTTGCAATAAAAACATTTTTTTAAATAAACTGTTAAAAACGCTTTCAAATTTGTGAAGGTTGCTTAATAAAATACATTTCATTTGATTTATATTGATTAAGCTTCAATAAAAAATTTATAGGAACTTTTTCATAAAAAGCAAAAGTTAGCTTCACATTTCGTTCAAAAATAATTTTGCTCCCAATTTCGCTTAGTATTGTAACGACTACTAATAAAATCCAAGCTTTAAAAAATTGAGTGCATTTTCTTGAACTCAGAGTTCTATTTTTTTTAAAGATATGTTCATTTTATTAATTCTTTTTTGGCTTTATTTTTAATATTTTAGTTATGTCTTTTTTAATTTTTTCGATGATCGATTTTAATTATTTTCTATTTTTTTACCGATAACTATTGATATGACATATTAAATGCAAATACAAATATTGTCGTATAGCCCGCTTCAAATGTTAAGAAATGTAAAATGTACATACATAAATATTTGGGTTAGAATTTAAGCTGTTACCATTTAGAATTAAAACCATACTTATATATTTTTTCTAACTTTTCAAATATCCAATCAAATATAAGTTTGAAAACAAAGTCAAGGTATACTTCATACTTGTTATTAGAGATAATTACGCTTTTTCAAATTTTACTATCAAACGACTAATAAAATGACAGCAAGTTACCTCACTAATGCACTTTGGTGCGCACAAGGTGTAACTAGTCAATTGAGAGCAATAGAGTGATGTGAAGGACATATATTTATTTGTCGCTCCTCAACGGCTATGGTACGTACGAACATTTTACATTTCTTTACATATTGACAGTGTTATTCAATATTTACCACCTTTTATGTTTTATATTTACATATATATGAAATACTTCCAGCGATATCAAATTTTTTGAAAGAAATATAATCTAAAAAAATATAGTTATTTATAATCTAAAAAAGTCCAAATATAAATCAGTGGTCCAAGTGTAAAATATTCCATATTAGGAATGTACATTCCTTTATGAATCAACAGACACACAGACGCATCAAAAAAATAAAAAGTGCTTTAAATCTAGTGAAGTGAAAACCTGAATCAGTGCGGAATGTTCATGATTGCAGCACAAAATGGAAAAAGTTTGACGTAGTAGCTTTCCAAATAAATAAGAAAATTAAACTATAATGGACATAATTTATAGATATTAAATATATAAATAAACACTCCCAGACTCGTCAGAGTTTAATATTTTACAACCAAAAAATTACAATCGTAAAATAAGGGATTCACTAATAAAAAATTTGGAAGTGTTATTAAGGTTTTTACTACATGAGACATTTATTGTGACATACAAGTCATTAATTGTTAATCGATAATATTTTGAACATAACTTCGCATCATGTAATATTTATTTGTATAAAATATAAACTTCATATTCTTTCTTAAAGTTATATATTTTATTAGACTTTTGTCTCTTTCACACGTAGAACGATTACAATCCACATAATCACGTCACAAGAGTCGGAAAATTACACTCCTCTGTCACATTTTATGCATTACTATCTGGTTAATAAAATTTCAAGATATTTTAAATATTATTTAAATCCACAAATACAAGTGGATATCTGCTATCTCAACTATTAACCAATTAATTTAAGACTTTGCATGCACTGACATATAATAAATTAAAGATGCCGATAACTATTATGAACACGTATATATTGTTCAGTGTTCTTTTCTTTTGTTATATTTATGGGTATATAAACATATATGTATTTACTGATTAAAGTAAAGAATTAGGATGTGCTATCTTATTATGCTATTATGATAAACTATGTGAAATTAGTAGAATAATAATTCTATCTTTGAAATTAAGAAAATTTATCTGAAATTTAAAAAAAAAACTATTAATTAAGAATATATAAACTCCATAAAGATGGGTAGAACTTACACTAATTTGTTTCTGTACTCTTTAATTACATGATATTTACGGGTACATAATAATTTTACTAAATCGTTGAATATATTAATATAATTTTTCACAATTTCACATATTGCCAGGTATATATTTTACAAGCGTATTGAAAATTAATTGGTCGCCTGCATCTGTTTAATTTTTTAATGCAATTAAACAAAAAAAGTTCTTCATTGTATCGGTAGATAAATAAGGTTTTCCTGAATTTCACCAATTTTTTCCCACGCTTATTTAAATATTTAAAAAAAGCGGGACTCGTTAAACATTTTATAGACTCATGGGTAGCAAAAGATACACCATAAGTAAAAAACGCTTATGGCAGTTTCAGGTGTATTTTGAGAAACCGTTTATTTTGAACTGTATTTCAAAAGACCTTTTTGTTGACATCCCACCATGAAACCGCTTGTTTAAAAAAAAATGGTCTATACGCAAGATTGATGAATGATTTATGAAAATGGCTTCTATTCCATTTTTTATGTATTGTATAAATTTGACAACAATTGGTGGATTAATTATAAAACCCACCAATTGTTATCAAATTTTAATACGTTGAAACTTAAATTGAAAGAGTTTTGATAATGTATCCTACGGATGGATAGACAGTTAGACAGCCAAACGATTTATGTTTTATTTTGTTTCATTTGACAATTGAAGTTTAAAAAAAGATTTAGGGCATATGATACAGTAGTGACATATTGTAGTAAAAATATGTGTATTTAGAACTCTTTATAAGTAATAGAAGTAATAAACTTTTTTAATAATATTTAGAGAATATGAAAATTAAAAATAAATAATGGTATGGAACAAATTAAATTGGTCACAGCAGAATTTTCAAAAATTTTCATTTCTTTTTAAATATACATCCTGTAATATTACGGGTAACTAAAGATATGAATGCCTGTAACGCACTTTTTATTGAACTAAAGCTTACAATAACGTTTAGTAAAAGAGCGTTTTAAATTCGTTAACTTTATAACCGAATTTTTCAGTTATTCGGTCAAACTATACCATATCCATTTGACATTTGACACAGTATGCCTGGTACAGAATTTTAAAATTATTGTAACTTTTAAATCAGCGATTTCCTTCTGAAAATGTAAGAAATTTCCATAATAAGTTCTATACAAAAATAGGTCTAAATGTTATAGCTTTTAGATTTTTCTTCTAGATGGAAAATGACTAGTGAAAATATGTCTGCATATCTGATGACATCAAAATGGAAGAATCTCAGGAAGCGGATGCGTAACGATGCGAATTTAACAAAAAATTAATACATTTTTAATCATTGAATATATTTGGCGTTTATTATGTAGAAATTCATTATCCACAAATAAATGAAACTACGTGATTTAATATTATTTCTACTTTCTTTTTGTTATTTATCTTTGTTTATAGCCCACCTGAAGATGTTATAATACAACGAAACCTAGGTCGTAGTAAAGAAATTAAAGAAAGTAGAAATAATTCTACATCACGTAGTTTCATTAAATTGTCAAATTTTTAAACACTAAAATATGGACAATAAAGTGGTTTATCTGATTTTTTCCTTTTCTATTTCATATATTCACGTTAAAGATTTACTATCTTCCTACGTTACTCTGCACTAACCCCTCAACGCAAAAATAATTTCAGATCAATTCTTGGTGAAGAAAAATTAATAAACAGAAATTGATATTTATATAAGAAGTAATCTGTATAACAAAATTATTGTTCGAAATAATGATCAGATTTTAAATAATTAGGTTTTTGCTTACGCATTCAAAGCTCTGACAAAGTTATAACGACGTCAGTTAAAACGCGTTATGTAATATTAGTCACAAAGCTTGTTTCCACAAAAAGTTGACGTAAAGCGTAACAAAATATTATGATTTCATTTAAAGTTTTCCCATTCGAGCCACTTAAACGCGTATGTCTTTGAACATACGCGTTTAAGTGGCGCCAATAGGAAAACTTGAAGTGAAATCATAATATTTTCTTACGCTTCACGAAAACCTTTTATGGAAACAAGCTTTGTGACTAATATTACACAACACGTTTTATTTTACGTCACGTAGCTCTACTTTACTTTTAATTTTAGGAAGTATGATCAAAAATTTAAATGTTTCTGATAAGAGTGCTTGAGATTCATAAATACAAATCGGTGGTGTTTGAGTTGTTTACTCTTAATTACGATTTAGATTTGAATGTTTGTATAATATCTTTGGTGTCAGATACGATGCATAATTATTCTTCTATGACTTTCTAAGGCTCACAAAGGATATCGGAAAGTTAATAAAAAAAATTAAGTTTTATTTATTTTTTTATCTAAAAAGAATTTCTATAATGATAACGTCTTGAAACATTTTTTTTAAATAAATTTTTAAATATTGTATTATTTGTGTCTAAGAGCTCTTTTAAAAAACTGGTTACTTTGGTAAATTAAACGTAAATTGAGAAAAACATTTGTAGTTTTTATGAATATAATTTGGGTATTGGTTATATATAAACCGACACATTAATGTTATAATGATAAAAATATAAAATACCTCATATATTTTTCATATAATTTTCCAAGTTGGTTAAATTTTAAATTATAGCTGAATATTTATAGAATGACTGATAGAATGGAAAAGTGCTCGTGGAAAATTTTTAATGAATAACAGAGAACACATCGACTTCGGCTCGTGAAACTGCTTCAATGAGTTCCTTTGTTTTATAATGTGGAAATAATAATGGCGGAAGATGAGAATATAATCATGACGGAAGATGAGGACGGTAATGGAAACATTAAACCCATCGAGTTTTGGTCTCGTTTAATTGGTCTCAACTAGTCCTTTCTTTAAAAATGTGTGTTTTTTTAAGTTCCTTTAAACTGTAAATATCGTTATTTATTTCATATAATGTTAAATAAGACGTTAAATATAAGTAAACGCAGTTCTAGGACAACTGAGTGATCTTACAAATGTCTCATTTTTTTTCTCTGTCGTTATGAAATTCTAAATCTAATAAAAGTCAGTAAAATATTTTTTCTTTCCTTTTTCCTCATTAATTTTCTTTATTTATTTTCATTTTTGATTATTTCTTTCTTCATAATTAGTAAACCTAATTTAAAAATGTTCCAACTTTCTTAACTTTCTAGATTTTATGGTCTAATTTAAAACAAAATATTCTAGCTCTACAAATATTTGTTTACGTGTTATATCAAAATTCATAATAGCGACAAATTCAAATCTGTTAAATTCAAAATTTAAAATAAAAATAAATTTTCTAATATATCTGTGTATGGCTACAAAGCGAATTAGAGAGCTTATTTTTTACATTTAAATATAAACAAAAACGTTCAAAATAAACTGCTTTAATTCTGTTTTAAATTTCGTTTCAAATGTTTAAAACCTTGTGGTCTTGTTTTACACTTTTTACCATCTTTTAGGTAGATTAGTCTATATTAATACAGGTTCAGATGATTTATTTAATCTGTTTTCAAAGCAAAATTCTCAAGAAACAATTCCTATCAATTAATACGGATGCAGAATATTCCATTTTCAGAATATTAATTATATTATGTTCTTATTAAAACTGAAGTGACTACCTTTGCCTCTTCTGAGAAATAGAGAATAATTAGCGACCAAACATGCCTTACATAAACATTATTTCAGTTGAAAGTAAATTCCCTTATTCCTGTTATCCCGACAAAATTATATAATTTTTCCATCCGATAGTACTATATAAAAACTTTATTCATGGAAATAAAACTATTTGTCGGTCTAGTTCCATGTAGAAAGACAACCATTAGTTTGTATTACGATTAGGATATTCAAATGAGATATTTTCGTGTATTTTCTTGCTATAAATAAGTCAATTCTTGGTATTTTCTTGGAAATTTTTAATAGACTAATAGAAAATACGGCCGAATGCGTGGTGTAATATACGCAGACTAGGGTTTAATACTTCTTTATATCTCTTCAAACCGTGTAGGCAAATTGACTGAAATAAATGTACTCGAAATTCTTAGTTAGATGCATTCTTAATTACTAAAAACAATATTAGATAATATTGTTTTCACATATTCCAAATAAACGGTTCAAAAATTAAAAGAACTTTGTAATACATTGCACGTTAATTTCAAGCTGAATATTTCTAAATTATAAATAGAATTATTCTATTATTATCTATTTTATTATTATTTAATAAAACCTATAACGACCGTGGCGGAACTTACGAAAAATCTTCACCTAGCACCATGTACATGTATGGAGAGGTACTTCACAATTTTTCGTAACGATGTTCTTTACATTAATTGAAAATACCATATAAAACATCTCCTTGTACATATTTAAATACGAAACAGTGGAAACGGAGACTTTGGATAACAGAGAATTCACTTCAATAGCATCCAAGCCTAGGCTTGGATACTGTTGAAGTGATTTCTCTGTTACAGGAAAATATCTTTAAGCAAAAATTTTATATACTTACATAGCTCAGAGAGAAAGACGTGGCCCTTATATGATTACTCACGTATGTGTTACTTTAACAGCGCCTGTTATCTTTAACAGCGCCCTTTTTCACATGAACCGCTTAAGGTAAAAACTGAAAAGTTTGCTTAACACATGTTCAAAATCTATTAACCCGCACATATTTCAATGGATCACATAACGAAATGTAGAGAATTTAAAGCAACAAATGAATTACACTAAGAATGTCTATATTAAGGAACAATTTAAGGGGATGTAAAAATATTTTTTTCACAATTTTAGCTAGTGTATCTTCAGAGATGTACTGAAAAACACGTAAAAATATGTTCCCCAATTCCTTCTATTTCTGACACTAGGGAATTCAAGTATAATAAAAAATAGTTATCATCAAAATTGATAAAAATTTGTCAGAAAACTACGCAAAGGTTGCGAGATGCTAAAATGCTCCATTGTATGAAATATTCACTATAATATATACGTATATATATATATATATATATATATATATATATATATATATTCCCCCTACCTAATTATTTAATGTATTAATAAATACTTATTAAATCAGAAAGTTTACGTTAGTAATGATTTATGACAAATTAATAAATTTCTTTTCGAAGCAGGTACAGAATCCTTGATGAGCGAGCCCTTCCATTTATTGTATATATTTCAGCTCAACATCAACTCCCAATAAATTGAATGTCAATAGGAAGTAAGTTTTAATTTCAACTACAATCTCATTATTTTTTTACTAAATGCCAGAATTTTTGAAAAATGACTTCCGTCGTATATTGACATACGAAGGAAGTAATAAGAAGGATACTATAAACTATCGAGGTATTCACACGATCTAGTATTCGGCACCGCAATCCCTATTTCATTACTCGATGTTTTTTTATTCCAAATTTAGAAAAGAAGCAAAAACATATTTTCTTTCCTGCAGCATCAAAAAATTCCGTAGAAGAAAACTTACTCATGGAAAGGAATTGTAAAATAAGAAGAAGATACTGTCTTTAACAAGACTAAGGGTTTTTCCTCCGATTTAAAATAACATCTTTATTTATATAGTCTTATGGTAATGCTAATATTATTAGAATCGGAAGCACTTATAGTCCTTTAGATATGAGTAACTTAACTGCTTATAACAATAAACTATTTCAGGTGATGCGATGCTAATACTTTTTGTCAACACAGATCTCGCACCAATATCCTCTATTTATTCGGAATTTATTTTGTTGTTGGTTTTGGAAATCGTAAAAATAGCAATTTTCCAAATATCTTAGAGACCTTTGTTAAAAAAAATAAAAACCAAATATTTAATTTTGATTTAACTTTTTTTCAACCTTCTACTTGATGTCCAACCTACGTAGGTTGGACATTGAAGTGTTGCGTTGAAGTGATTCTACAATTTTTTTCCTGTTTTTTCAATATTGGCAGATAATATTAGCAAACAAGGTTACAAATTAAAACAGATTGATGAAACATACTGGTAATCAACAAAATTTGAGTTGTTAGAGAAAATATTGACTTTGGCAATAATCAATATATTCAGATGACGAAAAAAAGAATTGAAATTTTTTGCCATCCGTCACTAATTTTTGCGACTAAAAATCCACAAATAATGCAGCTAACATACAAAAGTAAGTATGAATCGTCGGAACAAAAGTAAACACTAATCACCGAAAACCAACAACAACCTTCAATTAAACTAACAAAAAGATTCGGATCGGAACAGTAACGAAAATACGGAAAAGGAAGTACATTTCCCATTCCAGTAACGCGGGTTGAATAAAGCGAAGGACAATGGCTGAAGTTTCCCAAACAGTGAAACCCTTTTATTTACCAACAAAATGGCTCTTTAAATACCTTTACGTTTGAGATTTGAACTCATTAATTACTTTTTCCCAGTTGACAATACATTTTATCGTTTTCCTCCTTTATTTATGTTTCGGTCAGAGATAGAAAAGAGAGCAAGGCTAGATTCAGATAAATTAACAAAAAATGTTATGTTTAATCAATTCATGGGATAAATACTATTTCTGGTTATCACCCTTGAATCTGGTACAATTTGGAATTAAAATATTTATTATAGCACACAGCAGATTTACTTTTTTTAAATATTTAAGTAATTGTCGTAAATATACAAAAATAAAATTGTTACGTGCAATTGTTACGTTCCAGTGCACTTGATACATATAAAAATATTGAATATATTTGGCCTTAATTTTGTAGAAATTCATTATTCACATTTAAATGAAACTATGTGATGTAGTATTATTTCTACTTTCTTTATGTTCTTTACCACGACCTAGGTTTCGTTGTATAACATCTTCAGGTGGGCTATTAGCAAAGATTAAATCTTAGGAACATCCAAGAGCATTTATATGTTTCAAATACAATAGCCGAAGCCTGGTTATTTGGTTTTTCCCACTGCTTATGTTAGTGAGTTTATTGGAGGGGAGCGGTGTAGGTTTATTATATTTCCGAGAGTTATACGGTATACCAGTATTTTAGTGAGGATAAAAAGGTCAATTGATGTTATTCTATAAGGTTGTACAATGCAAATATTCCGGTATATGCAATAAAATTAAGTGGAAGTTATTTTCACTAATATATTTATACAAAAGCAAGGATATCTGAAAGTTAGAACAGGGTCATACCACTAATTCTACATATCTCCAATTTTATTTATTCATATATTAATTTTTCTTTTTTTAATTTTTTTATATTATATACTTATATTTAAATGTGTATTTGGGCTGAAACAATTTGAAGTGTACTGTAGTATCAACGTTGTATAATTAAATTATGTCTAGAAGAAATTAAGTGTGGGTGATGATATTATATTTAGTTGTTCATTTAATATATGAACATTGGTGTCTTTTTTATGTCTGTTTATTTCCAATGTTTCTAGAATATTAAGTTTATTGCCTTTTGTATTTATTTGTATTATATAGGGGGTATTATCAGTATGAGGGTGATGGTTATTTTCAATGAGATGTTTAGCAAAGTGAGATATGTCTGGTTTGTTATTTCGCCAGCTGGCAATGTGTTCATTATATCTTGTAGTAAAATCTCTTCTTGTCTAACCTATGTATACACTATTACAGTAGTTACATTTAAGTTTATAGATACCACTATTTTTATGTTTATATCTTGTAGTAAAATCTCTTTAAAATATTTTTAAAATAGGGTGCCTAAAATATCATATTTTTCTAGAGGTTTAGATGATGTATGTAAATTAAAAACTAGAGCTTCTGGAAAAATTAGTGTAGTTTTTGTTATCAGCACCCTTAATTTTATCCGAAAACAATTAACAAAACTCTAAAAAAGTGTTGACTATTTACCAGTGTTATACAAAAATACTACCCAACCAGTAGGGCGTACTTCCCTTGAGTGGCGTAAAGAGATCATAGGTGGGACCAATGTGTTCGGATATTGAAAAGAAATATCCATTTGAAGTCTTAAGTCTCTTCTTATTCATTAATTAATTTGGTCGTTGTTCAAGCTTTGACAAATCTCAACTTGCATCTCCCCTATTCTCCCGCTTCGTCCACCTCGCTCGCGCGCATTTCTAGCGATCGGATTAGTCAGGCTACGGCAGGCGCAGCATGAAAAACCATGCGTGCGTGTAATATACGGCTATTAGTTATTTTTATTGATATTTCTTTCAAAACAAACTAAAAGTCAAACCCCAAACTTCTTTCACAAAGAAGTTTGGAGTAAATTTATTGTTTATAATCCGGGGAAGCTCAATCTAAAAGAGGTTGGGAATCCCTATTATACAGGTACCTAGTAACTGAAGACAAAATATTTAGTTTCCTTTAGTTCATGTTGTAAAATTACTTGTAAGCTAACATATCGACTATCTTTTACTTATTTATGCAAAAATATTAGTATTACTTTGAAAATTAGTTTTTCAGTACCTCTATGAAGGTACCTTAATGGAGGCATCGAGAAACTTAAGACCATATATTTTTTTTACTATTTTTCATGTGGTAATATAACTCGTTTTTTAATATTTGGAGTGATATTTTACTTTCTGATTATTTATGCCAAAATAAGATCATGACTCTCAAAATGAGTCACTCAGTATCTCCATTAAGGTATGGGTTTTCGATAATTTCACTTTTATGGGGATACCGAAACTTAAAACAAAATATTTAATTTTGTTTCGTAAATATTGTAAAATTACTCATGGGCGAACATGCAGACTATCTTTTGACTGCTTAATAATGTGTGCCGATATACGACTATTTTTTTTAAACAGTTTACTCGCTGTCTCTATAAAGGTACATTTATGTAGGTACTGAGTAATTCAAAACAAAATATATACATTAATTTCGTTCATATTTTAAAATAACACAAGGATTAGTATACAGGCCGACTTATTTAGGCCAACATAGGAATATGGCTTTCCAAAGGAGTTACCCAGTACCTCCATAAACGCATCGTTGGACATGTAATACGTCCATTTTCCAAGGCTTGTAGAATCCGAAGGCAACATCCAATTAACAAACGAGTAAAACGAAACGAGTAAATGAAAAGGGGGGTACCCTTTTCATTTACTCGTTTCACTAAAAGGAGCAATATGATAAGTTTCGGAAATTAGTTCTGCCCTTGAGTTACGCTACCAAAGTGTTAATTCACGTATCGTTAAAAATTAAAAAATATAAACAAAATTTTGCTGGAGCAGAATAAATTTCCTGCTAACCGTATTTTTTTTTATAACACCACTATTATAAAAAAATATCTATTGCTTTGGATTATAATAGGAAAATTATATAGTTTTTGGCCTTTAACAATGGAATAAAGCCAAAAACCTATTTCCTTCCGTAGACTAGAAAATTATTGGCGTATACTCATTCAGTATACGCGCGCAGCCTGCCAGGCTGCTGCTATGGTTACATTGTTTGGCAGCCCTGATTCCAGAAGTTATTTTTTCCACCATACTCGGTTAAGTCTACAACTTTTAATACGGCGCCGTTCAACAATATTTGACACATGGCCTGAAGTTGTTAGATTTGGTTATTAATTGTGACTGAGTTATATTTTTTGGGGTTCTGTTCCTCAACAAAAAAAACAGAACCCTTTGGAGATCATTCACGGGTCTCTACGTGCATAAGTCACAACAGTTTTGTTAGACACTTGAAATTTAATATCATTAAAAACATGTTAACCCCACATATCTAAAAAGCTAAAATTCAAAAATATTCATTTGAGAATTTTAGAGCGTTCAAATCAAGTTCTGAAATAAAATTTTCAATACCGTGTATAGTGTGGTGTGCCATCTGATAGGGCTAGTTATGGGGGTCTCCAAATTATTTTTATAATAATTTTAGGTATATTTTTGAGATTGCATTGAAAACACGCGTAAAAAAACTGTCCTCCCCCATTTCTAAAACCAACGATTGCGAAGAAAATAAGAGTTTTTATAAACCCAAACAAAGTTTGCAGAGAAACTATACCAATATTTATAGATGTGATAATTTTGGAAAAAATGCAACCTATTTTAAGGCTGTGAAAGACACAGTAGAAATTACATTAAGTTTTACTATATATTCATAGTCGATTTTCTCAGAAAACTTGCGGCTATAAAAATTGAAATTCAGCATAGTAATATTATTGACCCAATTTTTAACAAGCTAAATTTTTAAAAATAAATATAAGAAAATTAAAGGGTTGTATACAAACTTCCAAATTTCGTTTTATAATTTTGTATATTCAATGGAGATATCATTTGAAAGGGTTTGTGATAAGGAATAGAAAAATGAATTTTTGTAAATTTTGAAAATGTCTATTTACAGAGATATGCCATAAAAAACATAGCCAAAAACAATGAATTAAATATCGATGACATGATGATGAATGAATTAAATATCGTTGATGATAAGTTTAAAGGAAATATTATGCACACTTATAGGTTTATAAGTGCCTCAACGAGTACGAAACCTTGCATTGCGAGTTCTACTCGTGTTTAACAGGATTATTTTTAGTGTCCCTTCCACATTGTTTCATTTTTAACCGACTTTTAAAAAACGAGAAGGTTCTCAATTCGTCGGTATCTTTTTTTATGTATGTTTAGCGATAATTGTTTACCTAGTGAACCGATTTTGATGATTATTCTTTTTTTCGGAAGTACCCTCTTTAGGGGTGGTTCTGTATAAATATGATGATCATCTGATTATGAAATCAGTAAATTAATGATAGAAGTCTTTAAAGAATGGTGAATTAACGGAGTAATCAACTTCGCAAAAAACTACACCACTTACCGGTCAGGGTCTGATGTTGAGTTCTGAAGATAAGCAATGGAATTCCTTATAGGATGTTACTAAATCAATTGTATTTGCTACTAGTTGTTGTTACTTTGCAAAATAATACACCATCGACCGGATCAGTGACTGATGAATAATATAATGGTTTAAGGATGGTAGTAAATTAAACGTGAGTTAAGATTCTGATAATGAGTTCTGAAGATGAATAATGCAACTCCGTAAATGATAGTAGTAAATTAATAGTGATTAAATGTATTAGCTACTAGTGAGTTGTTATTTTAGTTATTATTTTGCAAAATCAGATGGATTTTGGATTTGGAGAACGAAAATTCTTAGTTGTTACTTTGAAAAATCTGATATTAGACTTGTGAAATAGAAAATGGAAATCCTCAATGGCTAAAAGCTAACCAGTGGCGGCTACTACTGTCATTTCATTTCTGTATGTTGTTAATTATCAAGGGAAAATTATCTATTTTCTAGCTTTTGCCCGTAACTTATAATATAATAATTAGACAATATTTTAAGAAAGACAATAATTAAATGAATTATAGTGTAATAATAAATAATATTCATCTCTAAAAAATCTGAAACAAAAAACTTTTAAAAAATCAGGTTCAAAAAAGTAAATATTAAAAAGTAAAAAATAATTAACTCAAAATATGTATCTAGTTATTCGCTTTAAATAAAAAAGTTCACCCCTAGTCTACTTAAACAAATGTAAAATTTTATGTTATAAATAATGAATGTGTTGTGTTGCGCGTACATTAAAAATGAAGGTTATAAATTTACATTATAAATATAATTAAATTAAAAATGTGTTTTAGTTAGTCGACAGTGATGACACCGATCTAAATATAACTAACTTAGTCATTTACTACGAATAAGTAAATACTTTACTTTGAGTTCATTATTTTTTACTCTTCTTTTTTCAAGTTTTTTTAAAAGATATTTTATTATGACAGTTTTGTATAAGTTCATCGGTCTACTGACTTTTCATCAATCCATTTGTTTTAATACGCGTCTAAAAAAATTGTTAAATGCTGTATTTACATAATTATAAATATTATTAATATTTAAAATTATGTAAAAGTCTAATAGCAATTACATATACCCATAAGTATTGAATTTTTGTATGTAAACTCAGATATATACAAAATCCTCGTAACGCAAATTATACTCGTACTTAATCGGTTTATTTGAAATGTGTCTAAATTATAAAATTATGACGAATTCGTATGAATATATTTTTAAGTAATTATGAAGTATTAGTAATTTTTCCATATTATTTAATAAGATTTAATGGCTCCTTTGTTAAATTTTCTTTGAAAAAAACCTGCTAAGTACTGGAAAATATCATACAAGCTTAGTTACGTATATAATTTTAAATAGTTAAGGGTTTAACGCGTTCATATTAAACCATTTCTAAATGTTAGTATCATTCTTCACCGTATTGATATATTCGCGAGTAAATCATTCATATACGTAAATTTATAAAAAGTCTGTAAGGGTTAAGAAAATCGCTAGGCTTTGTTCATGGGAGAAGGGAATGAGGAATTTTTCTACTCCTTTATCGGTTATATTCTCTTACAATTATATGGTTACTTTTATCTAAATGGGCATTCCTATATAAACCTAAATTATTTCCCGGATAAAAGTAACAAAGATTTCATTTACTAAAGCGTTTTAAAATGATTATCTGTATTACAGTCTTGACTACTTGTTACCATCTTCTCTTTATATACTTTTGAAACCGTTTCTGGAACAAAAAACAGTATCTTAAAAAAGAAACACGTGTTTGTGTAATTGACTATCCACAGACTAAATGTTTTCCAAAGTGGTTAAAAAGTAATTAAAAATATCATGTAATAAACCTGAACAAAGATGTTCGGCGGAGTAAGGTGAGGCAGTGAAAGTAAAAGAGGCCATAAAATCAATACGGAACAAAACAAATGAAGTATCGCGAATAAATAATTACCGAAGTTTTGATATCGTAGGATTTCTTTGTTTGAAAATAATCGATTCATTAACACCTGTATAAGAGGACTGATATTGACGTTGTGAAAGTTTAACGGAAAGTTTAAAAACCCTACCCTAAGGAAAATAAATGAACATAATACGACGTGAAGTGATGTTATCGGTCCCTAGAATAGCTCCCGAATATAAAATATTTTTTATATGTAATTTCAATTATTAGACGATGTTTTCCTTCAGTCATTTTAAATAACTTTCATATGCAGTGCGCGAGGAATAAACATTTTTCATTTAAGTTGTTCAAAAATATTCTTCAAAAATATAATTTTAATATGCAAAAATAATTCCTGTAAAATTGAGAAAAAATTAAAATAAAATGCAGCATAATTTAATTCATTATTTAGAATAAATTTAATTAATTTTGTTAATTGAAATTAAAGTTTCATTTTATTAAATAAATAGCACAGCGCTATCTCCTGGTAGAATTTTGATTCTTTGTTGATGAATGCGTTAATAGCTAGAATTAGACTAAAATGTAGAATTTAGACTAAAATGTAGCATTTCCCAAAACAATATTTATTAAGTTGTAACAAAGTTTAGAGCGTGTTTATTTTTAAAAAAATTTCATAAAAAGTTTTAGTACATAAAAATTTACAGCACTTGTATTTCAAGATGAATTTTTGTGGCCTCTTTTTACATTTTTAATCGCGATTTAGGAATTATTACCCATTGGCGACGTGTGAGCAAAGTGCATGAATTTTGGAATAAGGCGATGTAATTTGTCTATGACTCAATGACCGCAATACCAATCTATAATACCAATTAGTACACGTTGCTTCATTTATTGAAATTTCAGTAGCAAAGTCTATTTATTGAACAAGGATAGGGTTTTATATCCTACAGGAATTATATTGTTTTTGGTAAAAAATTTTCAAAATATTCGTTTGAATCGTGTGCTGCCCTTAACATTTTTTTAAATAATCTGTTATAACATTTAGGCGTAATTCAGTAACAAATATTCAAATGTACTTTTTGTGCTATTATTATGTCATATATTACGCTGCTACATGAAATATACACACGCTAAACTTTGTAGTAATTTATTGCTTCGTTGCAGAGTTATTAGGTAGCAAACTTCCAAACTTTCCAATTTACAATAATAGTATATAACACCAGGGGTATTACACCTCACCAGAAGTACCTACATATACAGTTAGACTAAAAATATTTTCTAGGTTATCAAGTATGTCCATAAGTTATTTTTTGCCAGTAACCTTTTTTATTCCATTCGCTACACTGTGTTCCAAGATAGAGAGATTTGATTAAAAACAAATGTGAAAAGGGCCAAGTTCGGTAACAAGAAAATGTGACTTTTTTGGCTTCCCCAACAAAATAATTGAGATTTAAATTTATGTTAAGTTTTACTAAAGTTCTTTAAGGCGTAAATAAAAATCGTTTTTAAAATATACTAATTATTCTTTAATATTTCAAGTTTGAATTTTTTATATTATAAATTGAAAATAAGTAATAAGTTTATTTACAATTTATAATATTTTTATTTAATTTTCATATAACTTAACAATTTATTTTACGTTTACGATAAATTATATATTATTTTTAACATATTTCTTATTTTTCTGTTTAGATGAATATTAGAGTGCATTCACGATCCGCTAATTTTGTGATTGATATGCTTCCTTGTTTATCGATAAAGCCTGTTATGTTTACTTTCAATCCCAATATACTGACTGTTTTATGACTTTTCTTCTATATATGTCCAATGACCTAATTACATATCAAATTATAAGTTTCTTATTCACTATAAATTTTATAGGTTTTTGATGAGCGAATTAGTGAGTCAGTGTTAAAAGTAACAATATTCGGAAATCAATATCTCAAAAACGATTTGAACTATTTTTTTTAATTTAAGATTTCAGGTAATCGGAGTTCCTTATCAGAAAAACAATTCATTAGAAGCCCGAAAATGAAACAGATTTTGAGTTGAAAACTTGTCTGATACATTGCCGCGTGTCTAGATACTTGCGATATGATTATTTACCGTATTAGTGAGAACGTACATGTAGCTCTCTGATATATCTCATCGTAACCGTTGTTACGGAGAGACGTGTCAGAGAGCTACAAGTATGAAGCAAAATCATAGAAAATTGCCTACACCAAAAGAGTTACGGCTTGTTTCCGCGACAGTGCTGTATATTAAACATTACGTAATATATCAAAAAAACGCTTCGAAACGCGAACGAGTTCTTACAAATCTTTCTACGCCATGGAAAGAATTGACTTCCTTACTTGTAATAAAAAAAGCTTCAATTATATAACTACTTTTGTATACTTTGTATATGATTATAGCTCCTTGATATATAAAGAAAATTGATAAAAGATATCTTTATTAAAATATTCATAATGTTTTTAAGGACGCGTATTCTATATTTTCTCTTGACTGAGAAAAAAACCATTATTGTGAAATTACGTTCTTTTCTTTCCTATCCATGACAAACCCTTCTCATATTTGATAATTCAATTTAGAAAGTTGACCTAATTATAAGTCACTAGCGCCTTAAAATGGAAAATCCTTAATAAGTCAAAAATATCTAAATTTAAAATTTTATTAATTGTTAGTAATATACTTCTTTTCATATACTTTATTCATTTATTTAGTGTTTAATGTAATATATATTACTTCTAGTGTAAAAGTGCAAAAAGTTTTATGCTTTTGAAGCTTATCGAAAGCTCGCTAAGTTTTCGTTTGTACTTCACCAATAAAACGCTAAACTTTTTATTGTTCAGGTTTACAGCAATGCAGAGTGGAAGCGTGGTGTAAAGGAAAGGTCATTATTTTATGTCATATTATGGTCATATTATATTTTTTGTAAGAAAGAAAAGGCTTGAAGATAAATTCACAAGTCTCCCAATGTTAACAGTTTATCTAAAGGGAGGAACCAGCTATTGATCAAGAATATAACGTGTCAATCAACGAAGTCGTAGATAAAACAAAGATATCATATCTCACGGAGCCTTCGTCGATGGCGGTGTTTTGCCCGGGAGACAAAACGAGACAGTAGTTTCTGAAATAGGAGGCATATTTATTCCTATTTTTTGGAATATCTCTAAAGAAGAACTATATAAAATTAGGAGAAAATATTTTAGAGACTCTTTTACCTAATCTCTTATACTAATAATCTACACTACACACAAAGGAAATGAAAAAAAAATTGAGTACTTAAATTGCATATTCCGTTATAAATCCCATATAAATGCTCTTGGGTCATTGAGATATATATGGGTTTATATGATTTATTTAATCCCCAAATCCTAAATTGTTACTTCAAGTAGTTTCTAAGAAAAAAGGACTGTGACAGACGGACCAACGGACATAGTGATAAAAGCAAAAAAAGACATTTAAAAGAAGAACCATGGAATATACCTAAAAAATGTTCGTAAAAATTATTTCAGGACTAAATAAATATTATACATTACCTTATTTATATTTTACTAGCTGACCTGGCGAACTCTATACCGCCCCAGAATCAATAAATGATGTGTTAACTTATTAAATTCAATAAATTAAATTCAGTCTTTTATTAAAATAAAATGAATACTCAAAATTAATTCAGTTCAATAAATGTGTGGGTTGGGTTAGGTTAGGTTAGGTTAGGTTAGGTTAGGTTAGGTGGGTTAGTTTGGGTTAGGTTGGGTTGGGATGGGTTAGGTTAGGTTAGGTTGGGTTAGTTTGGGTTAGGTTGGGTTGGGTTAAGTTAGGTTAGGTTGGGTTAGTTTCGGGTTAGGTTAGGTTATGGCATATATTTTTTTGGATATTTTACGGCATTCATTTCACTTTGTAGTTGTCTAAATTTTAAATATAATTTAAATTAACATACTATTTTTTTAGTTTTTAAAAATATTTAATATTGACAATATCTATTATAATTTACAATAAATAATCAACAATAAATATTACAATATGTATTGTTGAATATTTAAATTAAGCCAAACAAATATTCTTTTAGGAATATACATTTTTTATGGAAGTTATTCTTTAAATAATTTTTTTGATACATTAGCAGCAACCGGGAATTATTTTAGTTACATATATCATTTGTATTTTTTTATACGTAGTACATTATAAGCTTATATCGTAAAAATTAATTAGCATTTGACATTACTATATTTTTATAGTAATGTCAAATGCGAAACTTGATAGTCATAAATAAAAAAAAAACCATTAATGAAAAATTTACAGAGAGTAAAACCTATTAAGTTGATAAAATTGAAAATTTTTCTTATTTGACTTTTAATATTGGTAAAAAGTACATCTTTTCAACGTAATTTATAAGTTTATTTTAAGTAATTTAGTTTCATTAATTTCTAATTCTTTTTGTGTGTGTCAAATTTGTAATATCTAACGGTAAATTCATTGTGAACATAGTGAGAAATAACGATGCAATATACAAATTTAGACATATTTCTGGTGTATATTTGTTTTTTGAAAATGGTTTTTATAATAAATAAGCATCAGCTGCAGAATTTATTTCCAAGTATGTAGTTTTTAATGTGCATACTTTCACAGGATTTCAAAAAAATGGTCGAAATGTTCCTGGTTGTAAAGTGCATATGTTCCGAAATCACTTTCCCTGATGAATTGTGACTAACTAGTTTGAGAGTAGACTGTGATATATTAAATTCTTATAATTAAAAAAGAAACCTAAATAGCACATTCTATTAAATTAAAAAAATTAATAAATTATGGCGAGGTAGGAAAATAATAAAAAAAAAGGAATAAAAAAAAGTTGCCAAATTGAATTTACGTCAGACCGCCTTTGAAAGCCTGTACGGCGGTGAATTTCTGGATTAAAATTTCAATGAGTTCCATATGTTAGTAATAAAAACAGTAAATGAATGTTCACAAAAGGATAAATAATGTTTAGAAATGAGAAGCATGCGTATTTTTAAAATTATTTTTAATGAGATATGAATTGAAAATATTTCTACAGTCAAGTAAAGGTATCAAAAAAGTTTGACATTATAACATTTTGGTATTGAAGGGAATGAACCTATAGAGATGTTATAGAGACTGCAAAAAATTTATCAAAGAATCGGTGTCTAACTGATTCGGTCTTCGAAGAATCGATCGAAGACCGAAGAATCGGTGCTTGACTGATTCAGTCTGCAAAGAATCGATTGAAGAATCGATGACTGACTAATACGGTCTTCGAAGAATCGGTAGAAGATTGAAGAATTGATGACTGACATCATTTACCTAGGGTGCCATATAAGATTTTGGTCAATCAATACACTCAGGTTCTTTAAGGTATTGGAAAATGGTATAACAGAATAGTTTAATGAAAGATATGGTAAATAATTATGACTTTGGAAATAAGCTTCCTTGCTCGAAACAAAATTGCCCGAGATTTTATTAAATTTATTAATAGATATTTAAAGCACGTTAACTGATCACCTCCAGATGTATAATTTAGGATTGAATTGCAAAATAAATAAAATTAAAATCTATATGTGTATAAATTTGTAGATAATTTGCATACTAATTATACTATGGAGGTCTTGGACTACATTGTCAATAAACATCCAAAAAAGTAAAAGCGGAGTGAGCTCACTATCTTGCATCACGCCAGTTACCGAATCAATCCACTCAGAACATATTTACAATGCTATGAGCGCTCACAATAACAATGATTGTTTTTACTAATTTCTTCTCTTCAGATAAGAAACGAAATATTTTCGAAAATTGCACAAAATCTAAGGGGAATATGGCCCCATGAATGTCCTCTAATAGAAAACCAGTGCGACTTTCACGGTCGATAGCGAAAGTAATACTTTGTAATACTTCTCTATGTGGAATATAATGTAACTTCTTTACCCGAAATTCAAATAATTCTTGTCAGTTTTCTCTTACTTACGGAAGTATATAGGATAGAAATAGAATCGTCGCAAACGATTTAGATGGTTATATCATCTAATTATATGCACACAAATATTATTATTAGGAATTTGATTTGTTTAATATATAGAAAGAAACCAAGGTTTGAGTGTGACACAAAAATGATCTGTATGCAGCAACATAAAGGAGAATGATGAATCCTTATCTTTCACTATATATTTCACTGTAACAGATAACTGGAAGAATCGAGCAGTTCACAAAAATTAAAACACAGGTAAATAACCTATTACAAATAAGAACTTTCTAGGTCTGTACGAAAAATGTGTTGCGCAACTTATTATATTTATCCTCGAAATCGAGCAACTTATTTCAAAGATGTGAAAAATATATGAAAAAATGTCACTCATATCTTTTATAGTTAAGCCGTTTTTACAAACATATTTAATATATGCAGTAGCCTAATTTTTCTTCAATATTACTTACTAGATTTTGTGACGCATTAAAAATGTGTTAATATTAAAACGTTCATATTTTTTTCTATGAACATGCTTCTACTTTTATAACAAACTTCGATTTAGGTTTCTAACGATAAGAAAATTATGAAGTTTATAAATAATTGTAATATAAAATTGCTAATATGATTTTAGTCAATGGCAATATCGAAATACACAATTTTCGGCCTTTTAATATCTATTATACTTTTCCTGACTATAACCATATTTAATCTAACCGTCATTTTGTTGTATAGCCCTATTGTAGTATAGTAATGATTTTTTCATTATATACGTAACCATTACAATTTCAGAGAAATAAAATTTTCCTAAAAATAACATTTAGTAGATATGTCGGTTAAATTACTGTTTCAACTCAATAAAACGGGTTGATAATTGTGCCGCAAACATTATAATTTTGGAAGACTTTCTACAAGCCGTCATCCTGAATCAAACATGCAGAGGAACGCATTTAAGATCTCGTGATGATTTTGAACAGGCTTTGGCCTGCAAGCGCGGCGACTTAAATAATGTGTTTAAAATTAATTTTTTTGGCGACACGTGTTTTCACATAGTTCCATAAACAATGTTTTACGTTTTTTGATAGAAATCGTGGCAAAGGTTATCACGTAAGAGCACCCATATTAAATTTAATAAAATTTACGACTCTTTCATTGTACATATCAACCTTCTAAAAAAAGTAGTTAAATAAAGAATACATATATTCCTTTAAAGGATGAAAATTATTTTAGTTATCAATTTATACGTTATAATTAATTTAGTTACCAATTTATTCTGGTAGGACTAAAACATTTGCAATCTAGTTAAGATAAAAACAGAAATGTTTAAATCAAAATGAACTCTAAATGATTGAATGCATTTATGAGATAATGTTCGTAAACAACCCTGGCCCATAGGAAATAGAATGTAATCTGCACGCACCTAAGGTGTGAAACTTCTTTACATAGTTCTATTATTATTGAGCAAAAATAAGGAAATAATAGGGGAATTGCATAATAAAAAAAAGAAAATTATTTGACAGAAAATATACAAAATTATTATCGTGTTAATATACGCTATTAACGCAATTTTTTTTTAAATAATTAAAACAAAAAAATTAATGTGCGCTTTATTATGACAGACATAACAAAAATTTAACAATTGACTCATATATTAATGGCATTTTAATATTCATTGACGCGTTGTTTGTCTGGCAAAGGAGAGACGATCATTTATCAGTGTACGAATGTACTTTGATAACAAGATTAACGTAGATCTCGCTAGTAGATTGTCAAAAAATCTATCTTGTGCCATTTGCATCTAACCGCTTCTTACGAACTTTATCAAGTCATCAGTCTACCTAATGAAGGTTTTCTGGTACACAGGCGCTACTCGAGAACCTCTACCCTCCTAAATTATATGGCCTGCCTATTGCCTGTTCATATCGTTAAACCTGCAAGTTATGTCGGTAATCTTAGTTCCCTAACGAATTATATTCCCTTACGATCCCCTGACTACAAATCATATTTCGTAGGAAAGCCCGAATATAGTACTTTCCGTAATCAACCGAATGACTAGGAATATATTTTACGAGACGACATCCCTGTTCCCCATATCACTGGCAACAAACTGAATATATCTGTCTTCACACATTGAAATATTTTACAAGACAAGGTATGGCGAACCACAGCCGGACACCGCGCAGCCGAATCAGATTTTGCGATTAGCAGTACTGTATTGAGTACTAGTAAGAATTACTAGTACTCTACTGAATGCTAGTAAGATTGAGCGGGCAGGTCCAAAACTTTTGAATATAAATTATCGAATTTGTTACAATTCGACACTTTTTCTGTAAACATTCAAGCTGAGATATACAATACTCTTATACAAGTGTCATTCAAGCTAACATATATGATATTTTTATGGAATATAACAATATGTTACCTAAATTGAGTGAAGGAGAGAGAATATGTGGTTATTCCCCTATCACAAAGCGCTTCTTTCCACCGCGGAGGTAAATATTATTTAAGAAAATAAATTATAAAATATACACTTGTGACCGATGTCATAGACATTATGCTTCTTGCTGGAGTAACCATTATATATCGTATTAAATAGCGGAATGCAATTTATTGCTGTTTCATAAAGTACTATCTCTTCTTGGGAACAGCTGAAATGGTGCGGAAAGCGGTTATTTAATAACACTAAAACTTAGAAACTTACATTACATGCGGACTTGGTGTGTCCAAGAAATAGTTTTTCTAGAAATTATCGCCGTTATTATTAAATATAAACCATTATTCAATATTTGCATATCAACTTTATTCTATTCTAACGTTGGAAACTAAATTAAGATGCAAATAACAACTTTTTTTAAAAAACCTGGGGTTATCCTTTTAGTAAGAGTTTTGTAGTATTTTTCAAAAAACATTGCATGATTAATAATTCTGACTAGACACAAAAGTATTAGTCTTATACTTGTATTTTTTTGTAAATACTAGATAATGCTGACAGTAATAATTTATTTAGTAATAAAATTTTTATCCATATCACAAAAAAATTATAAAATCCTCTTATTTACCCTATTGACTTGTTTTTATTCCAGCTCGCCTCTTTATTTTAGATTTTCTAGAATTGAATGTGTATTAAGATATTTATTAATAAATTTGTCTATAAGCCATATTATGTATAATTTCCATTTTCTTACCCTACTTAGCTTTTATTCTCTTGAATATTTTTTTATTTATTAAGTAACTCAGTGTTTAATTGGAAAAATTTGTCATTTTTTTTAAATAACTGTTTTTTTTCCTTTTGCGTTCCTTTTCTGTGTAAAACTACACATATATTGCTCAAAGATCTCATTTTTACTAAATTAGACTGTTGTTTTAAAAAAAATCTTGATTTAATATTTATGTTAATGTAGTTTACCACAAACGTTTTCACCGCAATTCTTTTTTTGTTGCGAGCATTCCGAATCTCTTATATTTATGTTTCTGTTACTCTCTTGCAAATTCTTATACACTATGACATACTGTAAAATAACGTCACTAATTTTGGAAATCAAACTTACAAATCGGTCAATGTAATTTTTCACATACTAAATATTCAAGGTTCAAAACTGTACTGAAATTTGAAAATAAAATTTTAGTGTTGAATTCATGGAGCTTTTCAATCTAAGTGGGTTGTCGTTGTATGCTTGCTTTTCAATCTAAGTAAAAGTTGTGGTCATGACAAATTTTCATGACAACATTACATTACATTTGTAAACATTATTACAAAACCCTTTTAAATAACCATTTAAATATGGCAGAATTTATTTTGTTAACGTCATTTCTCAATTGACTAACTATTTTTGTGTAGATTTCTCGAAAGGCGTTGAGTGCAGCTGAGATCAGCGTTAATAAATGTTTTTATTTAATTGACTATTATTTTGCTAACCTTACTAACATGAATATTATGGATTTTCTGATATGCAGTTATACAAGAACTATTTTTTGCATAATTTTTAAGACGATCTGCCAAATATTGGGATCTCTGTTTCAGAAGGAATTTTTCCTTATGTAAAATTATGCGCACAGACACACAAACGCACACGTATGTAAGCAAGCATGCACATACGTACATCCGCACACTCACCCGTATGCATACACGCATGTACCCACACTCAAGTATACGTAAACATACGCCATTTTCTAAAAGAAATATTTTATAAAGGATAAAATGTAAATTATAAAATATTAATATATAAAAAAAAGATATTTATGTTAAATATAAAGAAAATTAGTATAAAGTATTTCTTTAAACTGTTTAAACGGCTTTATTTTTTAAATTTCAACTTTAAGCAATTAAGTGAGATGTTTAAATGAACACTAATTACCAGTTCTGAAGAGTTATCTAACGTAAACACAAAATCACGAAAATTATTAAATTATTGAGTTAATGGAATAGAAGATAAGCAAAAGACAAACAGATTTTACTTCAAACATGTAAATATCGTCGCTTGGAAAGAAATGACTATATACAAAATAGAAAAAAATATCTTATGATTACTTCATTTGCTTATGAATACATATACCATATATTCAAGTATTGACGCTAAATTTTAAACAAATATCTTATAAAAGGTTTCTCCATTATTTTGATATACCTAAGAAAAAATAACTCCATAAAATGCCACGCAAAGAACCCAAATTCTACTTAAATGATAACAATATTATATCTAAACAAGTTCTTTCGATCCAATGTGGAAAAACCTTTATTAAAGCTAGAAAGCTGGCTTCCCCCCATATTATATATTCTTCAGTATAACCTACGAGCTAATTATAACACGATAGTTTTTACGATTTTAATAAGCGTTCCACAGACACTATCCGGTATTACGCATTACCAAAAAAATAGTTTAAACATACATTCAGAATACAACCGGAACCCTTGTACAACAAGTTATAAAAGGTGTCTCAGCGCGAAATTCAAACTTTAAATAATAAAAAAAAAACAATTATTATATTTGTAATATCTTAATTACATCAGACTAAAGTAAATTTGTGCAGATTTTATATACAGAATATTACACCATCAAGATGTCTCCCATCACGACGAACGCACTCTTCGAAGCGTAAGTGCGAATTTGCAATGACGCGCCACAGAACGTCAACTGAGATGGCTCTCACTTCGTTATTTTAGCATTCAGCAGCTCCAAATTTATAGTTGACTCATCAACAACCTCCTTTTGTAGTTGCGGTACAATAAAATTTTAATCGTTTCAATATACTGCTCGCTCATCACTGTAACCGTTGTATAGCGGTCATTCTTGAAAAAAATGGCCGGTGAATTTTTAGACTATGTTGTGCACAATAATGCTAAGTAATGCTTTCTGATGCTTTTCTTTTGGGTTATCGGATGACCAGTAAAGACAATTTTGGCGATTTCCGTAACCTTCAGGATGACAGTGTGAGTCAATTCTAAAACAAATATTGTCCATCCCATTTTCGTTCCAAAAAGTTTCCAACTTTTTCTAACAGTAAATTTTCCGCTTGTTGTAATCTTCAGGTTTGATTTTTGAACGATCTGTATTTTATAGATATATACTTTTAAGTCCAAAGCCAACATTCTTTGAAGACTTGAACGATGCATATTCAAAAAGGCGGCATGTTTTCTAATTGATCTTCGTGGCTGCTTTTCAACCGCAGCGACGACACTGTTAACATTTTCAATTGATCGCACAGGTCTATTTTCAGGTTCATTTGAATGATTTAGTATAAATCCTGACATTTTAAACTTTGATACCCACAACTTGATTAAGTGAACACTGGGCTCGTCGTTAAAACGCGGGATTTCAAAATTATTACAAAAATTAAAAAAATTAAAAACCGTTGCAAAAATACGCTTCTACAGTGTTAACGTGGAAACATATTTTTGCAACGGTTTTTGTTGTATTTTGGCAATACACACACACATATAGAATGCATGATATATATATATATATATATATATATAAATATATATATATATATATATATATATATATATATATGTACATATAAATATATATATATATACACGCAAATATACAACAGTTATATTAAAATCATAATTGGCATAGAAAGTCACTATATACAAATTTAATGAAGTTTCATGCACTCGCATATAATTTTCAGAGCGCGAATTTGCATGTTTTTGAAAAATTTTGTATCAGTAACATATTTGGGGTTGAATACAACGAAAATATTTTTTTTAGATTGTTTATCTGTCCATCCGTTTGGTATAGTAGCATGCAGAACCTTCTAGACCGGTTGGAATAGGAAGTCTACTGGAGTAATACGTGGAGTTTGGATTTACATCTAAACTATTTTGTTCAGCTAAGATATAGAAACAATTCGCGTATTCGCGTACCACGTTTGAAGCGAACTAACTTTATTTATCATAAGTCATAGCATATTACTTATTTTTCAATAGATGTCTGCAGATAATTAAAGTGAAATAATAAAAAAACACTCTTTTCCATTATTTAAATACTTCGTCCACCAGTTATTTGCGTATGAATATTTTTCTATTGTCAGCTTTCATATCTATGCGGGTTGATATGACGTATAAGTGAAAGTGTAATAAACATTCCATTTTTCTTTTTGAGAAATGGTATTTTATAAATGCAAGGAAATGAAAAATACTGTTTTTCTATTTAAATTCGGGATACTTCTCATACATTAGATTTTAAAACATAAAATAAATTTTACTGCTTATCATGTTAAATATTTTTATTTCAGATAATAAAAAGGTAGAAATAAAATAAACTAAAAGAGCTATATATTCAAACACGAAAACAATAAATTAAATATTATTCTAAGCTCCCTTTTTACCGAAAAATCCAACACTGTATTTAATTAATTTATTTATATATCTATAGACTTTAATTTACACATATCAATTCTAACAGCCAACCAACACATCTCCCCATTCGTCCAGCAGCCGGGAAATGAACCCGGGACCCTGCGCCGCATTTTTACGGGTATGAGTATCTCGGAATGATTTTCCGTGTTATTTGTGGTATAACATTATTCCAGCTAATGTTGAATTATGCACCGAATTATCAAAAAAGTTCTTTTCCCTCAAGAACCTCTGCAAAATTTAAAACTAAATTTGGAGCCTTTATCCTGCTGAATTATGCACTGATTGTGAAATCAATTTGCCTTTTCCCCAGAAATCATCTGCGTACTTTTAAATTATGTTCGCAGTCTTTATCCTGTTGAATTACGGACCGATTTTCAAATACTTGTTTTTCACAAAAGAAACCTTCCCAGAATTTTGACCTATGTTTGCATTAATTTATCATGTTTAATTATGAATGAAACGTTAAGTAAAATTGCTTTTCCGCCAAGAAATATATGCACGATTTGTAACTGTATTGACAGTCTTTATACTGTTGAATTAGGAACCAATTGTCAAAGAAACTTGCTTTTCCCACAAGCATAATATTAAACTCCGCATGATATATTTTCTATTTTCTATTAGGTTTTATTAAATTGCTTTTATATTTTATTATATCGTTTATATTTGAGAAGCAAGCACAAATCATAAAGTAATCATTGTGATATGTTCTTTAGTACTTCTACCAACACAAACGCACCATTTTGAACTAAACAGTTCAACAGCAGCGGCGAACGAGCGTTACAGTGTAAATAATGTTAAGTATGTATCATTTTCCACGAGGAAAACAAATAAAATGTGATGATGAGTTTAAATCATACAAACCTACTACTTAAAATCGTCTCAGAGAAGAATGAAATATTGTCATATGACATATATTAAAACTATGTACAGTTTGGACGCAATGCGTTGCGATAAGATTTGCCTCGGGAACTACATATTACGCTTAAATGCTGCAGTAGTTTTAGCGATATGAAATCAAAATAGTTTAAATTTTACTTCGTTCGGTGTTATATGAGAAAATTTTAAATGTACTAAAATTGTAGGAATAAAGTTTGCCTCTATAATATTAGTTATGATAAAATAGCATCGGTTGATAGTGTTTAGTAGCACGCTAGACATATTCATAAGGATATATGCACGATACACGATGATATATTTCCGAATTCGCAGAATCTTAACTTTCTCTACGTAAGCCTTTAAAGTTTATACCTAACTTCTGCAAAAATTTATTTGTTTCGAATCGGACAAATTTTATCTTTCTTCTGGTATATAGAATGTATGTATTATTTTTGGTAAAAAAACAGAAACTCTGGCTTCAAAACGGACTTGTGCCAAAAGCCATGTAATTGTAGTGGTCCACCATGCGGTTATACTTTTATGGTTACCTTTTTTGTCAATAGGAAATTCGTATTGAAAAATGTTAGTACAAAGATAGGACTTTTGTTTGGTGGGTTTTCCACCAGTTGGCTATTATTCACAGAATCGGAGACTAGTAATTTTTTGTTACTTGAATTTATAGAATTATGAATCTTCAACTAAATATATAAATCCGGTGATAAATAATTATGCAACCCAGATAATCGTAATTAGCTATTTTTTTCCCTTTATTGAGAGAAGTTCCTTGTCCTTGTAAAATTCTGTGTCAATTTTCATTTTGTTCAGTCTCATTTCTTTCAATACACTTTTAGCTCGATACTGCTTATCTAGCCATAACATGCACGTTTGTGCAAATACATGCGGAAGTATTTGCACAAACAAGATGCTGTAAGAAATACGCTCCATATTTATTAAATGTATTTGATGAATACAGAATGATTGGGGAAATTATAACTTTGAATTTATATCAAAACATTTGTGTTTAAATTTTTATTAGAATTAGTAAATGTGAAAACACTTGTTGTCAGTTATTTATTGCATATACGTTTTGAACGTGCTAAAAAAATTTGTAAAATTATGCCAGTTTTTTTAAATCAGTATCAAGTAGATGCCCCCTTTTCTGTTTTACGTACGTGCACACTCACACACATATGAGTGCCTACATTCGACATGAAACTGTTTCCAAAAATCTCTGATAATAGCAGCATTTTTTTATATGCTTGTTGTTCAGTACATAATAAGAATTCAAACATTATAAATTTATTCATGTCTGGAAACGATATTTTACCGCAACGGTCCCAACTACGCACATACCCATATTTCCATTATATTATACTTTTCAGAAAGTTTCTTTTTCTGTGCTTATTTGAAGCTGCTTCTATTATTTTGTTATAAAGTGTTATTATTTATTTTAGGTGTTTATTTAAAATTCAATAATACTTTCTTTATTGAAATTTAAACCGGAATGTGCAGTGTTTAATGAACATAAATACATTCATATGTATCTATCCATACATATAAAAGCCTACATAGACACATATATACGGATATGTAAACCACATTCACTCTTTTGGCTTTACCGTAGTTAATGTTTCGGACCTTTATGCATTAGTACATGCTATCTATTTAATACTAATGTCTTAGTTGCATCCATTTACATATATTTGTACGTACTTGTCTACACGTTAATTTCCTAGTTGCTTTGTGCTTTTATATAATACCAATACACAAATACCTACTTGCCAATTACTAATCTGTTTGTTTAATGTCTTTTTATATACCTGCATATACTTACTTATGTACCTTCGTTTCTGCTAATATCTTAATTCCTTGATGTCTTTGCTTACATCTGTACACACTTACTTATCTACCTAAGTACAATTTAATTTATTGTTTTATGTTTTTGTAGGAATTTGCATTAAATATAATTACTCGTTTATTTACTTATATTTTTGTTACTAGATTGCCTGCGACAAGACATGTCAAACGAGTTTACTCTTTACCACTGAAGAGTTCCCGTTATCACCGGCCGGCTCCATCATCAGAATCTGATTTTGCTAAAGAACAGATTAACATCGCCCTTAGTTATATTAAAATTTTACGTGGCATTATTTTGTCTAATTTGGGCACAAATAAATTATTGAATAGACTCCACAACGAGGGAGTATAGCCATGAATGACAGGGTTGCGCAGTGTGTCCAACTATTGATCCTAGCTAGCCGTTCGTGTGGGTCAGTGAAATTTTTTTTATAATTTTGTGTGAATTTCGATGATGCGAATGACACTCGAAACATTCACGCAATATTGTTTGAGCTTAAATTGAATACTCTATAAATAGTACGTCTAAGAATCCAGTTATTGGAAAAATATTCTTGGTTCGGATATGCTCCATTTTTGAACAATTTCTAGATTTGTGTTTTAACGAGCGTGGGGAAATATTTATTATATGTATTATTTTCTTTATTTCCAGTTCAATATATAATGACAATCTAAACATTACACCAGTTTATATGGTATAACATAAAATTAAAATTGTTTGTGACCAGTTGGGGAATACACGTTGACAAGTATTGTGCCAAAAATGGAATCAGCAATGACAAAAGTTATTATTATTGAGGAAAGTTATATAAATGTTAAACAGCCTTTGTTAATATTTAATTAAAACCCAGAGTCACGTCCGATATGAAGTATACCGAAAGATTGACTGAGTTGTCTCTCATGGGCGTTTATTAAATTGTTCGATGGATACTATTTTTGTGTCTTGTTAACAATGAACAGTTTAGTTGAAGTATGTGAACGACTAACAAGTGTCAGCAAAAAGTCCAAATTACTGATGAATTAGTAAAGAAGTAATTATGTTTCAAACGAGTCGTTCGTACATAAAAAGCCCTTGCAAATGAAAAATATTTTTAGTAATGATTTAAAAAAGTTACATCGATTGTATATAATGTAAATACTTTGATTTCAAAAATAGATAAAAACACTGCGCATTGGACAATTAGTACACATGTAATCATATTATCGCGTCCGATTGATTCTTTATAACTTTACAATATTCCCGTTATCAATGATGTTATATTAAATACGGATTTTATACGAGTACTCTCAGAAAACCTGTATGAGTAGAACTCGCACTTCGAGCGTACCAAAACTATTTAGGATCTTCTTAATATTAAAGGAAGTGTAGTATTTCTTTAAAAAATATATATTAACGATATAAATATTGCACAAGGTAAATATAAGGTAAGGTAAATATATTGCTTACTGTATCTTTCACATGCATAAAACATGTTACATATTTAAAAAATTATATAATCTAGAATAATCGCTATAATTTTTCTGCAATCGTGTGGTCGGATTTTACCAACCTTGTTTTTATCGTAATTTTTGGTTAAGCTCTTTTGAAAATAAGGGGAGAGAGAATGCCTTGTTTTCGTAAACATATCTTTTAAAATCTTTTTAAATATGATATTTAAAATTTTGAGAGTACAGCGAATGAAAAGTGGCTTCAGGAATAGCACGCACCATTGCGCGCCGAGAAAGAGACAAAGAGGTAATAAAGGCACATTTATTGAGTACAAAACATTTATCTTTTGAAATCCTTTCAGATTGCCAGTACGGCAGTAACAGCATTTGTAGCATTTGTAATTTAAGATGTCTTTTAGAATGCAATTTAAACAGATATAATATACTAATCTATGAAACTAGCAGGTCTCGTAGTAACATTTTTATGTAGCCTCTTCTTTTAGTAAAATTGTACACAGCCTCTTCTTCGAGATATAAGAGTTTTTAAAACATCAGCTTGCGTTGATAAATAACAAACATACAGACAACTAATTACATTTTATACGCCTCTAGACGATAGTATTTGTCAAGTAAATAGTAAAGCCAAAAATAATATCAATATTTGTAATTGTTCAATAAGTATACTGCGTACACTTAAATACGAATATATAAACTTGTTATGTACCTAAGCAACAAAGGAACTCTCATAAGGTGAGCTCTACTCCTATTTAACAGGTATTTTAAATAAAACTTCTTTCATATATTGTAATCAAACTTTTACATCAATAGTACCCACAAATAACGAGCAGCTGGCTTTAGTCGGTTCCATCTATTCATTGCGTTTTGCTCGCTGAATATTGCATGTTGCATATTGCATATTCTTGTAGCGGATGCAGCGAGTACGCTTTAAGGGAGATTATTACACCGCCGACTAATGACTTCTACAGTGTCTGCCGTTAACGAGAAACATGTGTTATAGTGCTCGAAGCCATATAAAGTTGTATGCTTAGTTACAAATGTTGTGACTGCCGTATTGACGTTCTGAAAGTTGTGTCAAACTTGTAAGTGGTGCTTTGTATTCAATATACGTGATTTCATTAAATTATGTCTTTTTCTGTACAGTGCGCGCCTGAGCTATTAATGAACCCATTTTTTATTCGCTTCATATCCATAATTTTAAATTTCGTAATTAATAAGATTCTTTAAAAAAATAGGTACGCAAAAACGGGGAGTTTTCCTTCCCCTTATTCCAGAAACAGCTGAATGAAAAATTACGATAAAAATAGGGTTGGTAAAATCCGCCTGGTAGATTACAGAAAAGCTATTGCGATTATTCTAGTTCTTATATTTTTTTAAATTTGCACCATGTTTTACGCATATAAAATATACAGTAAGTAATATATTTACGTTGGACAAAATTTATACTTGTATCTAGTTTAACAGAGATACTATGCATCCTTAAATATTCAGAAGAACCTAAATAGATATGGTACGCTCACAGTGCGAGTTCTACTCATACAGGTTTTGAGAGTACTCAAACAACGTGCCTATTTAATATAACATAGTTAATAAGGGAATATTATAAAATTAGAGAAAATCCATCGAACGCGATCATATTATTATATATATACTAGTAATAGAATGTGCTGTGCTTTCTTATACGTTTTATTACATCAAGGAATTTACATTATATACTATTGATGTAACTATTTTAAGACATTCATAAAAACCCATTTAATATGTAAGGGCTTTTTAAGAAAGAACATATTTTGCATATTCAGATAAAAAAATATGTTTTGAAGCTTCCAAATTTGTGCGTTTAATGAAAGGGAACAAATTAATATGTTCCATTGGGCTATTTACTCGGTTGGTTAGTATGTTATTATTATTTTAAATGTTTTAATTACACACTTGGAGTCCATGGTAGTTTATCCTCACAGCAGTTTTTCTCAGAAATCCTTCGATACAGATAGACATTTTAAATTTAGAATAGTAATGAAACATATAAACCCGCAATAATTAAAAAAAAATATATAGTAATTTGAGGTAGAGGAAAATTAAGGACCTATTCCTATTTTTTTTAATTCCTTGTATAATGTGAGCTATTATTTGTAAAAAAAATTCTCAAAAATATTTTTCTCATAATTTTAGGTATTATATGTTCAAAGATATACTGAAAAATATGAAAAAAACATTTACTTCTACCCCCTTTTTCCGAAACTAGTCTATGCAAAGGTTGTGGGGTAAGCTATAACGATGATTGTAGATGTAAAAATTGTTTAAATTGCTTGATATTTTTACGCCTGTGAAAGGTACAGTAGGCAATATATTTACGTTATGAAAAATTTATTTTTGCAAATAGTTTAATGGAAATACTATGTACTTTTCAATTTTCATAAGTGTCTAAATGTGGACGAAACCCTTTGTAGAGAGAGTTCTATTTGTGATTGACAGGTTTTTTAAAACCTAGTTTTTCCGAGTCGCTCTTGCCAACGGTTTTATTTTTTGACAATATTACATCTAAATTAAAGAAAACGTATCCAGATACACATTTTTAAATAAATAAAACGTTAATTTTTTTTAATAACAAAAAGTGTAATCACATGCTAAGGTATGCTTGGGGGCTGGAGCCAAAATCAAAAGGTCTTCTCGGTCTGTACAGCACTCAATTGAACCTGAAACAACATTTTTATGACAGGTGTTTTATAGAATCTGCTCCGGTTCATAAACAATCCTAACTTTTCTATTCACCTTATGTCCTCTATAAATCTATAACAAGGGCCGACCTCTATTAAATTCACGCCATTTCCATTTCAGATAACGAAGTAATATTGTGGTAACAAATATTGCGGTTCAGCACAGGGAGGCGAAAGACGCGTCGCGTTTTTGTCTCAATTCAGTTTATCTTAATCTTAAATCTGTCCGGGGCGGTTTGAAAATTATGACGTTTACTACACAAATAGGGCTATTCACGATGATATACAAAAGAGAAATGTAACTGAAGATGAAAATTGACTATTGTTGATAGGAATGTACCCTTGGACTTGTAGTGTGCCCTGTTGTAGACGATAACCATAGTAACGTATTCTTGGATTTGATTTTATCCTAACGCGGATACACAGGAATAACACAAGTTCATAATTTAAAAATTGATTTACCTTTTATAAGTTCCTTGCGTCATTCTGACGTTTTGTTTTTATTAGCACAGTGCAGCATAGTTTAATTATATTTTTTCGGCAAACATTGAATAAGTGAATAAAATTTTTGGTCTCCTAATTTATTCTACAAATAAAAATGTCGTTACTAATTTATTTGTAGGAATAGAATTAATTCGAATAATTTTTTTTATAAATTTAATATCTTAAATGTCAGTAATAAAAAAACTTGCCAAGTATAGTAAAATTCGAACTGTAGAGATTCTTCAGTAGTCTTAGTACTTCTATTAATCTATTCGACCGTTTTGATACTATAAAATCCCAATAACTTCGATATTTATGGATCGAATTAAATATGATTTAAAATAAAAGTAGTTTGTACCAAGGAAATGCATCAGTGCAATTAGTCAAGTTTCGAATTTGGACTAACATTTTAAATACAAACAGTCATCAGGTACCCTCGTTTAGTATTTATTTTGTTCGCTTCCCTCACTGAGATTGTAGATCTAACTAACCCTACGAGCAGCAATGACTCATCCTACTAGCAAGAATGAGATGAACTCGAAAACACATGAGTATATTGTTTCATTATAAGCAGGGCCGAGGAGATGTCACACATAAATCTCGGCTGTGTCAACAAGAAACAACACGTCGATATTTGTTTTATGTTTCTTAATTTAAATTAATTTTCTTAGCAATCAAGATCAAGACAACCATATTTATGCATAAGATTTTATGAAAATTAATTATTCAATGTTACGTTCGCGTTTTCTTGTGCAGAGGTCATTTTCATGATAGCTCCCTTATGGTATCGTCAAGTAATGTATGGTGAAAGATGGAATAGAATGATTAGAGAAAAAGCATCCGTTACAGCGAATAACTAGGCGTGCTGTTTTAAATAATTAGAAATATATGCAAATACTGTACATCAACATTATTTTTTCAAAAAGTTGTACAATTAATTATGTGAGAGCATATGTGTATTTGTTATATAAAATTCATGAGTGTGCAATACTGTGAAAAAATATAATTCTTTAATTAAATTTTTTTTTAATTTTTGTGCAAAATTCTTTTAATTATTATGAAATTAAATATTATTGGGATCATCCTCAACTTAAATAAATCAAATTTTTTTACACTGAAATTTTCCAAAATCGTTTATAAGTTATGATGATGTTTAAGCAAAATACCTTTGCTCAATGGTACGATGCCTGGACGTATTGGTAGTTAAATAATAAATATAAATGAAATTAAAGAATCTGCCTGTCATCTTTGAACCATGTTCAGCTTGAACGATAGTAGAAGTCAGAAAACTTACATAATAGAATGATAGCAGAAGCCAGAAAAATTGCTTTCCAAAGTTTTGTCTGTCTATGGGTTAATCTGTTCTTCAAGCACGTAAAACTTACGGTATGAATTTTGGTGACATTTGGTATGGTAATAGCTTACACTCTTTTTATCTGAATAATACTGTGTATTAAAAAAATGTCCTGCTTTGGCGCATATTACGATAGTTGTACTATCAACGCAACTACTAGTTTTTTAGTAAACTTTATGCTCATATATATATATATATATATACATATATATATATATATATATATATATATATATATATATATATATATATATATATATATATATTATGATATCCTGATATTCTGGATGTTCTCTTCAACTGATTAAGGGTCTTATAAGTATTTCCTATTCTCATGTATTTTTGGGATATTGCGTTATTTCCGTAGTTTGTTCCGTTTTTCTAAACTTTAGTTAATTTCAGCATTCCTCGTACCAGTCAGTGGTCGATTGTGTGTGGATATCGTTCGGTACCTCTATGTTTGTAAATTGCGGGGGTGTTTTTGTAACCAAACTGACTAAATAAATATCGTTTTCAGTTGCTTCATTAAGAGAAATATTGTGCATATTTTTTCAAATTATTCTTTAGGGCATATTTCACAGATGTTTTGCCGGTCGTTTCTTTTTCCGTAAATATGTGGTTTCATCACAAAATTTTCTGCAAATTTTGTGTGCTTAATTTTAACGTTAAAGTCGGATAATATTATATTATTTCTTGTTGTTAACTATTGCGCTACTTATAGTTAACCACAAAATAAATTCAACTTTTTACTTTGAGAGTTCTAATAATTATTTATCACGGATTTAATAAAGGCATTGTTACTTATTTATTTTTCTTCTTGTAGTTCTACTCTTATTGTAGTTTGGAAAACATTGTGGCTATTCTAATTTTTGAAGTAGCTGATGAGAAGAGTGAAGTAGTACTACAGATAACCACTCCTACATGTCTTTAACCAGGAGTGTCATTGTCGGCCTATATAATTGTTCTGTAAACTTTCCTTGTAAAATGGCTTCGGAGATTTCGTATTTTGCATTTCTCATATCGTGCCTAAAGTAAGTCAGCTTTTTATGTCCTTTTCAAGCTTCTTTAGTACCCGTTCCTTTGTTACACATAATGAGATATTTTCAAAATATATATTGAAATCGAAATATTTAAAACTTGATAGTTATCTGTATATGTAAAATTCCTAAGCTGTGAGTTTCTTCGTGGTGTTCTGAGTTAGAATTCGGACCGTTATGTCATATAGCAGTACTGAAAGAAAGTTAGCAGCGTACTCACCGCATTCTCAGGTTAAGATTGAGATTTAAGTCGTAACTAATTTCAGTTGAAGTTGAATGGGCTTTTCAGATGCGAACTTTAATTTCCTGTGCTTGGTTTTGTGTTGTCTTCCTAAATATTTGAATTAGTAGATTTTGTTGATAGGTCCTATTTAAGTGAAAAATATGTTATGACGTTGAGATTTCTTAGAGATCAACTTATTATTGTACCTTTTCATTCACAGCCGTTTTATTTGCCAATAAAAAAAAAATATTTTGCAAAAGAAGTAATTTATTTAAAAAAATTGGTTAGAAATTAAAAACAAAAATTTATGATTTTTTTTTATATATTTAATAATTTATTCGCCAAACAACTTATAATCATGTGTATCTATATCTTACGAGATTGCATATACGAAAACAATTCTTACAATAAAAAAGCCGAAACAAACCTTCTCGCCGTTTTATCGGCAACTCAATTCAACCCCAAAACCATATTACTCGCGCCACCTCGAGCGCCAATTGTTTTATCAAAATTACTAAATCTGCTCGCGATGCGTTTAGACCTCTCTTTCCACAACAATACAATCCACCTCCCGTCTGCCCTCCGTAAATCTATTACAACTGCCAGTCTTCCATTTCACTAACACAGCTTCCATTTTAGATAACGAAGTAATTTTACGAAAACGAATACCGCTTGCGGAGTGTTGCGTTTTTTATTTCATATTTGGCTATTTTATTCTGAAATCTCAGTGAAGTTTGTTACGAGGCGCTGTTTTACACTCATTTCAACAATAACAAAAAGAAACTATGGAGGATTATGCTACGGAGTATAGCTAATTTTTGTAAAGATTTCTTGTATAACGTGAGCATTCACTAGTGATTTATTTTTAATTTAACGCTTAAGCGGGTGAAATGGGATTCAAAATGTATAAGGAAAAGAAATTATATGGCCATGGGAACTAAAAAGTTCATAGGAGCTTTCTGAAAACGTTATTAATTAAAATATATTTGTAACAATATTTGTTTGCATGCTCATTTCACTACTAAGAGTTCCCAGGAGTCGATTTCCAAAAAAAATAATAAGGGTTTTTGGAAATTAATCTTTTCCTTCTTCTTATTAAAGTCCTGAACCAATTTACAGTTTAAATTTTAACATATGAAAAATCAATTGCTATCAACTGTGTGTTTCCTTCAGACAATTAGGTTTAATTCAGTAATACTTACATAGCTTTCCGCAAACTGTATTTAATAACGTTGCAACTGTTTTCCTCTAAACTTATTATTAATTTCCATTATAAAAAATTCATATGTGTAAACTTTTGATAAGAAAATTCGTTTCGACAAATATCACTTAACTTAAATACATGTCTTCAGAAGGGGTACAATTTCCAGCGGTGAAAATAAAAATAGATGTGTAAAAAACAAAAGTTTTCAGAATATGATCTCGCAATATTCAAAGACGGGTTAAAGACCGTTCTGAATATCCTCAATAATCCGCTCCATGACCTAACTCAAATAAGTAGTTCCTCATATCCTCAGATCTTCGTCTATTTTTCCGGCTCGCCACATGTATAAAAGCTAATAATTTATATCGGTCCTCGCCCAAGATGCCAGGTTCATAAATAATCGATATAAAGAGGGCGTTATGCGAGGTTGTAACGGACCACTTTACTTGAGTTATTATCCTTTGTTATACGATGCAGAAAGATGATCGTATAATGTTTGATTTATTACTTTTATCGGATGTCTACACTAGAAACGTGTATGAGATGGTTCGTGGATTTATAATCTTAAAAATTAACCGACGAACACTCTGATTTACATGAATTTTAAAACATACATATCAATTAATTACTTTTTGACCTTTAAGAATTACAGGTTCAGTTTAATTTCACATGATTTTTTTTTAAGATAAACTTAACTTAATATAAAATTAAATTTTATGCATTAGCCAAGGAGCAAAAGATGTAAATGTTTTGAAACGAGTGGTTTATGAGAGCGCTATATAAAATACGTATGCAATAGGAAGAAATATTAAATCGAGTCCGACAATGTGATATTTAAAAATATAAATTTAATTATTTGTCGCAGTTCCCCAGACGCAATGGATATTGCTATGAGATTATTAAATATTGTTAAGAAACTATTGAGTCATTTGATTATTTCAGGAGTTTTTGGCAGGAGTTGCAGTGTGTGAAACAGGAATAATGTTAAGCTATGTTAGGCTAGGTTATGCTAGATTAGGTTAGGTTGAATCGGTTAAGTTAGACTATGTAAGTTTAGATTAGGTCAGTTAAGGTCGGATTAAGTTAGGTTAGGTTAGGTTTGGTTCGGTTTAGTTGGTTTAGGTTATTTTGTGTTAGGTTGTATTAGATATTGTTGGTTAGGTTAGACTATATTGCTAACCTAACTTAATTGCTGCCTAGCTTAATATACCCTATATCAGGTTAAGCTAGGTTAGGTTAGCTCTGATTACCTCAGGCTAGGTTAGAAAAGCTCAGGTTACGTTAGGCTAGCCAAGGTCAGGTCAGATTACCTTATGTTTGGATAGATTATATTAGGTTAGGTTAGGTTAGCCTATGTTATGTCAGGTTAGGTTAGATCAGGTTAAATTAAGTTATGTGAGGTTAGATTAGCTTTTGTAATATTGTTTGTTATCATACTATCTGCCCATTTTGGGCATATTTAACGTTGCCTGAGTATTTGATGTAAGGCTCTATTAATAATTTCATTCCCAACATAAACATGGAAATATTCATTTACTTGGAAGTTAGGTGGTTTACTATGTAAACATACATTTATTGATCGGTGTTAATATATATGGAAATAAATATATGAAATAAAAATATGTTGAGTTGTATTCTTGCATATGTCAACATTTATTCACAATTTGCAGACCATTCCACATCCCAGAAGCGTATGCGCAAAGGATTATACAATTGCATAGTAAAAAAATTTAAGCAAAATGGACCGGTTTTGCGCTTACAATGGGCTGACTCTCAATTAAAGTGTCTTATTTGTCGTTTCATGTAAATTACAAAAGTATTGCGTTAACATCCAGCAGAGGTGTAAAAGAAAGTAAATAAAAGAAGTTAGGGGAGAAAATGTTGTCAAAGGGAATGTTAGTGGATAAGTACGAATCACTTTAGAGTCTGTGAGTATATATGTATGTACATACATATGTAATTACGTACCCATGTGTGCCTTCCAGAGCTTACGAAATTTGATAAGGCCTTTAATTGACTACGGATTTTTTAAATTTATTATTGTTAAAAGGAACAAACAAAACAACAAAGTTTCGAGTTCGGAAATATGTTCCAGCCTTGTTCAGAAATCCGTCCCACCTTCAGTTATGCCATTAAACATTTCAAACTGGGGTTTTACAAAAACTAATGAAAGACTAATTGGACCGGATACCTTGTGTTATATTCGTATAATGTTAGTTAGAATGGAAACATTATTTCTGGAAATAAAGACAAAAAACTAATTTTTTCATATACTTAGAAGCTTCTGGTAAGCGCGTATATTAAAAATCTGATGAAAATTTTGTTTGAAAGAATTTTCGCAAAACTGCTGATTCGCTTTATGTAAATTTTCTTGCAACTCCCTAACTTACTATTGCAAGCGATCCTTTTTTCCTACATAACATTGATCGAGTCGGTAGTTATGAGTATTATATAGCATTGCCGTCGTAGAATCGACGAACATGCAGTTATTTTTTCTCATTAATAACTCGCCTATATTGAATATATTTACCTAAGCTAATTCACTGGAAATTTGCACTGATGTAGCCACATTGACATAACGCCTTTTGCATAGTGTCTGTCAAAAATGCAAAGAAATGATGCAGAGACTGATTCGCTTGGTCTAAAAATAAACTGTTTTTTTTTCAATATATCTACTATCGTCTAATTTCTGAAACATTAGAGGTTAGTACCATAACAATAAACGAAGATTCACCTTAATTGTTTTTAATGGTGAACCATGAAGTGGGTCTCGAATCTTACGGTAGTAAGAAAAACATACTTTTCACTCAAGTCCAGTGTCTTTTATTGCAACTAAAAGGATTTTAAGAGTTTTTGCCAACGGACTCGGTTTTGGCTATCTTCTAAAGCTATCGTCATGCCATACCAATGACTTTTTTCTTTTTGATAACAGATCTTCTCCAGATTTCTCGAGGTCAGTTTTGATTTCACCGACACTGGAGTTTACTTTCTAGTACACTTTTGTCGATGGCTCCACTTCTTTTCCTAATTGTAAATCACCTTTATTTAGTTTATTTATTTATTATTGGCACACAAATAATTTTGTCATAATTTTAACAATTTAATTCGACAACACGTAATTAAATATATGTATAATTTTTATAACAACACCAAAATCAGTGGGCACAGCGTAATTAATTTGATGTTACCATTATCATATAATATTATTCCGAATAAGAAACATTTCAATTAATTTCAATAAATTCAATAGATCATCAATGATGGAGTTTATCAATGAAATGTATGGTCAAATTTTAAATTAATTATAGTGAATTAAATAACAGTTAATAATGGAATTAATAAAAAAAACAAAGTTTGAACAAACATAGTTTCTGAACGCAACACATAAGAGGGGCGCGGGGGCGTCGTTAGAAGCGCAAGCGGTGCGGATGTTTTAGTAGCCATGCAACAGTGGAGTGGAGAGTACCGCGCTTTTGCCGTCGAGGCGTACATTTCGAGTGGATTTTCGCTGTCTGTAGCACGCCGTCGATTTAATAATCGTTACAGTATTCGTCGATTACGTGATGGACCATCGATCAACCTCATTCAGTCATGGGTAGCAAGGATCAGAGCTACAGGATCAACATTAAATAGGCCCAGGCCAGCACCTACACCATTGGTAGCCACGGATGAAAATGTCGAGCGTGTTATGGTTTCTGTCGTTGAAAATCCCCGTTTATCACTGGGTACACGTTCATCGATATCGGGAATTCCGAAATCAACTTTACAGGTAATAATGCAAAAAAAGTTCAAGTTTCATCCATATAAAATTCAAATTGTTCAAGATTTACACGATTCTGACTTTGAATTAAGAAAAACTTACGCAGAGGTGATGTTATTGAGATTTCGTACTGCTACCCGGATGGGTAACATATTCTTTAGTGACGAAGCTCACTTTCACGTTGGAGGATATGTGAATAAGCAGAACTTTCATTACTGGGATGTCCACAACCCAAGACAAATGCATCAAGGGCCTTTACATAAGACTAAAGTAACAGTCTGGTGTGCCATGTCTGCATCTGCAATCATAGGGCCTTATTTCTTTGAAAATCAACGTGGCCAAACTGTAACTGTGAATTCGGAGAGATATGTCCAGATGTTAAATGGCTTTTTCAGAGTAGAACTACAGAATAGTCCATTCTTCAACCAAAATACATGGTTTCAGCAGGACGGGCCACAGTTCATACTGCTAATGTGTCCATGAATGCAGTGCGGCAGTTATTTCCAGAAAAAACATGTCCCGAAACGGGACCGTACCGTGGCCACCTAGGTCACCCGATTTAAGCCCATGTTACTTTTTCTTATGGGGATACTTAAAATCCGTTGTTTACAAAACAAATCCGAGCACTGTGGCACAACTTAAAGAAAATATTCGAGCCGAAGTCAGTAGGATATCCCAGTCGCTCTGCAAACGCGTTTTTGAAAACATGCGTGCTAGACTTGAAGAGTGTGTCAGACTCGATGGCCGCCATTTGGAAAACGTGGTTTTTAAAAAATGAAATACACATTTGTTGTTATAAAGTTAAAATAAACCTACTTTGTATTAGAGGTGTAGTTTTTTTTACAATTTTTCAAACATTGAAATCTGTATTTACGGGAGCAAAAAATCATAAATTTATTCGATACTTTGATAAAAGAAAGAATGATACATATGCGGTTTACTGTTATTACATGGAATGTTAAACTCAATGTGCTAGAAAAGTAGACTGTTTTCCATTGTATTGTTTAAAATTATTCCTCGAACTGATATGATGTCGAGATCTTTTTGGAGTTGTGCAATATCTGAATCGTTTTCTATCATATTGTAAATTTTGAAATTATCTGCGAACATAAAATGCTTGGCATGTAATAATTATTTGCTTAATTCATTTATAAAAATGCCGAATAATAGTGGTCCGAGGTGGGAGCCCTGTGATACGCTTATTTATAATTCACGTTTACTAGATGAGAAAACTTAATTACAACGCGTTACTTCCTGTTTGCCAAATATGATTGGATCCATCTTAACAAGTTCCCATGTATACCGTAACATTGCAATCTGTATATTAAATGAACGTAGTTTACTTTATTAAAGGCCTTACTGAAATCAATATAGATTGTGATGACTTGCTCGCTTTTATCTAAATCGTTTGCAATATCCCTTATGCATTAAACCATATTTATTGACGTAGATAATTTTGGTAACAAGCCATGCTGGTTGGAGGTGATATGTGGTTTATTATGATAATAAATACGTTTATAAATAAGACACTTAAAAACTTTACCAAAAATAGGTAGAATTGATATAGGATGATAATTAACTACATTGTTTAAATCGCCTGCGTTGTGAATAGGCGTTATGTTAGCCGTTATGTTTCCATTTCCATGAATAGGCGTTATGTTTCCAGCACTTAAGAAACTTACCTATGTGTAATGATAGATTGAATATGGAATTCAGCGGAGTTGCAAGTGTATGGGAGCAATTATTTATAAAGATGCCAGATATTTGATCAGGAATTGGTCCTTTCTCTACGTCGTAAGTTTCGAAGAGTTTTAATAGTTTCTTTCCGAGATACGATAATCTATCTAACGTGTTTCAGTCAATGAGTTTCAGCCAATGATTTCGGCCATTTGTGTTTTTGTTAATGATTTCGGCCATTTTACATTTATTGACATCATCGTCTAAACTCTTGCTGTAAATAGAACTGAAAAAATCGGCAAAAAGGTTAGCAATGACCCATGAAGCTCACTTCGGATGGAATATTGTTAGAATTTTTATATCTGGGTATTGCCTATAACCAGAAGAATTTTGAGTTATTTATGATTTTACTCTCAATGTTACTAAAGTAGATTTTATAGCAACATTTTATACATTGTTTAGAGCGAGATTTTAACATATCGAATGTTAACTCATTCATTGGATTACCGTATTTTTCTTTTATTTTTTTAAATTTATCCTTTTTTGCTATAAGTTTTCTTAGACTACCAGGCCGGATATTTTATCGATTTTGAATTTTTTTAGGAATGTAATCAGATATTCGTTTAATGAATACTCCGTAAAATTTATTTAATGCATTGTCAATATCTTGATTATCACTTAGATCTAAAATTTAATTCCAATACATTTTATTTGTATTTTCATTAATTTTAATATAGTCGGCTTTTTGGAAGTTAAACTAATGCAGTTCCCCAATAATTTTTTCACTTCGTAATGGATTTAATTTTCCAAAGCCGGATGGTAATCATCTAATTTACTAAGGGGTCGTTCGGAACATGAACATTTTTTACCTCTTGGCAAGGCACAATTATTTTTAGCGCGCCAGTCTATTTCAGGGACGTTAAAATCCCCAACTACTAAAATATCTGAAGTTGGATTGGTAAAGTAAGAATTATCTAAATTTGAAAGGAAACTGTCAAGCGACTTCGGGAGTGGAGCAATATAAACAGCACAAAAGTTAATAACTTTTGGTCCTGTGTTATTGAGGAATTTGATAGGAATCCATATATCTTCTATATCACTCTCCCGCGTACTTTTCAGAATATATTCATATTTCTTTAGAACAGCAATAAGGGTTCCACCACCATTAAATTTCTTGATTAGTGGGGCAAGAGCCCTATCACGGCGAAACAACTGGCGCCTCCAACAAAAAGCTTGGAGTCATAAATATAGTTAGTCAACCAATTTTTAATTAGAATTATTATATCATAATTATAATTTAATACTTCCAAACAAAAATTTGTGGTCTTGGTCCTCAAACTTCTAACGTTCTGATAATATACATTTAGCAGGGCCATAATTCAAAGTTATGAAGTATTGAAATGACTAAAAAGAATAACCTCTACTTAATTCTATTAAGTTGTTCAGTATTACATATAATGTGACCTGGCGAAAGTTCTCATCTCTTTTTCGATCCTTTTTATTAAATTGGTACTTATTTCCTCCTTCAAACTGTCAATTTTTTTGTTAATATAGACTGTTAATTTTTCGAAGTCGACAGATAATAAAGACTGGTCGTCTTTAGCAGATGTCGATACAAGTTTTGTATGTTCGTACTCTGCGCACTTGCATTTCTTTTTATTCATGGGTAACACCTCTCTAAGCGTTTTTTCACGTATCCCAGCGCAGCTAAAGTGGAATTAAATCAAACAACTAGAGCATGTTATTAGATCAATTAGTTTAATTAAATCAATACATTTAACGCAATTGTTTGCCATATCTCACTATTAATTTTAGTAACAACTGTCTACTTTATGCTGAGTTGTTTTTCGTTAAGCTTATCATTATTTAAACGTTTACCTTATCGAATGCAAAATTCGATAATATTTTGTCGTAAAAATATTTTGAGCAAGGATTCGAACTCGGGTCCCGTCGTTTATGATCCAGGCACTGTACGGCCACCGCAGCCTAAAAATCAAGCAGTAGGCGTAGTGTGTGACAATTTATCGTGCGTAGCGTATTGACACTTTCTATTGTCTTATCGTCTTCAAGGTCCTTTGCATCATTGGATGTACACAAATAAATTTACCAACTGTACAGTTTAGTTACTCAGTGGAGATTGTGTTGTTAATATTGAATGAATAGCAATAAAAGTATTACTTTACACTTAGTGAATATGGTAATAAAATAAAGAGAAGATATTTTTTTATCTTTCTGTAATGACCGCACAGACTATGATGATCTTCAGTTCGAATCGAATATTTCGTCATATTAATCGAATATTTCATTTATTTTCAAATTTTTCTAACATTCCTATCAATATATGCGTTTCAAAATTTGATATTGTATATATATTTAATATTTTACTTCTGCTCTACATCATGTATTGAGTATTTCATAGTAGTTTAGGAGTTATTTTAGTAGCGTGGTAAAACAGATTTCTGGTTGTTCGATAATATTTTTGTCACAGATTTTGAAATTAAAAATTCTATAAAATTTTATAAAACCACTATTATTTTATAGTTTTACGTTTTAACTTCTGTCATCAGTTCCCATGACTTCTTATGTTTTTTTATGAACGTAGTCTTCAGCTTATTTTATTAATAAAAATATAATAATCCACTGCGATCTGATGCACTGGCGATATTCCCCGTCAATTGTGTCTGTTCCATCATTTTGTTTCCCTGCGAGCGCAAATACATCATATTAAAAGTCATCAAAATGCGTTCGAAACCTTCTAATTTAAACACACCCTAATTTTTCTTAAACTACTGACCCACATTATAAAGCTTACAGCACAATTCTTAGATATAAAGCGGCCTGCACCAATTTCGTATTTTACATTTAATTTATTTGATTAAGATTGATATGTATTTTTATATGTACTCTTTCTTTCATGAATGTAGTCCACTAATTTATTTTAATTATTAAAAGTATAATAATCTCTCACCAAGCATGCCCATTTTGTTTCTCCGTTCTCCTTTGCGCGCACGTAAATTTCAGCAATCTGAAATGATTAAAACAGCTGTGAAATTTATTTTAATGAATACTAACCCCGTCACTTTTGTCCCACGAGCGTTTTTTTTAACTTACAATTGTTACCGTGGACTTATTCATACAAGATAAATAAAAGCTGTCGTATACTTTCATGTATGTAGCTGTAATGATTTTGTCAACGTTTGTCACTAAAGCCCTCAGACCAGCGACTTTTTCTCCAATTACTTTAATATCCTAACCTATATTGCAAAAAAATTAGTATGTATATGTACTGCTTATGGCAATGTGGAAACTGTAAGGTAATATATAGCGAAAGCTGTATATACATAGGATGAATAATTTTTGCAAGTCAAATGAACCTTTAAAAAATCTGCAAATCAAATGAATCTCTAAAAAAACATTTTCTTAAACAAAGAAACAAAATTTTCTTCTTCATCAAATTAGAGTGATTTCAAATTCCTGAAACAATTTACAGTTTAAACCTTAACATATGAAAAACTAATTGCCATCTGGTGTGAGCAGAAATGTTTCTTTAGAACAATAAATTTAGTTCTGTAATAGCTTAGAAAGGTTTCCGCAAATCATGTTTAGTAACGTTGCAACTGTGTTTCGTCTAAGCTTATTATCAATTTCAGGTATAACAAATTCATATGTCCGTATACACTTTGATAAGAATTGGTATTCCTTTAAATAATTTAAGGCATTTTACATTTATTTTTATAAAAAAAGTTATTTGTAAGTCATATTTTACATTAATCGGCCGAATAGTTGGCTTATAAAAATAAAAGTTAAAACATAACTTATTTTCACATATATTATAATAGGCGGAATAAGTTAGAAAGGATTTACATAATAAATAATATTTACATATACCTTTTAATCGTACGAATAACTTTTCAATGAAAGCTTCCAAATAGCACTTAGTCACTCTACGCCTACTATGAAATATTGACATGATCTAAATTGCACCAATGATAAAAATGTATCCGTCTAATAATTAAAACATATTTGTTTATGTGACCTTTGCACCACTGACCTCCTAGGGGATCCCACAAAACTTTGGAGATTAATTAAATTGATTGATTAAATACATTTAATTATTTACTTTTAAAGAGCTTTACGTTTGGCCATTTAATTTTTATTCCATGCTAACTTTGGAATCCTTAAGGGTTGAATTATAAAACCCTCTTTTTAAGAAGATGCTCAAGTTATATAAGGAAAATATGTGCACAAATATCAAGTTTCTAAAGCCTTGTAATTTTTTCAGGAGACAATCTTCTGTAAATTACACATACGAGAATATCGGTACATGCTATGTAACAGCTAAGCTTATTTGATCCCTGTACCGACGTACTTTGTTCCGTCTAATTGCGATTAGCTTAAAAGTTCTTCATCATAAAAACTTCTGTAAATTATATCTTTTTAATACGTGTCATATCTTGTCTATACTTTTTTACCGTAAATGAGTCTCATTCATACTTCTAGTAAATTTAGAAACTAGAACAATAAAAAAATTAATTCTATAGTTACAGTAGCCTCGCATTGCACATTAAAACTGGTGACAGGTTAATTTCTTTACAATTTTTTTTCAGATTATATTCATACGCTAAAGATTTTAACGGAAACAATTGACACTCTGAAACAGCTTTCAAAACCGTTGTCCTTTATTTTTCGTCCCATTTGTAAGACTCTTTTTTACTGTTATCCTATTCGCCTTATCAAATCGTATCTTCCCAGTTCTTGAAAACTTCAATCTTCAAGCAATTCTATATCGTTACTTTTGGTATCTAAAGGAAATAAATATTGTTTCTTATACCAATTAATTTGAACCAATAACTAAGAAGTTATGAGAATATCTTTGATTACGAGCAGGAGAAATAACTATCACAACAAAGTATGAAATAAACTACCCGTTGCATTGATCTATCTGTCTACACGGGTTAACCTCAGTAACACCTGAAAAATTTTGGCTCCAGTCTTCGATAATGGATAGATTTGATTCCAAGAAGGTTCAAGTATATACTTAGTGAATGTTTTGTATAAACTAGTCGGTCTCTGATGATAAAAAATGAAGCATTTTAGGAATTTCTAGGCGCGTACTGCGTAAACAACTCCGTCAAAGACATGTGAAAAGAGTGTATGGCAAGATTTTTTGACATAATAGTAGTACAAAAACTATAGTAATATAATATAAACCTAGCTACAAAAATAATCAATACTATCGAGAAACACTTCGCGATGAAATTCTTCAATTAAAAAGAGTGATTTAGATAGGAAAAGTGAGATCTTTTTAAATTCAGTTCGTTTTAGTTTCATATATTAAAATTAATTGAAAGTTAACAAATACATTAAACCATTTGGATAAAAAGTTTAAATTTTATCAAAGTATTTTTTTGAGTAAGCCTAACGAACACTCTATGCTGCCTTAAGTGTTCATAAGGACAATTTCTTTCTGGGTCTCGATGCGGGATGGTTGATCGCGCTCCCCTGTGTAGTATTATTTGATGAAGTAAATAAAAGTGTATGATCAGAGTCCTACTTTGCAAAATAACGGTATACTGTTATTCAAATAAAAAAGTGTTTTCGCTGTGATTACTCAATTTACGTGGGTGAAATATAATTAAATAATGATAATACCTGATAAATAATTGATTATATTTATAATTTTATTTTCGAGAATTCCGTAAATGTAACCCGTTGCACGTATCAAGCGTAACATGTAAGCATAATCTTTTCGTACCTACGTATCAAGGCGAGAAATACTTGACGTGGCGTGTGAAGAAATATTTTAATCACTGTTTAGGTATACTCTAATATTCACTAGTGCGAAGCAATGCCGTGTCGTAACGCTTTGTTTTGCCTATATCTGTGTATATGCCTTATCTATCCAAACTCGTTTCATAGTTTCAGTATAAAAAATAATACTGCATTTGAGACATAACGCATGTAGATACAAAGTATTATAACACAGACGGAGATGAACATTGCGAAATGTAAAGGGACCATAATATCCCGCAGCGCATTCTAATTCAAATATTAATTTTCATCAAGCTTACGAATGCTGCGCATTTCATATTTACATACACTTATTTACATATATATGTAAATAAGTGTATGTAAATATGAAATGCGCGTATGCATATGTCTATAATATAATCTGCCTTACGCCCGCATACACACGTACATTAGGATATTTGCCTTTCTTCTGTACATACATATACCAACATAGCCCGACATATCGTATTAAGGGAGTATATTGGCTTATGAGTGGTACCTATACAGTAGCCGTAAACGTAATTCAATACGTTGCCAGTAATACTCCACCGCGTTGTCTCAGTTAGCAGAGCCGCAGGCTAAAGAGTTTCTCTGCCCAACCAGATTCATGGGCTGCGTTCACTGCGCTCTTTGGGCTATAGTTTTCATGCACAGAAGGGTTAACGAACTTAGTAAAAATAATTATTTTTATGAATATCCTGTAAGAGTTTTTATGCACAGAAGTTCTCCAGAGTATTGATTACGCTACAAAACACATTTAGATTATTAATCCTTCCAACAATTTAGGTTGGCCATTACTAAACGAACCATCCTAATTCACAATGCTATTTTATTTTAAGGGTTCTGTATCTCAAAAATAAAAAAGGTCTCTTATAAAATTACTTCATCTGTGTCCGTCGTTATGTCCATTTGTTTTTCATAGCATTTTTTCTCAAAAATTTTAATACGAATATACTGAATATTTGGCATAATGTTAAAAACAATAGTTTGGCATACAGCAAACGAATAAAAATATTTTTATTAAAAGTTATAGTGGGTAAATAAAATAATCGGATTTTATTATTTAAATACGTATGTATATATATCTAATTGGAAGGAGAAAACTAAAAGGATTTTAATACTATTTATTTTAGAATTTTAGATGATTTATTTATAGAGAAATTTCTGAATGTACACATATATTTTTTCAGAATAATTTAGACGTAGAACTTTGAAATTTGGCATAATGATGAAGCCTTTTAACCAGCATATATTTCACGAGAAATCACCCAAAATTATTTATAAATAAATTTAGAAGGGCAAACTGAGTCTATGATTTTTAATTTAATTTCATATATCATATAGTACATCAGTTATATGAGCAAGTTGTAAGGATTCCCAGATTTTGAAGCTATTTTATATAAAATATTTCCAGAGAGGTTGTAGAAAATATCCGCAAAAACAGGTTCCTCCTCTCTGCTTCCAAAAAAGGATGTCACTAGAAATATATCTAAACTTTACCGAAAAATATAGCCATGATTCTAAATTTTATAGATTTCCTTCAACAAAAAACGTGATTAGTCCATATATTTGGCCTGTGTGAGCTTGTATAATGTATATATATTAAATGGATTAAGTGAGATCAAACTATATTTAATAAGGTTGCAACTGGGTTTTATTTAACCTTATGAAATGTTACTTCCGTAAGAACTATTAAAAGCTTATCAGCTTCAATTATAAAAAAATTATATTTTTGTACATGCATATGCGTATTATATGTCGTGTATCGTATTTTTGTTCTATATTCTTTTCATAAGAAAATTCGTGTCGACAAATATGTCAGTCTTATAGTATATTAAGCTTTTGTTCGTAGATTTGTACGCGTGGAATTGGTGTTTCTTTAAATTAAAGGTATTGTAAATTTATTCCTATAAAGTAAGTACATTGTTAGCCAAATATCATAAAGATCGGTTGAATAGTTATGAAAGCAGAGCAAACGAACAAATTTACATATTGGGCAGTATAAGTAAGAATGAATTTACATATAAAAATATTTACGTATACCTTTCAATCATACAAATAACTTTTAAAGAAATCCTTGAAACGAAACATAGTCGCTTTCCCTCTATTATGCAATAATGACATGATTTAATTGTACTACCACTACATACCTATCTATTTAATAATTAAAATATATTTACTTATATGTCCCTTACACCATTGACATACCTTAGGGCTATCCCTGAAAAATTTGGAGATTGCAATATTCCGTATGAGATTTTATATACAAAGAAATTGTAAAATGTATATTTAATTATTCAAAGTTTTAATCCTCCTTTCATCTCATACAAAGTTTTGATCCTTTATAGAAAACTCTTCTCAAGTAAACACCTACATTATATAAGCTAATTTGCACAAAATTTCTGTTCTTAAACCAGAAATTTAGGTTGTGCGCTTATGTAAGTCACATCATTTTCTTCTATTATTTGTAGCTATAGATTAGCTTAGTTGAAATATTAACTTTAAAAGTTCTTTATCACATAAGTACCTGTATATTACGAATTAGATAGATCTAGTAAGTTCGGCTTTTAAAATATTTATAATACTTATGTCGTTAAGTATTCTAAATTATACCTATGTTTTTCAAATAAGCAAGTTCATAATTCAAAAGCTTAGCCGTTGAAAGCCTCTAAGTTGAAAGGATTTCATCGGTTAAGAATTGATAATCTCCGTGTTAGCGCAGTTTTAATAAACAGGTTACCTTATTATAAACTCTATGTTAGTATAACTCTATGTGTTGGCCCATACTGTATAATAGCTAAGCTTACGTAATTCCTGTACTGATGTACTTATCTACGTGATATAATAAAGCCATTGTAAGCTTCATATTAGTTTAAATTATTCTGTTTGATAGCCTTCCACCCACACATGTATGGTCGTATTGGGTGACTTCCTCCAACACAAATTTTTATGATGATGTAAAATCATATTAAGAAGCAAGTTTTTTTAAAGAATTTAATTCTATTTCTACCCTTATTATGTGCTTTGAGAAGGAACTTTATCAGGAATCGGAAATAGTAGCGCAAAAGCTTGCTTTTGACTTAGACTTGTTCTGCTTTTTTCGATAATAATCATTTAAGTTTGTTTTATTCTGTGTGATTTTGAGGAAGAATTAATTTAATTTTGTTATAATCTGATTATTTATTTAGTGGAGACGTTTAGATTTTTTGTAGGTTTTATTGAACTGCAAAGTTTAAAAAGGAAATTTAAAGTAATTTTTAAATTATTAAATAAATAACCATATTTTTAACCAATGTGTTTTAGATACCTGATACAATATGAACAGGGGTTAGTTACAAGAGGAAAATCTGATTACGGAAAAAATAACTGAAAACATAAAATACCTACATAAACAGTCTGTAAAATTAATTACGTTATATACTATAGGATACTCTATGGATAATGACGAACCTAAGGACGCCCATTTGTCCAAATTACTTTAATAGTTTATTCTGTACGAGGGATCAAACTTACTCACATACATACATAGTCTGTAAAATTCATAACGTTATATAACCTAGGATACTCTCTGGATCAAGACGAATCTTAGGACACCTCATTTGTTGAAATCATTATATTAGTTTAGTCTGTACGAGTAAACAAACTAACTCACATACATACATACATACATAGCTTCTGAAACTCATAATTCTTCCTCTATCGTAGTCTGTTAAAATACCGCATATTTGGTATTTACTTTCTAATTTAAATGTAACATTTGAGATTGAAACAAAATGACAGGTTAAATCTGCATCAAGAGAACAAATAGTAAAAAATAATGATAAAATTTATTTCAGGTTTATAAAAGAAATTTACAACAAAGAAGACCATGCGCTCATTGCTATTAACTGCCGTTATCCGACAAATGTGGTGCTTGTTTATTTATGTAGATTTAACTTGGTTGTGTATTTTTTTCCTTTATATTATTAAGTTTGGATATAGTGTAACCATACGTGCATTTGTTTATACCGATTGACAAAATCTGCAATTAAAAAATTGTAGAGAAGATTTAAATATAAACTATTAGAATTTTCTTTTTTAAATTTGAACTGGGCCGGTACTATGTAATTTTATTTTGCTTAAATTGTAAAGAGCCACTACGAAAATGTAAAACTTGTAATGAAAATGCAAAACTTGTATTGAAAATGTAAAATATTTTGGATCCGAATTCCAACACTTATCATCTCATGTCTTCCGAGTAATGGCTAAACAAAAGAAACTCCTCTTAATCTCTTAGTTTTAGGGGAGCTATATTATGCGGAGAATTTTTTGTCGTATGCGCCATAATATTATAGAATCAATTAAATATAATTTTGTTGAGGTATTTGTTGACGATTTACCGTTTTTGTTTTCTTTGTTAAATACATTATTGTAGGAAAAATTAAGTGGAAGAAAGAAAGTTGTTATAGAAATTAATTTTCAAAAATATACTATTTGACAAATTATTGGTCTTCTGCTCTGATAGTCATCAATTGATAGAAAATTAATTTAAAAAATTAATTTGCATTTCTTCGTAGATATTTATGTACGTTCATAAAAACAGCCAGGAACTCATATCATTTTTTAAAGACAAATTAAGATCATAATAAATTTTAAAAAAATAATTCTATTCTATCATAAATAAAATCTCCGCTATATTAAAATTTGTTTACTTATAAAATTACTTGAGTTATAATAATTTCTTCAAAAGGCGAGGCTGACGTACTAAACGATAACAAAGCGTCCGCGGTGTGTGCAATACGAACTGTTGTTTTCAGTGCCAAAGTAATTAATTTAATTCATGTTGTAGTTTTACTTTTTATATATATATAAATATATAAATTTATAAAAAATTGCTTAATAAGTTCCTTATTTTTATTAAGCTCATTACGTTTTAGCGAAGTTTAATAAGTAAGTAAAACAAATTTTCATGAAGTAAAACACCTTGGAAGTATTGATATGTATATTGCAATGATTTATGAAAAAAATATAGGGAATATTATTTCGTATAAATGAGTCAATAAATTCACGTAACTAAAATCATTTGTTAGGTAAAAATAAACATTTCTGTGCAAGTAGACTGTTCGAATTGAAGATTGAAAAAACTTCTCGAAAAACAGAATTCCTTCCCTTGGTTTTATATTAATCTAAGTGATATCCTAAATAACCGTCAAACCTTCTTCACGGATGGAATAATTTTTGAGAAATTTTAACTTCGAATTGGTAAGGCAGATTCTGAGAGTAAAAGATTAACGGAAACTTAAATACGTATTTGTTAAGATGATTTTTCAAATTTAACATAAATTCTTGCAATACAACAAGGTTAAACATTTTTTTATTTTGACAACAAATACTAAACAAAGGATAATTAATTACGCTTGTAGTGTATATATATATATATATATATATATATATATATATATATCGATTTTATTACCTTTAAGTAATATTTAATACTTCAATAAACTTACACGAAATTTCGTCTTTACCGTAAGTTACATGGTGCCAGATTACAGTGATTATGATTCAGATCTAAAGATAGATTTTTATAACTGTTTTAATATTATTTATAAAAAAATTTTTTTTCTTATTTTATATTATCGTTAATCTGATTCGAAATTTGAAACATGACATTATTGAAAGTTTGAACTGTGAAAAAATCTGCGCCGCCCCCGCACTCGTTGGAAATTAAACTTTTATATTATATTACTTTCATGAAGATTCTAACTGAAAGTTCTGAAAATTAATTGTGGAAAGGTATTAAGTAACGATTATTTATCTCTGAATATATGAACAAGTACTAGTATGTTAAAAAAATTCAAAATTAATTAGGACGACGTTAAATTCATTTCTCCGTAAACTGGCGTAAATAACCTTTCTTTTTCTCTTACTTTGTTTATATTACGAGTTATTACAAGCAAAGTACAAAATACTAACTTTCCAGGGGTTTAAGGACTAATTTCGTTAACAACCCCTTTAATGGCGGTAGCAGTTCGAGCTTTGAAATAATTTTGTCACCACATTGAACCCGTACAGATCAAACAAAATGCAAAGATTTCATGACCCCAAAACTTGAAGGACACTTTGGTGGCTCTTGTGGTCGAGAGACAGCTAAATAAACATAACAAGTTAGCTCTGGTATATACGAAGCATTAATAAGCTGTTACGCAAAATAGTGTTATAAATATTAATATTCATGGACGTTTTACTAATACAAATGTTAAAATTTAGACGTGAAAAATTGACAACCCTAGCTTGCAAAACTCAGAGTTTTAAAACATTTTGGAAAAATATTCAATATTTCGACAAATGCGAAGTCATATCCATATACGAGTATACTATTCATATCCATAAACTCTATTCTTATAGTTCTACAGCATAAAGAGTCACAATAATCGACAAAGAATAGTGAACTCTACGTTCAGGGGATTTTGTAATTTTCCAAAGCTAAATTTAGATCATAAAAATTTTTAAATGAAAATGAAAAAGTAGCATCATTTTTAGAGGAAGATCTTTTCTTTCTAGAAAGCTATGTTAAAAGTTGATTACTTGTAAAATTACTTTGGCCATAATTTTTTTTAACATTAAAGCTCCAGGCTAGTGAGCAAGTCAACAACGAGTGTGCAATAGTTCAACATACATTTTGTATATGTTTCAATGTAGAACGCTTTAGGTGCAGTTATGGCTTTATCAAACCTTCATAGGGCAAGTTCTAATTGAATCGAATAAGAATTTCATACATTAAGGAAATCGTAAAAATAATTGTACTTTCCATAAACTACAGTCTAAATACAAAATTTTTCCCGAGAGTTTAATTTTGACGGACAACTTAAAAATATTCATATATTTTATAAAATTTTAAACATCGTTTTCTTTTGTAAAATATGTTAATTTAGTTCACTAAACAAGTTAGAAATACTCTTCTATTTTAAAAAAAAAAAACTATTTGGGGAACACAGGTATAATGAAATGTTGTAGACAGTCAAGTATTAACGAAGAAGAACCAGCATATCAGAAAATCGTAATATTAGCTAATTTAATACAATAAATACCAGCATCGTAGCAATTAATGAGATCGTTTACGAATTAAACAAAAATATTGCTTCCCACGTGGAATTATTTTGCAATCATACGAGTAATTAACTAGCTGTGTCGATGCGATTTCGTTCGGTTGGAATTCGGTTAAGAAAAATTATTAATTTGCTAATAATTTTTTGCACCTTTTTTCATTTTTGTTCTCTCAGAACTCCATGGGCATAAATTTTGCCCAAACTGGTTATAATATATCTAAGAATATAAAGTATACTAAAAAACTAGTAGATGGCGTTGGCAGTACCAATGTCGTAATATTCACAGTCATTATATTTTTTTATATTAGTAATATCCAGATAAAAAGTATTTATTTCTATATGTTGTTCGATTGTATAAACTCTTATCATATCGAATTTCATTAGAATTCATATAGTAGCTATTGGGTGATCGAAGAACAAATTAACCTACAGAGAAACAAAAATTCTAAAGACAGGTTTTCTTGCTTCTACTATAAATTAATCATAAACATCATTATTATATTTATTCTAATATAATTAATAATTGCTCAAAGTAATTTAAAGTGAAAATATTCACTGAAAATCACTTTCGATGTTTATTTTAAATCTTAAATAGTCTTGTCTGAAAATGACAAAGACGCACACATTGTAAATTATTTTTAAGCCTAATATTTCATAAACAAGATTAAAAAATTAAACTAAACTTTTTTTAAAGTCTTCCAGCGTTACCCAATATATTGAAATACTCTAAAAATGTTTTCATCCCCAGTCTCTAATAAGGAGATCTTCATATGAAATATATACTTGTAAAATTTCATGTATGTACTTTTAAAACTTTTGAAGTTACGAGGGTGTGCCAAACTGAGGGACACAGGCACGGATAAGACGCAATTATAAAAGCCCATATGTTTGATTATAAACTACATTTAATTTCTTCCAAAAATATGAAAATTTTTTGTGCCTTGTCATTCATAATAAATGAATTTTTCTATTGCATTTTTCTTTTTAGTGAGATTAATTTTGATTTTGGCACACAATATAAACGGTTTTTTTAGTCCATATAATATCTTCTCGATAAATCATTATACTGATTCTTTTCCATGAATTTACTCATTGATTTCATTGTTATTTAATACCCACTCATAATCTATAAATTAATCATTTAATTAAGAACACTTAACACTATCGTCCCAATCACAGTATATTTTTTTTGGAAAAAACCGCTTTGACAGTGTCAACGAATTTGTCCAATCCCTTGCATTCTTGTGCTTATGATCTCCAAATTTTAACCATGAAATATGTTCACTTTACCAAGATTAATAAGTGTAATTTGATGGCGAAGGCGTCTTTAATTAAGGGCTATCTTCTAAAGAACCCTCGTCAAAACTTAAGGTTCTCCGGGAACCTAAACAAACACCCTATGATTATATTTAATGTGTAAGAGGCGGTGATATGTATGAGAATGGGTGTATTCTTGAGTATAGTTTTGTTTGTTGAAAGGTGGTCGGAATAGGGGATGGAGTAATTTGTCAAATAGGTGCCGAAAATGTGCGTGAACGAAAATACCAAAAATCTACCGGAGATATTTAAGTTGGACGGAATTGTAATAATAATTAATTAATTTAAAAAGCTTACAATAAGGGAGATCTATACATATTTGCTAAAATAATAATTTCACACTAATTAATAAATGGTTTTTGGATGAAATTTAAGGACTTTTCTTAACGGTTTTTCCCGTATAAATTCATTTTACTTACATACGTTTCACATCAAAGTTTTAATTAGTCTTAAAGTACGTGTTATATTTACAATTTAAATTTCGCTGTAAATGTGATTGATCTAATTTAATTTTTTGCATGGGTCGGTATTTGAGCTATTCTCAATAGTTAAACAATTAATTTACCCTCATTATTATTTAAGTTATGTTATGGGTATTTTAGTTTTATTTGGATACATTTCTTTAATTTTTTCAATTAAAAAAAAATCAAACTAAATGAAATATTAGTATTATGATAACATGTAAATAAGAAAAAGAACAAATTCAATTGTAATAAAGGAAAAAAAACATATTTTTCATTTGGTATATTGTTTAACATAGGATATTCAATTCATTTTTTGAAAAACAATGTTGTTTTTAAATTATTAAGTTAAAAGAAGTAATTTATATTTTATTAGTTAATTGTATTTTAGAAAATTAAATAATTCTTACAGACAACTAGTGACGGTGCAAACTTAAGAAAATCATTTGTGTTTTGTTATTTAGATGAGAATTTGTACTTGACAACGTTCAAAGGATATTGAGAGTCCTAAATCTTTTACGAATTTTCAAACATAAATTTTTTAAGGACACATGTTTTAAGTGCCCTAATAAAGTTATTTAATATATTTTTGTAACCGTAACGTTTGTAACGTTTCGGCTAGAGATGAAAACTCATAATGCTAAAAATCTCGGAGAAAAATAATTTTGAACACAAGCTATATTATTTTTATTATCTATACATATAACAAATTTATAAATTTTAAGGGCCTATAGTTTGAAAATATTTGAAAAACATCTGACTTGACAAAGGATAAGTGACAGCACGCTTTTAATCATGTTCGGAATTCTTTGTTGATTTGTGCATGAACCACGTAAAAACTTCTAACCCAATTGAAATGGAGTTTTCAGAAAAAAATGTAAGGTATGACTTAAAATACTAGTAATACTAACTTTTTATTTCAGCGTAACTTATTTACTCAATGAGAAGTTTAATTTGTTATTGAATTAGTACAACAACTAATGGCGATACGTGTATGTTGAATCGCGCAATGAAATTTTTAACCGCACAAACATTGGCCAAATGGACGTCGCCAGTAAATAGTCTTCCATTGCTTAAAATCAATCCACTTAAATGTTAAGTTCAAAGTAGATAATTTTTCCGTCTATTAGCACTTTTTGGTGTGCGACGTGGTGAAATAATTAGAAGCGGAGAACTATTGACAAAGAAGAGAGGAGATTTAAATTAAGAAAGTAATTCTGGGTAAATCCCGGATTTCGGGGGGGGGGGTTAAATGATCCATTTTGTACACGGTAGAGCTGTAAGAATTGCTTTTTTATAGCCTGAAGTAATTTTATAGCCTTTATTCTTTTGTATTTGAATAAATAATAGTAGAGAAATTTAAATATTTGCTAATCCAATCCGAGGTTGTTGAATTGTTCGCAATTTTTTTTTTATTTTATATAAAATATTTTCAGACGAAATTGAAAAATGTTTCCTGTCGTGTTTGATTGACGGATTTACTGTAAAGTAATAATGTTAAATTATGGTTAATAAGTTAGTTTATGGTCTTTTTGGAGATGTTCATGAAGACAATTTACGCTATTGTATAATCATGTCATTTGAGCAATTATTTTTGAGATAAGAAATTAAAACTTAGTGTACTTATCAAAAAATATAATACCAGTTTCTAACTAACTTGATGGAGTATAATATCATTGCTAGTAATTCACATGAAAGTGTAGGTATCTCTTGAACTCTGTTTTATTTGACAAATGTGTTATGGGTATTATTAAGAAATGCGTTAATTTGAAAACAAAATAGGGTCATTAACCTTAATTAAAGAAAGTTGAGCAGCTAAGATTATGTCGAGCTTTGGGGAAAGTATTGAATTTTAAAATGTCTTAAAATTAAAATAATCTCCAGCATTGCAACTAATATTGGATGTAAACTTTAGGAACAATACACTATATTAAGTGCTTTGTTCAAGTAAAATGATTTTAAAAATTACACTGGATACTCGAAACTTCGTGTAAACTTATTATATACTTGAAATGAAGTATAATTTTTATTAATTTCCGTCCAAATATCTGTTAGATATTTCACTAGAAACGTCTTGAAAAATTAGAGCGTCTTCGAAATTTGTGCATGCTTTACATTTTTGGTTGCAAAAATATGGATACATTTCTAAATTGAGAGTGCAACTTGGGTGGGTATAAATCCGTAACTGGGCAATCTACATATTTTTACACTTCTTAAAAATATTTTGATCAATCCAAATTATCCAGCATATCTTAGAAACAGATTTACTTACTTGTCTTTATGATTATGTTTCTTTTTTCCAAACATACGAGTATAATCAAGTTTATGAAAAGTTTTTCTCGGTCCAAGCTGCATAATTGTGGAATCAATTTGGAACTTAACACCAGGAACTCGTTTTCTATAAATGTTTTTAAAACTCACCTGGAAAAGTTCCTTCCTTAATTCCACCTTACTCCTCTTTCCTGATGTGATAAGATTTTTAATTAATATTATATTTATACAATAAAAAGACAACGAATGAAATCATTGTCTTTTTGTGCATTTATTTTTTTTTATAAATAGTTGGTTTTTTTTTAAAAAAATTTCAAATTTCCAAATTATCAAATTTGTGATAGTTTTATAAATACTCGTATCTTTTACAGGTTTTACATTACTAAATGTTCACATTTAATAAATATACTTAATTGGAAGAGGTTGCTCATGTAACTATAAGTCCATTAATGTTAAACAAATTTGATGTGACCATTAAAATTTGAAATAAATAATTAAATGTTAATTCATTGTTATTTTACAGCTTATGGAATTAGGCCCAAAAAATAAATTAAACAGACTATTGTACTCGACACAGTTTCTTTATTAAGGTGAGGGTGGTAAACCAAATAGAACTTTTTTTGTATCCACCTAGACAAGTCAATCCATTGAATCTTACGACTAGCGATCAGAAAACTATAGCCCCAAAGTTAAATCGTTTCAATGATATTAATGCGTGTCACAAATTGCTGGCGAAGGTGTCTTTAATTAAGGACCGCTTTCCGTGGCACCCTTGTCAAATCAAGGGGCTCCGGAGACCTAAATAAATATCCATGTACGCCATTCCGTACGTGCGGTATGTATAAGAATGGATACTTTTTAATGTAATTTTGCTTACTAGAAGGTGGAGGTTTTAGTGGTTGAAGTAAAATTCAAGTGTTTTTGCGTAGGAGTAAAAACTCACGTGGTTATTACTAAATTTGTCATAATTTAAAAGAACATAGCAATTTTAGTTAGTCATATAGGGAGATAAGTTTAACCCTAGGAGAATAATCAAACTTTTTTGGTTCTAATGTTAAAGCTTGTAATATAAAGCTTTACTTTCGAACTGAAATATTTTTAATAAGTTTTAATAAACTTCAAATAAATTTTATGTTTTTTATATAAAGTAACTCTTATCTGTAATTTTATATCTCCTATCATTCTTTGTTACCTTGTGACTTTTCTTTCTTTCTTTGACCAAATAAAACCACATTTTTCCAAACGCACAGACAGTTCCAGTTCTACAGATATTTTAGTAATTTTTTATGACACATGTACCATTGCCAAAACATTACTAAAATATTATATGGAATGATTGAACGTTTCTATATTTTTTCTATTAATGACATAAAAATAAAAACTTAGTTTCTTGGTTTTATGGCTTTGCAATAAAGAAACATTGGTTTGTCTAATAACCATGAAACTTTCACAATCATATTATTCATAGTATTTATATGGATGTTGTGTATATCCTTGAAATATTAGATATTTTAATCACGTGTAGTTAATGGACAGTAATTATTTTAATTAAACCATTAAAATCTAAACCATTATAGTTGCATCAATATAACATTTAAATATACCGTAGAAGCCATAACAATCTACAAGTAAATTTAATGGTAAAATCTACAAGTTTATTACAAATTGTAATCTGTCAAAGCCCGCTTTCAGTCAGTAAACTTTGGCCATGGAAATATTTTTGAGTTGAACAAACTAAACTGTTACTGTTATATTAAAAAAAAATTAGGAAGAGTTATAAATGATAATAAAAAATAAGAAAAATTCAAAGATACGTATGTACAATTATCATATATTTTTTGGTATTATGCAATCGATTTAAGCAAAGAACGAATAACTAACAGCTGAGAATACCATTAATAGACTAATATTAATAATTATTATATGAAAACTAAATTAAAATAAAATTCAGTCATTATACTTTTTTTGCTCGGATAAAGATGGGATAAGACTATCTCTGTCATGATATAAAATAGGCAAAGAGGTGTTCATCGTGTTTTTGGGCTACAATTTCAAAAATCGTATATTAGACTTCATGTGACCATTTTGTTTTAACCTGTAGCTGCACTTACTGCACCTACCAAACGGTAATGGCCACATATCGTAAAGCATATATAAATACTTTATTTCAGAAAAAGCACTTATCAAAAAATGGAACCGCAAATGAGAAAAATGCGTGATGGCTCCGTCGCTCGAACCGAAGCGTTGCGACGCGTGAGGCTGTCTTCATTGTTTATCGATTGCTGGTTTTGTTCTTGATTTCTATTGTTTGGGATTGGTTTTATATTTTGTTATTTAAAATTATCTTCTTCTCTTTACAACGTGTCGCTGTCGTCGTTTGGTAGGTCAGGCAGGTGCAGTTGTAAGGCTCACGGCATGAATCAATTCAATTTTTATTTTTAGGATGAATCTATCATATCTGTAAAGATGATAAATACACCAATAGGGATCACGGAACTTGATATCAGCACCATTTGGTGATAAGCTAATAAAATTTTGGTTAGGCTATTGTAATTTGTTACTATGCAAAAACAAAGTGAGTATAAGATTTATTTTATTTATATGAAGGAAAACAGCGAAACATTTAATTCAATATTATATCGGTTTGCTTGTAGCTCTTACTTAATAGCATTACTTAACAGCAAGTTTTCATAGTACTTTACGGCGATTCTTGTTTGTGCAGCTATTTGACTAGTAATTAAATTGTTTTTAAAATTTGGTCCCATTACAACATGGCGTACCTAAAATAATTTCTTCCCTTTGTCAGCTCTGTCTTTTCATAATCTTCCAGTATTTATTGGCTGTCTATTCCGTAAGAAAATATACTGACATCGGGATGTACGCACCAAACGTGAAAGTTTTTATGGCGATGTCTACGTGTCTTGCACTTCTCCATAACGGTTACGGAAATACGCCTTAACATTTTGGGTAAAATCGATTTTAAAATAAACTAGGTCTCAGGCAAAATTAATTCTTCAAAGGCACTTTAAAATAATCGATTTAATGTGAAAGCACACGGTTTGCTACATCTGATACTATTTATTTTAAACTGATTGTGAATACTTGTTTATTATAAAATAAGGTATTTCTTAGTAAATAGAATATAATAGCCAATTAAAATTAAGATGTAATAAAACAGCTTACAGAGATTATACTGTCAGATTATACTAGATTAGGTTAGGTTCAGTTTTATGAATAATTTCTAACAATTTATAAAAAAATCAATATATTTCTTTGATCACTTTTTAGTTTTTCTGTTCATTTATTATACCGATCCACACTGCATTACTTATGATACAAATTACAATACTTAACAATATATATTTATGGACCAATGTAGAACTCTATCAACAAAAGAAATCGTCCGAAGAAAAATAAATTAATTTAAAGTGAAACGTAATATCTTTCAAAGGAATACCCTTTCTTTCTCTCGTAGTTTCGCATTCTGCACCACCACAAATATTCCACGTTGTTCGACTTCTTATTGCGACTGTTTTCATTTCCTTGGTGTGCACATAGCGGATCGATTCAACAAAATAAAGGAGTACGCGAGATGAATTATCTAAAGCAAAGCTTCGCTGCATTCAGGCCAATTACTTAAAGATACAAGATGTACTCGCATCAGTTGAAGCGGTACGAGAAAGCGATTATCTGTATACAAAAGAATTTATCTTTGAACAGAGTCTTTGTAAAGTAATTTGGGACTTTAACATTTATAAATTAATATACATTGAATAGACCTGGTGCTAATTATAGATACATGTTACTTGAATAAAATTATTCACATATATTAATTATGAAACAAATTCCCACCTCGTCCATTTGTATGTACTCGATTTTTGATGTAAATCATCTAATGGTACGTTTGGATGGCAGTTAAAACATCTCGATGACATGATGTGACGTGTCAATCATCCAACTTTGCGTCTTGTCGGCTCTTTCCGACTTAATTCGGACAGTTTCTCTCTGTCAGTGTCTCTTGTCGGTTTTTTCCGACTAAATTCGGCCAGCTTCGCGGCTTGTGAGAAATAGTTCTGTGATTAATTATTTCACAAAAATAAAATAATAGCAACTAAAGCCCGGCATAGAGAAATGTTATCACTACAAGCTCCGTTACATGACCGCGTACATGATTTCAGTAATAGATTAAGTCCTATTTTCATACTTCTTCCTCTACTACATTTAAACATTAACCAATGAAAAAGTCGCACTTTGTCGAGTGGAAATGTGTTTACTACAACTGATGATAGTCGACCGACTTGATCATAGAAGGCCAATAATAAGAAGAGTTATCTGTAATATTGTTATTTAATATTTGTACTGATTTTTATAATCTGGATATAATTTTATTAAGTCTTAAATTTACAGTGAATTTCATTTTATAAGATATTTTAAAAATTGTACTATCAATTGATGTTCAATTTTTAATTAAAGAGTCAGGCGAATAAATTTTATATCAAATTACTTTATTAACACGCACAATATAATTAAATTTATAAATAATTTATGTGTAAAAGATGAGTTTTATAACCAGCATTAATCGAATAACATAAATTCAGACATTCAGAGCCGTTTATAAATTCAGCTCAGCCGCGCACATCGTGTACAGTTTTATATCATAAAGCAACCATTACAGCGTCCAGTGCAACAGTTCATTTAGAACGCAGCGGAGACAGCAAGTAAGCAATCCAGTAGCGAAACAAGAATCCTGAAAGCAGGGCTTAACTGTAATATTACGCTTGATTAGGCAGCAGTGTGATTTACTTATGTTTTTGTTGTATTTTTTCGCTAATTAACTTGTTTTGCTTTTTTCAAAGCATAATCCAATTCTATTTATTTAATAAAGAAATTAGGCTTATAATATAGAACATAATAAAAAAACCCGACGTTATTTTTTAGAATATTAAAAATGAGTAATTTTGCGATTGACAATTACCAAAAAATTAAATCAAATGTATAACAATAACAAACATTTTCAGAAACGCGCATATATTTATAATAAGTAAGGGGTTGTTACTGACAAATGAAGGTAACGATGCAAATGTAATAACGTAGGTAGTAAGTTTTTAAAAATTGTTAGCCAAAAAATTTGTAATCGTTGCACAATATTAATTAAAATGAAATGTTAGCTAACAGAAGTAATGTCATTAGATTGGTTTTGGGTTGTCAAAATTAATGTATTTTTCGCTTTAATCTATCAATATTACATTTTCACATGGAGGATACAACGTCACATAATCTGAACTTTGTTTGATCTTACTAGTTCAAAGAATTCCGTTGAAATAACATTAAATACAATCCCAATTAAATGAAACTACGTGATGTAGTATTATTTCTACTTTCTTATATTACAACATCTTTAGGTGGGATATTAGCAAAGATCTTTGCAAATGATCTTTACTGAATTTCTACAAAATTAACGCCAAATATATTCAATATTAAATACAATTATGAAAAAAAACCTGATTTTCATGAAAAAGATAAGAGATTTGTTAATTATCCGACTGACGTTTTAAATAGAATTTTAAGGTAATTTTTTTCATCCACGTGTAATTCTCGTATAAATTTCAGTTCCCAAACTTTTGTAATTCTAATGACAATACAATAATATGGTACCATCGAATTGATATGATGCTGGAGGAGGGACGTGGTCACAGGGAATTACTAACAGTATACTATTATCGAATTTGAACTTGATCGGCTTCTCTCATCAAATCTTTGGGTTAAAAAAGCATGTTTTGTATATTTATTTGTTCAAACTACCACTTTTATTTATTCAACTCCTCTTACATAAATAGATTTAAAAAATAAATACTCCTTAGAAATAAAACATTGTCATAAATACACAGAAATTAATTTTAACTGGATGTGGGAAATTTATATGCAAAAATGCACTAAAGGTCTATATTTATAGAACGAAGCAGACAACGAAACCAAAATTCTAGTAGTTCTTTCTAGTTATCTCTTGTTATTTTTAATCTGATGTTGGAACGCTGTCGTTAAATAACAAGTAGTTCATCTTCCAGAAGTAACAGATTAATAATGAAACGGAACCAGGATCGCTTTCTTTTTATCTATTTATTTGTCGGTTAAGATTTTTTTTTTCAGGAATGGTCAAAGGTATCAAGTTGAAATGAAAATCTAATTCTAAGTTCTATGGCCTCATAATCTTGTAAAAATTCAAGTTTTAAACTAAGTGTAATAACAAGATACGGTCTTCCAAATAACACCGACTTTGATTCTAACTCACTGATAAAAACTACTGAGAGTACATTCAATCGACCTACAACCTTAAAATTTGATACGATAGAACTATTCTATATGGAATCATCATATGTCAAACTAAAGTTTTTGGTTCTTTTAATTCGATACCAACCTTCGTTTTTCGAACTCATTAACCTTTACGATATTATAATAAAACGACGCGGAACCGTCACAGAGCGAATTGTACTCGCACTCGATAGTAAACTTTTTTTAAAGTACCATATCGCCTAATATAATTATGCTCTTTTCATGATTGTTCTGTGTTATAAATATGTATGTTTAAAGATACCGAGAGTCTTTTTTTGCTTTTTTGCTTCATATTGGTGGTCATTAAGAAAAATATATCGATCTGCATGAATTTACATGAACTCAGCCGAATGTTCATAAAATGTTGTCTTTTTAGTGGTCACCAATACAAACGCTTCTTCCACGAACATCTTTTATTTCCTAATTAATTTAACACAAATACATTGATAAATGAGGCTAGTAAATAAACATGGCTTATGCTTGAAAAAATTGTTCCTGGTCATCGTATCGTCATTATATTGAGAAACATCAAGGATGTGTACTAAATCCGTCAACACTAACCAACTTACTTTTGTATACACAATAACTATTTAAATCTTTGGATCGATTTCATTTACAAAGGTTTTAAAAATCTTTGACGAAAATGAACATCTTACCTTGATGAAAAAACTCTCCATTAAATGATAACTTTCTTCGTTACTTTCTCTCCTGTATTAGTAATAGGCAACAAGTAGAGTAAATTAATACTTTTAAATAACAATAGGTTCTCGTGTCTGTAAGAATACCTCAATATTATTATTGGGTTCCTTTTTGTTTATCATGTTTGGAGATATTATCGGAAGTTCCTTAATAAAAGTTTCTACTGATGATGCAAATCTACAAGAAGATTTTATTAGACTGACTACATATTTTAGAACAAAACATGCCATAACTAAGTGCCCCAAAATGTAAATTGATCACATTTTTCAAAAATATATAATATTGGTGTCCATTCATCGGAGTGCATCGAGTGTGTTCATTGCATATACGATAGTTTGACCTGATGTTTGAGGATAAATTATACTTAAAATCAAGAAATATTAAGCAGATTATCGTGAGTTAATATTAAACTGGATACTATTATTGTAACTACTAAGAAAAGGTTTTATATCTTATACCATAGCCTTTGTATTATATTCACTTGAATATACCAATACAGTTTGAAGTCCATATTGGGCTATATATTACGACAGATTTAAATGGCTGCAAAAGTAACTCATACTGTCACGTGGATATGGCTTCAGTCCACTCAAGAAAGATTATTCAAATGTAATCTCTTCGTTGACATACCGCAATCTACAGGTTCATAATATCTGCCATAGTCATTACGATTGCGCCGATACAATGAGCAATAAATGCAGTTTCGTGTGTCAGGGAGACCCAAATCTTTGCGATCTACAATTACGCATCCCTCGTAATAATTGTCACGTGCCGCTGCCATAGACTTAAATTACTTCGTAAAGACAGGCCCATAGCAACCGAAAAAAATTCCCACTAGAAACCGTGCTAAACGGTGAAATTAGCAGCGTTTTGTTTCTCGTGGGTATTTTTATCCTGAAAACAGTCACAAAATGCCGGTAAAAATAGGTTTAAATTACAATTCGAGAATTTGAAAAAAGGGTGATGTATGTTACCTTCGGTTAATAATTTTTTCTGATACATATTTTTGTTATTTATTAAAAGATACTTGTATTTTCAGTAACTATATGAATTTCAACGTTGTAACTTTGTAGGGATGCGTTTTAAATTACACATATTATCTTTTTTAAATACCTATTTTTTGCTTTGGTTTTGAAAATCTACTAATGAGTACGGTTTCGGAAAAACAGGAAACCTTAAAAGCAAAATAAATTAGTATATGACCATTTACCTATTTCTTCAATAACTCAAAAACTTCTAAACCGATGAACTGAAAACCGGAAATGTAAGTTTGAGTCATATAGTGATTGTATTTAGCAAACGCAAGGATAAGTAATGCAAAAAGGATTTTGTAGACTCAAAAAATTTTAGCATGCTGTTGTATACATGTATTTGTGGTATATATATATATATATATATATATATATATATATATAAATATATATATACATTATATATATATATATATATATATATATATGTGTGTGTGTGTGTGTGTGAGCTTGTGTATGTCTCACGCTGTTAATATAACTAATTTTTGAAACCACTGCTTCTCGTTAGAAAACAGAGTTGACAAATCTTCTAGATAGTCAACTTTCCAAATAATATTTGTCTATGCATATAATAAAACTGTAACAGAGTGAGCTTTGCACATTAAAAACATTTTATAGAGTGATTGATTTAGATATCAATAGAAGCGAAAAAAACTTTTTTAGAATTGTTGTCTCCCTGTCTGTTACTTTGTGCGTGGATTTTGATGAAATTTGGTGTGGTGATAATTTATACTCAATAATAAGATAAGAGAGAAAACAATTGTTACACAGCTATTTTAAAATGTTTTCAAACAAATCACATTGTCTTATCGCTCTCTAAAAAATTGTGTTAAAGGTTTGATTCATTTTCAAAGCAAACAAGGTCCAATTCTTTGTAAAGGTCAATAAAATCGGTAAGCATAACGTAAGTGAAGTTGATTTAATAATATTCGGTACCTTTGAATTGTATTGCGACACAGCTGTCGAAAATTCGTGTTTTCGTATGTAGTCAGATAGAATATAAATGTGATCTTGAATGAGTTGGTATTTTTCTATACATCGGTATCTTCCTATACACGAACAGTACCAATTTTGCTCCAAAGTAATAAACAAATATTTTAAATTAAATTTCTTCAGGAAAAATTTTAATTTTTTTATATCTTTACCTTTTCATCCCTGATGAAGTATAAATCGGTTCTTGCATAATCGTCTTACCAACGCCGATTACCATAAGTACGCGACTTCTTGATACAGTAATTAAATTAAAACAGATTGGCATAGAATGAAGTTGAGATAAAAAACCACAGTAATTTTGAATCATTTCTGAAATATTTAGGGAGTATAGTGCCCTCGAATCTATCTATTGTAATTGCCTTTTGTTACGTAAAAATAACTTTTTTCATTACTTTACATAAATTACAAGTTATTTATGTTTTATCATATCAATATACATGATGTAAATTGGGAACCTTCTTTTTAATTTGGTTAGAAAATAATGAAATAAGATAACGAAACGACAAGATTACATCTACGGTCGCATACAGTCGTCCATGTTACTGACTATGTAGTTTCGCTTAGTTGCAATAGATGGCGCACATGAATTGGTGTTGTCATTTCCCATTTGGTCAATTTTCCTTTGATCGTATCTTGATATTTAGGTCACTGCACAGACAGGGATCATTGCAACAAAATATTTAAATCGCTTATAATATTCGTTACCACGTTATTTCGACACACGCAATAGGTTATACGGATATTATAACACTGGAATCTTGTTAAAATTTAGTATGAAATTTCCAATTTTTTTTCTGCTTTCTAAAATTTTGTAATTTTATTTAATTTTTGATAGCATTTCTTTGTAATTAATATTATTTGTTTTTGTTTACTGGTGATTATTATCACAAATTTGTATATTATTAACATTAAAAATTGTTCCACCTGTTAATTAAATTAATGCTTTTTCGAACATTATATATTCTGCAATTCAATTGAATGCATTGCGATTTATTATTTATATTATTGTAATGATAAATATGATCATATTGTTGGTAAAGTCTATATAAAATAAAATATTTATGTAAGTAATACTTTGATGGAGTGTTAACTTAAGAAAACAATTTTAATCCATCGTGACTTATATTCGTTTACCCCATTAACGTTAAATAACTAACTAATATTCCACTTAAATAATAGAACGGTTCTATTATTCCTATTGTAGACAATTTCACTTCAAATTCACATTTGGAATAAAAAGTTTACGTAGCTGAGTGAAAGTACGTGTACAGCCAATTTCATTCTATACTCTAGCACGTACTAGCGGTGCCGATCGGAAACGTAGTTTCAATATGTATACGTTGCCTCGTACCCGCTATCTGCCTTAAAATCGTTCTTTTACTCGCATTTACATATATTGGCAATAACTTTTCTTTATGTTATGGGCGTGCTCATACTGGGCGTACTTATTGCTGAACGAAAAGGATGTTATTTATAAAGACGGCAAATGGTGATAGTTTTCCTCGTTTCACAGTATTTGACGAGTTGAGGTCACGCTCCATTGGAGTTATTTGCTACCTATTCATAATTTCTCTTTAGGTCTATTACGAATACTATTTTGGTTACTTGAAATGTCAACAGGAAAAGAGGTCTAAATAATTAAAATAACATCAGTATAGAGTAAGTCACAATAAGTTAATTAGGATTTTACTCGATTTAGAAAATCTATCACAGAGGTGATAATTTAATAAAAAATTTGTGATAAAATTATCACATCACTCTACAGCAAGAATAAAATTTCAAAGTACTTTTTGCAGTATGTTTCGATTTGTTTTTTTTAATACGCTTTTATTAGCTTTATTTATATATAACTAAATACATAACAAACTTAGCAAGCCGATTTTCATCCGATTCTAATTATATCATCGATTGGATACTTTGCAATGTCATGGGATTCTAATAAGAATACAATAATATGATACTAACAAGCTTATATGGTAATGGGGAGGGAGTATTTGATAGGAATTTATTAAATGCAAATCCGTCAAGTTTAGGCTCGTTGGACTCAATTCAATGAGTCCCTTAATTAGATATTATAACCAAGATAATCTGGCAATGGAGTAGGAAAGTGGCATCGGAGACTTCTTAGTGGTTACAAAGTAAACCCATAAAATTTGAATTGTTGGAATAGATCCTTCGTTTACAAAAGTACATTTTCTACATTATTTGAAACTAAACTGTACTTATATTCTTTTAGTAAAGTCGTTTAAAAAAAGTTATCTCTGCGAAAATATAAAATGAACGAATTTTTACTGAAAACTGAATTTTAAGAAAATAATAATACTCGTAATTTCACATAAATGAGTTCATAATAATTTATTTCGATGCTAGATAAAGACATGTATACAACTCGTTAGTATTTTCTATTTTTGGCAGATTTCTGCAGATATCCTAATTTATAATTTTATAAATGTCGCACTGAGTTTGGGTGTTTGTTCTTCTAGCCTCAATTGTACACCTTACTCAGCCAACATCTGTAAACGTTTTCGTACGTATGATAATTTGTGAAAATGTTACCTGCACCAAAATTTATTAAGCGTTTAGTAATTCAACGGCTGCTTGTTGCGATGCACGAACTACTTTCATTTATTATGTGCTTTTAAACTATTCAGTCATTTTCTGTACTAAGATCCGACATTCCTACAAAAGTCATTTTCAAATTGCGTCACCATTATTTTCCTTTCTCACGTGAGTGAAGGCGCAGTTTAAAGGAAGTAAAGTTATCTAAACGTCATACATGTCAGAGTATGTGGAAGACAGTCGTCAATTAAATAATTTTTAAACCTTCTTAACTTCGAAAATGAAAAATTTATTCAAAGTGTTTATTCAATGTAGAACAGGACTGTGTCATTTGATGCTTAATCGACACTAATTAACTTAATTTATCTAATAAACAGCGGATGTGCCAAAATGAGGGAATTATTCCCCATTTTTAAAGACCTTTATTAAATAAGATTAGTATTTTGTTAACTAAATTAAATATGTTGCGAACAAAGATTATGGTAAGATTTTGACAGGTATACCTAATCTAACTTTATCATATCACCTAAAACCTACAACTATACTTAAAAATAATTTAAAATAAATAATTTTCTTTAGACGTTAAATTCTGCTTCGCTTTCAACAGTTACGCGAAATAAATTGGCAATAATAAACTTGATACCGGCAACATAGCTGAACATGTTCCTTTAATGAAACACGTGCTTGGGCGTGAGTCTACGATAATTAGCATCGTCTGTAACGTTGCGTCAGCGCTAACGTCAGGTAAAAACCAAATATCTATACAATTATCCACATTATATAATGAAATGATAGCGCTCTCGGTTACGAAATGTGAATACGCGTACACGATAAAACGACGTCACGTTTGTCGACTGGGGTAGTTGCATTTGTTGAAATGGAAACTTCTTTAGGCGCACTACGTCCACAAGCAGTAAACAAAGCTGAGCCGTCACGCTCGGGTTGTTGACGCTGAATCGGGAAACTTGGTTCCTTTTGGCATCGGCCAAGCGAGTTCACTGTTTAGGTGAAGTCAACTTCCTTCGACAACGGCCGAAAGAATTCACTGTCTAACACGGAGTGTATATTTTCAAGAATTGGGTTTTATTTTTGGTTAATATTTTATTTGAGTTTAATTTAATATAATTTATTCTTTTACGTGTTAGATTTATTTGTAACAATGAAGTTATTAAATTTATGCAAATAATGAAACTGTATACTTTACGTATTTTACTAGTATATATAAATTTTTTGCAAGAAAAAATAACTGGGGTGACGAAGAAAAACATTATAGTCATTTTTGGAATTTGTTTTCCCAAATTGTTCAAAATTTGTTTCTTTTGTCAATGTTTAAATTAATGCCTAAATATTGGTGTTTACAAGGAAGCTTTTTTGTAGCAAAAAATGTATCAAAAATGTTTTTTTATTACGGCATCTTATTCACGAGATTAACCAAATGGTTTTGCTGCAGCTCTTCGTCCTTAGATATATATATATATATATATATATATATATATATATATATATATATATATATATATATATATATATGACGATCTCTCTATGTTTGTATCATTTAAGTAATGTTCCTCAATTTCTGTTACATATAATTATAACTGCTCTCATCCTGTAAATTGTAGCGTAACAGTAAGTAGCCTAATTTTTTTCAAAGTTTCATCTTGTTACTACAATATTTTTTAAATCAAGTATGTATCTCTAGAGATTAGCGCGAACAAACAAACTAAGCAGCCACTACCACTAACTAAGCACCCACCCATTATCACTACTTTGTTCCCAAAAATCAAAACATGAAAACCTGTAATGTTTCCCAAGCTATTAGCTTTTAAATACATACTTTATTTTTAAAATCGGATGGGCAGTTCACAAATAAAAAAAATTATTCGCTTTATATATTATCACAGATAAGTGCTTAAAGAACTCTAGTGGCTCAAATTTAATTCGTTTTAATTGCTTTATTACATTTTTACGTTTAATTGAATTTCCGACACATAACTTTACTGAATGAATCTAACCCAACTGCTTTATTAAATTTAACTTTATTTTATTTAATGTTAACCACACTTTTCGAAATGTTTCATTAAATGTATCTGACCCACAAGTATGTTACATATCCGAAACTGAATTGTCCCTTAATTATGCGGTAGTGAAACAAAAAGCGAATCGCGATAGGAGGGACGGTCGCACCTCTTGCGGAATAATTTGAACATCCTATAAATGGAAACCGAACCCGCTGTCGTATATTATGAGTTGTGTAAGTACTTTTGATACGTAGATTCTCAAAGATACTTGCGATAGTTGTAGAAGGTTTGTTACCACAACTTTAATTAAATTTGAAAACTTTCATTTGAATTCGAACTTGTATACTTCGTTTAATTTGTGGTACGATCACTGTGTTTGTATTGTGTACCCTAAGTAGGTTTGTTTGTTTTGCTTTAAGACCTCAACTACTCCACTGCTCTTTATGAAATGTGGTATGTTTCATGGTAGGGATATAGGATACGTTTAATATGAATGTAACATATTTAATTAAAATATGGAATATAAACCTCTTGCTTACAAACCTGGCTTAGTACGAGTCTAGATCGCGATCCCGCAGGAGTGATCAGGAGCTTATCATAAGTCATCACTAATGTTGACTTCATAGTGCAATAAGTATTAAATGGTACCAAATATAATTAAGTAGGTTTCATGATAATATTTTTGGGTCGTATATATATTATCGTGAATATCTCAAAAGCTATGATATTTAGAATTATCGTTATAGGTAAACAGTAATTGCTTATTTTTCATAATTATTCAATAATTTTGGAAATAAAGGTGAGTGAAATATATTTTTGAATATTTTTCAATACGAAGATGTACTACATAAAATTAGAAAAGATATATGTCATCGCGTCCTCATAATTCTACCTCTTTCAAACGATATAAAATTGAATAAAAATTGAAATTCCGTTTATAGTATGTGGTATACTATAAACGGAATTTCAATTTTTATTTGCATTACTTAATCTCCCGCCCCTTACTAATATTTCCACATAAATATTTTTGAGTGTCAGCTATTAAGATATACGATAGATTGAAAGAAATGTTTCAATTTTTGGTTACGGACGAATTCTCTTAGCTCTGAAATAAAAAAAATACACGTATTTATTTTAAATCGAAAAGCATACAATGATAATATTGACCAAATTATTATATCGTAAATGTCAGTATAAATTGACGACACTTATATAAAAACAAGAAGACTAAAGTTCATAAGATTTTTGCCTATTTTTTATATCAGATGGACTATTATTATTATTATATGGCTTTTGTAATAAAGTGAAGTTACTATTCTGGTGTTAATATTTGCAGAACGACTGTGTCGCTCGTTTATTGACGACGTTTTTAATAAACTGTTGTTTAATTGCTTGCATAACATGATTGTTTTACACAATATTGAGCAATTATCCCGTCTAGAAATATATATAAATTTTGAACAAAACAAATGTTCGAAAATTTATTTCCAATACCTTTTGATTCTTTTCTAAATCGGTTTTTAATAATGTCGTAGGTGTTTGTTTAATTCTGTCTCTTGTAATATTTGTAATTAAAAAAAAGTTTTTGTTTTGTATCTAATTATAATTAAGTCTTCTCAGTCATATCGTTTAGTAAGTAAAAAATATTTAAATTCAATATTGACCACGGGCTTGAAGCCACTGGTAACATTTAAAAAAATTAAATATTTTAAAAAGTGGAATATAATTAATAAGTGTAACGATTTTTAGCTTCATAAATTATGATTTCTTTTACAAGTGTTATTCATATGTATACAGCTTGTAGCTCTATTGGACAGAAACATTTTTTTCCCTAATTATTTTCTTCTTTGAAAATGTCTATTTTTATTTGCTCTATAAAATTTAATACTGGCTAGAAATCCATATTATTTAAATAGTGGATTTGTGGCCAGTATTAAACTAAATTTAAGTATTAAATGAAACTTCTTCGAATATGGCAAAATATAAATAAATTCTGGTAACGTAACTAAAACGTTACCGAAATTTATCATGAAAATAACACATTGGATGTGGAAAGTGTGCTGCGCTAGAGTCGAGTTTAAAACATATAGAACGCTTCAAAATTTTACACATTATATTATCGCGTTAATCTTCTTCATAACATTTTGCTTTTAGTGTTAATCCTATATTAATAAGTATTTCTTTCTCTTATTACAAATATTTCTATTAAAGAAAATAGCAAGATATACAGTAGAAACTTTATCGCAACTTTGAACGTACAAGTGTGCCATTACCGAATCCTTTTTAATTAAATTCATCAAATTATGAACAGATGGCGTTAGTTAATTTTCAGATGGCGTTAATTTGTCATGATTTTTTTTATATAAAAAACTTATTGCAAATAATACCGAAAGTTGGTTTTAGCTTTCTAAGACTCCGATGACATTATTCATTATTTTGCTAATTTTTGAGCTAACAACTTCCATAAAGAATTTTTAAATGTTTATTTGTTCATACTTTTGTAATAATCAACAATATATATATATATATATATATATATATATATATATACATATATATATATATATATATATATATATATATATATTTGGTTTTCACGTTTTCTTCATACTAAAATATTATTTTAATTGAGTTAAAAATTTTACTCAAAAATTTATCCAACACACCATGATTTTCTTGGCTTAAATCGTTATTATTTATTACACACGCGTGACAAAATATATTACCACATTTCATATATACCACAATTCTGTACCAATATTACAAAGTATAAGATAATAAAATTGTCACGTCAATTGGAAAAGTTGTTTTCACGACTTTTATAATTGATGTGACATTTACAACGGCGCATAAATGAAAACAAATAAAATTTTTCACCACTGCTAAGATTTGAAGGAGCTCATTGTCGTTCGTGCAACGATCTATCAAATTACGCAGAGCCAAGAAGACGTCGAGCTTAGCTCAATTTAAAGATTCATTTTGCAATGTAGAGGTATTATTAGGTAATAGTATTCAATCCTAGTTCAAAAGAAAAAAGTTGTAATGTTCAATAATTGCTCAAAAAACACAGATATGGATAATCACCATATATGTGTTTTTCAGACGAATTAAGAGAAAGGACACCAATTAATCCTTTTTTATCTCCAAAAAATAAAACTTTATTTCTCAAATAATTACTATCCTTATTTCATAACAATCTAATTCGAAGTGATAATATTTGATTATAACGATAAACGATATAAATAATACAATTAATAGATAAGAATCTATAATATTTTGATGACAGTCGTATTTGAAATTGGCATTAATCAATTACAAAAATAAACGTCATAACGATTTCACTGTGTTATAAAATAACTGTAAACATCAATAAGAACATGTCATATAACATCAATAAGAACACGTCATATATTCAGATCACATTCCGGCTGTCAAACTTCCGTTCCATGTAACGCAACATTTTTTACGCGTTCATATTCCATTTTATAAACACAACGAGATGCGACACATGCCATTCCAATCCGCTGAATCATTCCAAAATGAGCTTGTCAAATATCAGCGCATCCTCGCTTCATTTCAGGAAAATAAATCTGATATTTTGGGGAAAATAATTTTTGTCGGTTTCAAAAAGGAAAACGAATATTAACAACTATCATAATAAACCAGTCAGTTTAATTAAATGTTCTTGGGTAGGTGAACTGCATTAAATGTTTATATCGAAATATCTGAGTGAGAGATTGAAAGGAATAATTTTTTGTTACATTTGTTTCGCTTAAAATTGACTTAATCAGGTACTTTAAACTTTATTGCTTAATGTAAAATAAAATAGACCTACAATTAATGTAAGTGTTTTCTGTGTTTCACTTCAACAAAAAGGATTACAATGAATTCATTTCATATATATGAACCTAGGAGTAAGAAATGTATAGAGCGATATGCGTTGAGAAAAAGGACCCTGCTAAAATTATTCCGTATTTCTAAATTATGCGATGATTCAAAAAGACTGTTGTTAAACATTGTAACGATAACTTTATGCATAATTTAGATCTTAATATATATATGAGTACAAAGTTTACCAAAAACGCTAATTGATGGCGTTTTCTGTACTATATCTTAATATGTCTGTGAGTATAAAGTTTATTAAAAACCCTAATTGATGACTTTGGCAGTATGATATCTTAATATATTTATCAGCATAAAATTTACTAAAAACGCCAATACATGGCATTGGCAACACCAATATCGTAAAGTTCACCAATCCAGGTATTTTTTATATCTCTTATATCCCGATCAACGTAATCCTTTATGTTTCTCGAGGGTATAAACCAGAGGTCCCCAAACATTTTTTGTCTCGTGAACCACTTGCCGTGTTTTTCTGTTTTAGGTAGACACCCTGTTTTTTTGTTAGACTAAGCGTCTTTGCTGAGAAATAAAACTATTTGCTGAGATTATTTCATTCATGGAATTTTTTGTCCATTGGACCACTCACTATGATTTTCGGTTTTGTGTCTTTTAGACATAAAAACCCTTTGTTGAGATTATTCCATCAGCGTAAAGCAAAAATCAAAGTCATGTAAGTAAAGTTATGTAAGTATAGGTTCTTTGAATTGTTAGTGAGATTAGAATTTAACTTGTTACTCAATATTTTTTATTGATTCAATATTTAACTCATGAACATTGATTACAAACAACAAAATTTAAGGGTTCGTAAAGCAATTTAGTAACATTTTTCGTAACGTAAATTATACTATATAAAACTATCGATATTTCTATATTATGCATTGATTTACCTTATCATTTTTGTTTCACTGAGTAATTTCTAACGTTTACATGTGTATATTTTAGTCTTAATATTGTGATATAAACTAAATAAAATTATCAAATTGTTGAATTATCAAAAAATTATCAAATTGCCTAATATAAAAATTTATCCCACCGAATACGGAGAGTTAGCGAAAAAAAATAAACCGCAAAAATAGAATTCGCGAATGTTTAATACACAAATAACGAGAATAAACTGTACACAATAGCTTGTGCATATTATGTATAGTCTACCAATCCTTTTCTTTTTCTCTAATCGTCTCACATTTTCTCGCTGTCGTTTTTCCCACAAATTTCTTGAAGCACATACGTCAAGTTTCGTCTGGATAAACTAATAACCTGACTGAGCTTAATTATGAAATTTCACACTATGTATCGTGTCGATGATGTTTAATAAACGTATTATCCTAACTACGTGAGCGGAAATGATAGCTGAATAATCAAATAACGTATCAGTGGCACTGATTGGCTTTAACCTATCACTAGTTTAGGTCACGTATTAATCGTCAGATGTATATTGCAATTCCCGCTGGCGTTTGCTTTGCGATCAATTAGCATGTCATTTACGAGCTGCTTTTCAAAATTGATATGCATCTCTGTCCTTTGATCTGTAATATTTACGTATAAGACAGCTCCTTCGACATCTTCTGAATGTAGATCATTACCAACGCTTTTGATTTAACTATATAATAGGAAGGAATAAGTCTTAAATCCCTTATAGTCACCAGGGTTAAAATACTGTCACTACGGAATATTTGGAAGCCTAGAGAATCTAAAAACTTTCTTACCAACAGCTTTAATAGAAGGGAACAAGTTAGCTTCTGCTGAATATATTTACTAGATAAACAGTTTTGTAATTCGATTGCTCTAAATTTTGTTTTATGATTTGTATTTTCATTATTTTTCTAATGTCGTGCAGGCAATCAAGTAACCAAACGGCATTTTGTTTTAATTATTATGAATTTGGAACAACTAATTTGAAATTCTTATTACTACAGTACACTCGATGGTTTAGTTATTTATTTTGTGATTTAGTCGAGTACATACATAATGGTATAGATCGATCTTGTAATATAAAAATACTTATAGCAAACAATTTATAAAAATTGGCTTTGCTCATCTGGGAAAATATATTTCCGAGTCGCGTACAATTATTTGCACATGTATTTTGTCTTACCTTTATTCGTTCTATTAAATTATTTTAGTAAGTAAAGTCTTAAGAAGCATTTGGATTATTTAGTCCATTCGTTTGTTTTTATTTAAATTCAGAATATATGCAAACGAATGAAACGCTACCAAGACTCTTGTTTTATTTTATACAAATTTTATTCTAAATTTGTATACAAAACGTCTAAAAGGAGAACTCGTTCTATTTATAAATACTAACCTTTACCCGCGGCTTAACTAACGTGGTTACAAATAGAAATTTGCAAGGAGAAATTAAAATACGTAGCGCTATCTGGAAAGACTAAAGGAAATTAAATAATAAGCATTTATTTTTGTTACTTTATAATGTACATGACAATGAAAATAAACATTTTTATATTGAGCGTGTAGCGTCTCAATAAATCACGTCTATCCGTGACTCCATTGCAACATTTATTCATTATTTCCTTTGTGTACTTATAAATTAAATAGTTTATTTACATAAAAACAACTTGTCAGGAACGAGTAGAAGTCGCACTATCAGCGTTCATTACTTGTTTAGGCTCATAAACATTTAGCCTAAATGTGTGCATTTCGGCTGAAAAAATGTTTTAATAGAATTTCTATTTACCCTTTATAGTATTTTTACTAAACTATTTAAAAATATTAATGCTTTATAATAAAAATATATTGCCTTCTTTATCTTTTTCAGGCATAGAAACACAGTGCATACTTAAAAAGTCATTATGGAAAAATATATCGATGATTCTAAATGTTAAGTATAACATATAGACTCATCGATATATTTTTCCAATAAAAATTTCATAGGTACTTAAAAACCACATTTCTTATGACTTCCCTATAGTTTGTAACTTTTTCTACATTTTTAATTAGATGTATGATCCAAGGCGTGGTTGTTGATTATATTTTTTATCGATTTTTACTCGATTAAGAGCATGGCTTAGATATATAAATAAAAGAAAAAAAAATCGGTACACAAATAATACTAAGTGAAAATAAAAAAGCTGGCACTTTTGGATTATCCATAGTTTTTAATGTTTACGTCCCATTTGCGAAAAAATGTTAATCTTGAAAATGACAAAAAATGCATACTTTTTCTAATTTTTCAAAGGTTGGCAAAACTGGAAATTATATATATCAGGATTTGATTGAAACATTCATTTAAAATTATTTCGGTTATCTTATTCAATAGATTTTGACTATGAACTACTCTACACGTGTCCCGACATGAATTGGTCGTTTTTTTCGTATTTGGCTGTATTTGTAATATTTATAATTTACACGATCTATTTCTGTTTAAAATTTCAGTTTAAAGCTCATTTACGTAAAATATTTCAAAAATCAAAAACTTAAATCATACAGAAATACTAAATAAAAGATGGGTCAAAAGACAAAAACCCAGTTTTTATGTATCGCTGTGTAATATTTTAAAAATACGTGTGAATAACAATTTAATTGATTCCAAAAGTACTGAGTAACACTTTACCTAGCATTTTAGTACAGAAAGTGAGCAAATTTATCGAAATAATACAGAACAATATTGTTATGTTCGAAAACAAGCTTTGTAGTTGGAGCAAAACAATAACTTATTAAGTTGAATGCCTTAATACATGTAATTTTTGCGTTCGATCGTGTGACTTTGATGTATTGATGTAGCATCTGGCACTACACAGACTCAATCCACTTTTGGTTAGTAATACACGAAGTCAGTTTGAAAGTAGCTAACACTTGGTACTTTGAAGTTACTTGTTATAAATGAATATTCATGAACTCATATTTATATGACTGGATTTACCGTAACAATATCATAAAAAGATCTTACAGTTGTAAATTAACTGGACTGGGAATTTCTTATTTTTTTTTTAAATATCTCCAATGTACTTTTCATTCTGAGGGCATAATATGAGGAATTTTAGACGTACTAACTTTATTACGTTACGAAATAAAATATTAGACGTGTCGGAACATGCATAAAATATAATTGCATAGTAAAACTTATTTTTTAATAGTGCTAACAAACATAATTTTAATTGGAAATTCTGATTAATTACTAATACTAGAATTTTAATTTTTTTAAATTATAAAATTGCAGGTGGACAAACTACGTCATACACACTATGAAGCTTAACATTTTTTAATAGAACTTAGTCCACTGTTGTGTTTTATTTTTTCATTAATATTTCCTATATTTGAATGTTTCGCGATTTCCGTGAGGAGAGGGATGGCAACGGCTAGAAATGATCAGTATGAATTTGTTTAAATTATTAGAAATGTAAGCAGGTATAAATTAATTAAGTATCCCGCAGGCGAGATGGTCGTTCCTCTACAATGTAAACAAACTTTAAACTGTAAAAACTATGAGGCTCTGATGACGAAAGGACCTATGGAGATGACGAAACGATAAGATTTCCCCATTCCATTCTCAAAATGCTTAAAAATTACTTAAATCGATTTACTGGCTCGATGTCATTTCAATAGGAGAAATAATAAGATACAGTAATTTATTAATACAGGGGATGATTTAAAATTTTCTGAACATGAAAGCCAAAATTTCGGAACAGAAACATTTTAAAATTAAAAACGAATTAAATTTAGGAAATTCATCTGAAACTTGGCTTTTTTAAATTTAATTCGTTGTTATTAATGCTTTAGTCATAAAATTGTTTATTTCACTTGACTACGGACATTAAATACGTAGCGCCAATGTAAGTCAGTTTAAATAAAGACACATATAAATGTATAACAAAACGTAAATGCATAACGTATAAATATGCGTTTGGTGTGACAAAACCATATAATGAAGTTATGTATGGGTATTAAGATTGACGTGGCATGACTGACGTTACACAATCTGCACAATCGACAGAGCGAGAGTTTGGTCTTTTCATAGATTGATCCAAGATTGTAAAATTTTTCGTCAGAATCGCATCACACAATGCATATTTTGTGAGTGCCTATCAGTTTACTGTTGCTCGTTGTGTGAGTTAGAGCGTCGTGGAATTACAATAAAAGCAGTTCTAAAACTATTTCAGTTAGTAAAGTTAATGAAATTATTAAAGAACGATATTTTTGTTAAATGTTTGTATTTATTATGGGCGTCGAAAGTCAACCACTCCCGAAGTATAAATCCCAATATATTCAGTGTTTATAATCAAATTCAATGTAGTTTAAAATGAAGATATAATGCATAGAGACAAACGTATTGTTAAAAGAATTTCAAAAACCGAAGCGAGAGAAAAAAAATTACAAATTTTCAAAGCTAGAAATCTGACGCTTCAAGTGTGATTCTGGCGACATATCATGGCGTTGCACCATCCGACAGATGACAATTGTTGGAAAAAACCACCATTCAACTTTTACTTTGTATACCACTGTCCAATCTTACAAACAATTGTGAATAATGAGAGTAAATAAATTTTGTGTATCAAATGAATTGTTGCTTTTTTATACGGAGATCACAGGAGACGTTGTCACGCTCAAATCTCTATCATGTCAATAAGAGACTGCTATGCCCAATTTTTTTTTTAAATAACTGCCGTGACAGATAGCCTGACCGACATACGGATGGACGAAAAAGTATCACCATAGGGTTACTTTTCATAATTTTGGTACGACAATTTAAAACTGGTTATTGCTTTCATTAATTTCAATCTGCAATTCAGTTATGCGTTGAATATACAAGAGCATGTTGGAATGCAGCGAGACGGGCATTGATGCTTCATATTCGCCGGGTGTGCGACAAAAATGCCAGATAGCGTTCATAACACTTTCTGCTCTGTCAATGTTGATGGGCTATTTAAAAATTACTTTTATTTGTGTACATAATTAAATGAAACTACGTGATGTAGTATTATTTCTACTTTCTTTAATTTCTTTATCACGACCTAGGTTTCGTTGTATTACAACATCTTCAGGTGGGATATTAGCAAAGATCTTTGCTAATACCTTTGTAATAAATGTACAGAAAAACAGAAGGAAAGTGAGGTCGAGGTCGACCTTACCTCGTCCCTTGGTGGAAGAGCACTGAAATAAATACTAACTATGGCAGCGATAATACCTTTCTATGATAAATTCAAGCCAACAAAGAATAAGTATAACATACAAACTTTGTTTTTCAATATGTTTGACGTTTGATGTTAAGAGACACTAAACTACATATATTTCTCGCAAACATTACCTTATCTACATATGTTTACTTATTTGTCTAGGAAACTTAATTGCGAGCTTAGAAAACTGAGTATACAATGACGGAATTTTCACTATAAGAGCAATCTTTTATATTAAGTCACAGTGAATCACATGATAATAGTAAGTACTACGGTAAATTGAAATCGCAAATCGAAATTAAAAATATAACAATTGTGGTGTAGCCGTCCTTGTCCGTACCATCTCCACTGTCTCTCCGTCCTTGTCTGTCTCAGCTCCACAAATTCTGTAGTTTCAGAATTATGTAAAATTTTATGCAATTTCGCAAGAAGTTAAAAACCAAACAAATAATTTTTATTACATATCAGTGCGGTTGTGTAATGTCTTTCTTACGCACACTATTATTTACAGTTCTTTTTCATACGGAGCTGATGTGGATGAGTGGCATTCGGTGGGTCAAAATTATGATAGGGCACCGTCTACGGTCGTCATGATGATTAAACTACATATTTAAGCTTATTCCATGGAAATCCCTGGATGCCAAGGTTTAGATTAGCAGCGCAAAAAAAAATTGTATAATAAAACGATTTTATTAGTTTCTTGAAGCTTGATTTACCCGTTCATTTGTGTGCGAAAATGCATATCAAACAATAATTAGTGGCGCCGTTCTTTCTATTATTGAAAGACGCCGATATAATCGATGTTTTAAGTAAATTTAGATCCCAAATTGAAAAAAAATTCTGATCAAGTAAAGGCATTAGTATAATTTAAAATAAATAAAAACACATTAAAAATTTATTCGTGAAGCATTTCTTTTAAAATTCGATGTCAATAAATTTTTTCAATAGTATTCCTATTAAGCAACGAGATCCATTTTCTGTTAAAAATTTAAAATATTAATATTTTGTAATTTTAAAAATACCTGAGAAATGTGCAGGAAAACAGATATTCGTAAATAATCTAATTGCAATATTGTCATCCGAATATCGTTTTTACCAATTGATGCCACACTAATGAATGAAATTTCACTATCGTAACATAAATTAGTAAGTATTTTACTTATTTGGTAGTTTTTATTTTCTTGTTTAGATGTTTGAGATCAATAACTATATATTAAAAGTAAAATAAATTAAACACAAAAAACAAGGAAGTCTTAACATGTTGCAACCAAAAATCACGAGTTCCTATAAACGTTTTAAAATGATGCGTCAAACTTTTATATTTCACCAAACAATTTTGCACTACATGTAAAACCGATCGAGGAAATCTCAAATTCTTTAAAACCACTTTTCTGGAACACGACAATAATTCGTTGCTTTTAATATTTTAAACTCAATACTGTATTCATTAAGTAATATTTTGATGAATGACCACAGAACGTATACATATATTATTAGGATTCAATAATAACTAGCGAGTGTGAGGTAGAAACCGTCACAGATGGCAGTTTTTGTTTTTTGTACACCGTGTCGTAGCGCTGTTCGGAAATTGACATCGGTTTAAACTTGCACTCGGAATAGATACATAATTTTTTTCATTTAGCCTCTATTACATTTAATGTAATTAACTTAAACATTTAAGGATACACAGTTTTGCGTAAGATAATTTTAACAGAAAATATTTAGTAAGACTTGTTTATTTAGTTTTGTATTGAAATGTAATAAGGGCTCTGCTCTATCGCGGCATACATATAGCGGATTTTGCCGTAAAAATATTTTGTACAAAACACCTGGGGCAATGGTTACGTAGCCCGCTGTAATATAGAGTACAGCGAATGACGTATGTACTCGTTTGTACGTAAATTATCAACATCTACTGTACGCTCTTTGTTGTGTAATTTGTTATTGTTTACAATGTTCGCATTCGTTTTCAACACGCATTTTTAGTCAATTTAATTTTATAGGGTTGACTTTAAATTTCAAATTAAAAAAAAATTAATAAAATTTGTTCTAAGATATATATATGACTGAAAAAAAAATTTAAATAGTCGTATCTTTTTTATATTTAGATGGGAGGGCCCTACTCCAGAGCCCTTTAGAAAGGACCGCCAAGGAGCTCCTTAGGTAGTTTTTGAACTTTAGTGGAATAAAATAAGATAAATAAAAAAATTACCTACAGTTGTAAAAAATTAAAGCTATTTTTATTTTTAAAATACTAATCTGGTCGTCTTACAATTATTCCTAAAATTCATAATTTGTTGCTTATGTGTTTTTCTCATTTTGGTCAAATGGTTAAATGTTCCCACGAAGATAGAATTTTGATTTTTTTAGGGTTGGTATTGAAAGCTAAGGTAATTTTTATCATGATGCGTATTTTTATGCACGGAGCCCCACAACGTTGCACATAACTATTTTTAAGTTACCAGAAATATAACGTAACGGAGGTGTTGCTTTCTTAAAAAATGGAAAAAAAGAAAATTGATCCTAAATCATAAAATTTTACTACTAATTGATAGCTACGTATGTCCATATACATATATGTATATGTATGTATGTATATATATATATATATATATATATATATATATACATATATATATATATATATATATTATATATATATATATATATATATATATATATATATATATATATATATATATATATATATGTTACATATTCCTCACGCATACACGCACGCATTATATTATATCATTCATCTTATTTTCAGGGTGACGTCATTAGCGCACATTCTCAGATTTTTTTGTAAAAGAATTACATTAACACTGCAAGTTCCAAAAAAGACGGATTCAAAGAAATTACACGGAAGTGGAGTAATTTTTTACAAACTTTTTTTAACCACCGCTAACGACAAGTCGGTCACATTCGTTACACCGATACAAAAAGGGACTTTGATGAAAACGCAACTGCTGAGGTCAGTTTTTCCTGGTACGTGTCATTCGTCGTTTTCGGCGCATTTCACTGATGCGGGCATTTTCCAAAAAAAAACAATACCCTTTACAAAAATTTAATTTATGTTTATTCCAAACCATACGACATGTGCTGAGCGCAGCAACTCTGTGTGGCATTCTTGTCATATTCCACTGACGGTTTTATTTATCGTTCCTTGAAGAATTCACGAACCGCCCATTTATAATTTTGTTTTCTATATTCATTTTCAATTTACTGACCAAACAAAAGGGCACATCTGTCGTTTTTTCTTTTGTTAATTTATTTTAATATTGAGTATATATTTTTCCTCATATTTATATACGCAAACGTTACGTATTTTGACACTGACTCACTTATTAGAATTTCTAAGGGTACTTCTCGTTTACCTAGAATCTTCAAATTTGGTACGAAAGAAATGCAAAATAAAAATAACGGAAAAAGCCAAAAAAAGCCATTTTAAATTGAGTAATTCATTGATTTTGTTTAAACGCATTTATGTCGAATTTCTTTGCATTTTAAATATGAATAAATAAAGGAAAATTTTATTTACTTGGTATAAAAATTTTGTTTTGAAAATAATATATCTATTGTCTACACCATGAAATATCACACAATCATATAGTCTAAATACCGAATCGATATTTAGTCGATACCGACGAACATGTGTAATATTGATTCAATGGATTCTGTATTGGAAATATCGATATCGAGGACATGTTCCATGAGTGTTGTAAACCAAATAATCCACTAGAGATTGTGGTAGAAATTATTCTCTTTTAATTGTTGTTACTCCAAGTGAGCTTTAAAAGCACTACAGTTTCGCGTCATTTTAATCCTAATAGGCTCATTAGGCACCTTTGACTTAAAGGATATTACTCGAATTGTACTTCTATATTCCACATTTACATATTAATTTGGCATTTAAAGTTTCATAACTAAACATTTGCAAGTCATTATGATGTGAAAAAGTTGATGTTTTCAGTCGATAAAGAATTGGAGTGATGAGGATTAAACAATAATTGAACTGACAGTTTTTTCAAAGATATTTCGAATTAAAATTAATAAAACTAAATGAACTCAAGTGCATGTCTGTGATTTTGAAATTATCAGCTGTTGAACACTTATTATCTTTGTAAATTCGATTACTAAAACTAATCGAAAGTTTCATAAAGAATTACCTTCCCTTTTGGGCGAACGGATTTAACTCAGAAACTACTGAAGTTTTTGACAAGATATTAATAGTGGACACAATTTAATTTATTTTATTGCGGTATTTCAAGTGATCTATGTTAGTTATATAGGTTAGCCCATGCTGACCTATATAACTAACATAGATCAAATATGTATTCAAGTACAGTTAAATCTAAAAATGTTCCTGATGGTTATTACTATCTACATTCTGGATTAAATTTTAAAGGCTACATTTCTGTATATGGGATATATTTTGTTAAGCCATCAATGGTGCAGAAACAAAACATATTTCATTGTGCGCCGCCTTGATTATCAGAAAATAATGTAATACAAGGCCCTTGTTTATTTACGCCTGATAAAAGTCAAGTCAGAAATCAAGCAACTATTGACACTTTGATATCCGCGTACTTTAGAAAGATTCATGTTATCTGGTGCTGATAAGTATTGCGTATATTGTTGGAAGGATCGTAAAATATTTTAGTAAAACGTGAAGTCTTCACCGTTATCAGTCCTGTCCATTAATTTTTGCAAGAGAAAAATTGGTGAGATGTGACGATATTGGTATTCATCTGGTAGTTTTCTTATAACACCAATATTTGGCCGGTAAAAAAATTAGATCCTGTACGTTATTCATTAACGTTCATAGTATTGGTACGATTGAAAAGCTTGAGTAAAACAATGAAGTTGCAAGAAGAGACATGTAGTATTTATTTAAGAGTCTATTTTTCGAAAATAGAGAAATTCATAAAAAAATACGCTGTTTCTCTTTCAACTGCTACTGCTTGATAAGGGATAACAGATCACTATAAAATTGCAGAAGTTACAAGTGGAAACTTTCCGTCACCTGCTGAAGTCACAAGTTCAGTTTCAAGAGAAATTTCCAAATTTGGATTAATATTTATCAGACTATAATTCAATACTAATGAAGTACTGGAAAGTCCTTTAAAAGCGTTCATATATTTCACTTTTTGACGCCTACCTGACATCTGATTAAAGTTGACCCTGAAGTCAGCATACATCACATTGTTGGTGATATTGAATGTCGATATTTTGAATGATAATTGTCCATTTTTTCTGTTACACCAAAGTAAGACCTGCGACGAAAATCATCTGTCAGTTAATTTATAGTGCTAATAAAATTATATTGAAAATATGGAAAAATATTTCGGTTTACAAATCAATTAACCAATTCCTTTTGAAGCGATGATATTGACGTATCTCTTAGTATGAGATACGTCGAAACGTATCTCTTAGTACTCGTATATTATATTTCTGATTTTTAAAGATAGCTAGAGGAAAATATTGCGTTAGGAGCAATTTAATAAAAAACAATAAAAGTAAGCATAGGGATAATGACGTTTTAGCCTAAATGAACATAGAGACGATGACCATATCAATGATATATTTCTTAAGTCATGTTTAGTGAAAAATAGTTAGTTGGTCAAATTATCCTTTAAAATATTTAAGTTTTGAAAATATATGCTCATTAGATAAATTACTTTAATATTCAAATGGTTATTAAATCAATTACATTTTGATTTTGTTTCAATCTATTTGAAAGGAAAACTTATTTTTTTATTGACATTGAAGATCGTAACTTGGGTACATCAATTTTTTTAATAGAAAATTAAGAAAAACTATTCAATAATCCTAGTTATACGTCAAGTGGCAGTAAACTAACATGCTTCGGATGAATCAAACATCTGTCCTCTATATTAGTTTTAACAGGATTGTTTTCATTTCTTGCCCCGTTTCTTTTTTTAACCCTTGAATTTTACAAGCACAAAAAAGACAATAATATTTCATATAACCGCCTTGTAAGCCTTTACCCTCAGGTAACCATATTTAATTAGGATCTTTGTATCTAATTAGTTCAATTAATACTGGCATTATTTCATACATTTTTTTGGTTTTTGCACTAAACATACTTTTGGCTTTGAAAATTCTTTTTGAGGAATCAATAAACAGACGAAATTTTTCTGGACCATGTACTTTCTAAATTTCCTGGAAAATTTCCTCACTGCGATGAGAGCAAATAATAATTTATTTTTTAACACTAAGTTCTTTCCATGATTGCAATATTGAATCAAGTAAATCAGTTTTAGGTGCAAATAGGTACTGCATGCAAAATATGAAGAATGTACGAATCGCAATTATACAGTGATTGTCAAGCGTCTCTTTATTTATAATTTTAATAACAATTAAACTAGAGCTCTTAAGGAGTACAAATTTTATTGTATTCAAGAGATGCAATATTTATTTTCTAATTAGAAACACTTCAGTATACTTTTAAATTAAAATTAGTTTATATATTAAATTAAAGGCTAGAAAAGATTAGGAAGAAAAAGTGGAATATTTTCATAGAAAAAAATTAAATTCAAAGGAGATAAAAGCAATAAGAAAACAACAAAAACCTAGACATGAGAGCCAAAACTAATTTATATACTAAGGCTCTAAAATTTAAACTACAAAATCGTTAAATAATGAACAACCTATTAGTAATACTTTTCATAATTCGAGGTATCTATTATAGACAATTAAGTTCGATTAAGTCAGTCGATTAAATGTTTTGATGTATGACAACCACAAGTATCATTTTAATAATAGCTTTGGGAATAGATTCGTATCTCATTTCCGACAGAACACGGTCTTTATAAGCCTTTCCGCTATGAAAAAATAATATATATATATATATATATATACATATATATATATATGTATATATATATATATGTATATATATATATATGTATATATATATATATATATATATATATATATATATATATATATATTACTTACACTTATTCAATTGTTACATTTATTTTCATCATATTTGTCTTTATTTTCAGTCTCGGTTTTAGTGCTGATTTAGTGCTGATACCATGAAAGTATGACTGCCTGGTAATGCTACAGTTCTTGATAGTTCTTAGAGCAGTTTCCAAAGAAGAGACATTTTTTTCAATAACCATTTTATTCTACTTTAGAGTTTATGTGTATTTTAGACGCGTGTACACTGAATGATCTTATAGATAATTAATGACCATCAAAATAATTAATTTTATTTTATGTAAAAGGAAAAAACAAACACAAGTTATTTGAAATATTATATAAACACTAAATACAAAACAAGTTTGTATTCCAATATTTCCACAAAAAACAAAGAAAAATAAACACACTATAAAATATCCAATTAAATACAATACATAAATGTTAACTTAAGTACGCGAAACAATATATATTTTTAATAAGACATAAAATTAATACGGAAAATACTTCTTATTAACTTATCAATTAAATGAACCCACGATTACGAAATACAAGTTATTTATGTAAGGCCCTCTAGTTAATTAATTTGGACAAACAAGGAACACAATGAACAGTAATCATATTATAAACTTTGTGAACACACATCTGTTTACAATTCAATTTACTTTACTTTGTCATTTGGAATGGTTCGAAATGGCTTTGATAAATTCAAATATATATTTATGTATGTTTCTGTATTAATAACAAAAATAAAATTCATAAACTTCTGGAGAATCAGTAGAATTCGTACTAAGAAAGCTTCATATAAAAGTTTATATATAAAAGTTGTAACAATTAAGGGTACGAAACTTAATTTTTTATCGAGAAAAATTTAAACTAAATATTAATATAAGTTTTTCGCCATCTAAATATACACAGGTTGTAATAAATAATATGTCATTTATTGGTACGGGTGAATCAACTAATGGCATTAAACTAATTATTTAATAATCGAGACGTTTTTCTCTAAAAAACTGTACATTTTTTTCGTCGGAATATACATTTTGACAGGTTTTTTGGGTTTCCTAATAGATATAAATATTAATTAGGAAACTGAACAATTCTCTAACATAGCCAAATAGCAAACACGGAACTCTATAGTTTCGTCATGTCCATTCGGCTTTCTGTCTGACGTTCTCAACATTTTATTTCGTACAGTTTTGTAATTGTGTGTATGAAATTTTGCCAGCAGATGCTTGATATGGAGATTTCAATTAACATATATTATAATCTTAAATTTTTTTTACCACGTGCAAAGCGAAAGCGGATTTTTTTTTGAGTACCATTGAGTACATTTATATCTAAAATTATATCAAGATCCTATTTACCATTTTTCATTTTTAAACTCCGTTTGTGAAACGTGGAACTTCAAAGTTTCAGTTAACCTACATTTATAATCAATTAACCCCACATTATTAAGCAATGGACCAGTATTTAATTTTTTGTTACTGTATTCATTGTTGTTGTTTATTATTAGAATTTCTTGTGGTCTGTTGTTATTTGAATTCGTTGTTAAATATTAACAGTTGATGTTTGTTTAGCAATGTATCTGAGAAGTTTGTGGTGAATTTATTAAATTAAGAAAAAGTTATGATATATTTACTGCGGTATATTTACTATGCAGCAATTGTGACTGAGAAACTTGATAGATATACTATATATACTATATAATATATGTATATATATATATTAGTATGATGTTTTCTAAAGAAACTACAATGATATTTAGAAATAAAATGTCTCTATAATCCTTTAATTTTCCTAAGAAAAAAGAAACTTATAGTATAATCGAAGCATAAATATGAAATAAAATTTTCGGTTAACGGTACACGTATGCCCTTTTATAAGGCAATGTTTTTAATACGTTGTTAATTCTATGAATATACTGTGTGATATCATAGTATAATGTATTTTTTCAAACTTTATTCATACATTCAACGCTACAAAATCATTACATATGAATTTTACAGAAAGTGAGTTTTATTGTAGCACAATTGAGTGCAAATAAATTTTAAGTACATCACTATCGCTTCACTATATAATAAGATTTATTAGACAACTCTTCATATAATTCTGGTTGTTCAAGAGATAAATACGTGAAAATTATCCATTGCGACAAAGTTCAAATTTAGAATAGTTACAATATCCAATATATCTAAATACAAAGTTAAAATTCAGTTATATACATATCTGTAGCAAAGCTTTCCAAGAATTCGTCAGCTTTTATTTCACTACTTTTATTGCTAAATTTTTAAAGAAAAATTTGCCCCTTCTTCCGTAATGTTTTTGATGAGATGATAAGTTCACAACGTATATTCGAACCAATTTCATATTGTAAACTTTTCCGTGGCAGATAATAAATATACATTCTCAAGTATAAATTTCAATATAATAAATTGCATCAAAGCATGAAATATACGAGAAAGGATTCAAAAAGCAATACAATATTGTTTCAAGTTCTCTTTTCAATTTCGATGCGCGCATTCAATTTGATATTGCAAACAATTTCTCAAAGCAAAATATGAAACGCTTAAGATGAAATATTGGAAAGCACTGGAGAACAGGATCTGCTTACTTAGTTTATGAAGCGATGCTTCAAATAATAAAGTATTCAATAGAAAAAAAAAGATTTTTCCAAAAAAAAAGTTTATTTAAAACGTGATAAAAAGTAACAAAATCAAACAAAACACTAATTTCAACACTAAGTCACTCAGCGATATATACACCTTGCAAGGGAGAATTTTTGAAGTATTTTTGTTGATTTGTTAGTCATTTGGGTTAAAATGTAAAATTTATTTACATCCAAACTTTTTAAAAGTTACGATATTTCGTAACTTTTTTTTTTTTTAAAACTAAACGAATTTAATGTAGATTTCTCATTTGTATGCGTAACTATCACGCATATAAGCAAAGCACGCTGGCAGAAGGACAAGTAAAGGTTGTTTGATTTCCTTTAATTGTTGGTATGCATATTATTTTACAAGGAAATTACTTTTAGTTACGAGTGTGCAGATGAAATCTAATATCTGCAATATTACTTTATCTAAAAGCAAATATAACGATTCCTTGAATTGTGTATAAGTAAGTAGAAATCACTACAATAGTACACATGTGGAGTTTACGGGTATAGAAAATTTATTGTGATATTGAGCTTTCGATTATTTGTAAGGACGTTCGAATAAATTTTTACATAAGATCTTTTATTTGCACACATTCAAAATGTATGTCAAGAAAGCTTTCATTTATTCGTCGATATATATTGTTTCGGATAACTGTGTGATAACGACATTGTCTACAATACAGTCTATAGACCTATTCACATGTAATACTCGATAACGACGTATTTTTTCTATGATTTGGTTTGCCTGAATTTTTTCCATCTCATATATTATTAACAGCCAGGTCTTTCGACCTTTGTATTTGTACGTCCATTTGTGCGTAATCAATTAATTCCAGAACTGTTAACAGGTATTTTGTGATTTTAGAATTGAAAAGAAAAAAAAACGATTAAGTAAGTATCGAAAAAGCACAACGCCGGATTACTTACACTTCATATTATACGTCCATTATTCGTTATATTGAAATTTAATATTTTGAAAACAGGTATGGTATCATTTTTTTTTCTTTACTTAATATATTTATATGGTAGGCCAACAAAATCATATATGGGTAGGCCACCCATATTTAAAAAAAATATTTTGTTACGTTTTTATTGAGATTTCCATTTCATCTATTTTCAAAATTTCTTTGAACATTACCAACAAATTTCGTCTTCCTCTATCTTTAAAAGGGAAGCAGGGCCAAAATTATGAAAAGTTCATCAACAATAGTTTACTAATTACTAAAATTTGCTAGATTTCTTGAGAAATTTACGCTTTTGTTTTTACGCCTGTGAAAGTTAAACTAGGCAATATATTTACTTTTTGTAAAATAATATTATTTTTAAATAGTTTAATAGAGTTGTTAAATACATACTTGACACACTTAAATGCATACGAAATGTTAGTGACAGTTTTTCTTGAATTTTTTAAATATTATGTATAAGATATAAGCACTTTTTAATCGATATTAAAATGACAATCTCTCTGACGCATACGAACCCAAACAAGTTTTTTTATCGGAAACTTAGAGGTCTTATCTATTTGTATTTATTCACTTAAAAGGTTCTTTGAACCCTCTATACATCCTATTTTTGTTGTCTCATCAAATTCCAAGACGTAAAAGGACGAGAATGACGCCTTACTACTCTTCCTTCTTTAAAAGTATCTTTGTATTCTTAATGTTCTGTACCAGGAAATAGAAAGAAGGTTTCAGTTTTTTATATTCGATCCTACAATGGTAATAAGTATCTTTATGGAATCACTTCGATCTCTATTTCTTCATTTAAGCTAGCATGTTTCTCAGACACAGTTCGATATAGACATATAAACGAAAAGTGCTAACAATTTTAAAACGCGAGTTTGAAAATATTGAACACGTTTTTTAATAAAAATTGTATTTTTCGGTATATACATTTTTATATTATATAAAAGAAATTAAAAAAAAATTGTTCTGCGTCGCCTCTGATATTTTGTGTTATTAGCAACATTTTGTTATTTGATTTTGTTTAAAACCAAATCATTACAGATAATAAGAATTGATATGAACTTCTCATGTCCGAATAAAAACAAAACCTAACAACCAAGTTTTCTTCGCACTTTATTTATTCAAGTTCGAATAAAAATAAACCCTAACAACCAATTTTTCTTCGTATTTTCTTTATTCAAATTTTGAAAATTTCAATGTGAACTGACTGAACCGACCACACGCCGCAAACTTAAAATTATACGTATCGAAACTTGGTGCCTATGCTGTACTCTTATATATTTATACACGATATCTAGGCTATACTCTGATATGCGATGTCTACGGGATATGTTTGTGTGTTTGAATATGTCTACGCAATATGTAGGCGTTATGCCTGTATATATATGTCTACGAAATATTTACGCGATGTGCCTCTTTGTAAATCTGTTAATTTTAATGATTTAATTAAATCGAAACTTAAGAAAAGTTTGAATAGATTTAAATTTTATATTTTAGGCCCAATGTCTAATACATTGACAAAAATACTTCTGAAAGTACTCTCTCTTTTAAGGGGAATCTGTCTCTGAGGCCCTAATATAACGAGTATTTTTGACAATATTTTTCCCTCTGATATTATAAGATTCTTTCTAACTTGGTTTTTCAAACGACCTCAAAACGAACTATGGAAGATGTAGCATATTAGTGTATCATTTCAACGGTACGGATGAAAATGGCTGTATTATATTGTCTTCTAAAAGCATGGTTAGGTTTCGGTTAAATGCCAACCCAAAGTTTTCTTTAGCTTTTTATCCTTCACTTAATATATTTTTCTTCTGCTTTTGTATCCTACGTTACTATTTCATAGCTTTATTGAATAGCTAATAAAATTCAGTAATAAAAAATAAAGCTAAAAAAAATTAAAATCCAACTACTTCGAATCGAAATTTGGACATGAGTCGAACTATATTTATTAGACGGAGCTAATTAATATAACGAGGCGTCGCCAATGGAAAATAACGTACCGTCAAAAACCTAGGTCTAGTAACCAATTGAAATCTTGGCAGGTAGACTCAAGTAAACAATATCAGTCACCAAATTTTCAGCGAATTGTAATCCCTAAAGCGTTTTCAAACATTTATTATGTATAATTACGTAGATGTGTGCTACACAGATTGAGCTACTTGGTTAAATAAATTAGAATGCTTTTAAAATTTGTGTTCGCTCTATTTTTGGCAAGAGAAAATATCCCCATGTTTTCGGGACTAGGTCATGTGTTAACTGGATTAAAATTTACCATTCCATGTCTTCTCTTTATTGCCTTGAAGCATCTTTGTAATATCAATTCTAGTTTCATAGCTTATGCTTATTATGGGGTTTATGGCCTTGTATTACGTTCTGAATGTTTTGTAAGTCTCCTTAATGCCAAACGTGGCACGATGCGAGTTTCTTCACGCTAATTACTACCTACCCTAATATTCGAATACATGCAACATTTGCCTGAATAACTTGTTTCTAGCTTGATTCCCTGTCACTGCCCTATTTCTTATTCTCCTATCCAATTTCTTTTCCCTCTCCATGTTGATATATGAATTATAAGTTAATTTAGTTATATTCAGGTTAATATTTCTTGCGTGGTTATGTATATATTTTTATTAATAATTGTATTGTAATTAATGGGTCATTTTATTATGTGTCACTGACTATTTATAACAATCTTCCACAATGTTAATTTTCAACTTCTGGTGTTTGGGTGATTGCAATATGTTCGCCAAATATATAAATACGTCGAATTTTAAATTGTTTGATATGTATCCTATATCACTCACATCAAGAAAATCTAATGTCATCTTATACATTGAAAATCATTAAACAATTTTAAGTTTATAAGGGATTACAAAATATTTATACAAATATTATATATATGTGTGTGTGTATACATATATGTATATATATATATATATGTTCATGTATATAGGGATACACGTGAAAAATAAAAACTTCAATTTGTTTACGTATTCGGATAAAATATTGTATTCAATTTAGTTACATTAAACCGTAACTTAACCAAATTATGAGCACTCTCTCCTGTATGGCTTATTGTCACATTAATGCGTGACTTCAATTTATAAATAAAACGATGCGACCATCTGTAAAATCAACTTATAACAATACAACCAAGTACATAATCTCTATACGACATTATTTTTAGCATCGAGACATCATCTAAATTAAAAAGAATTTAAAACGAAAGTACTACTAAACGATAAAAACACCTTTTTGCAAGTTTGTAGCAATGAAATAAATTACCAAGTCATTCCTGACTCTCCTCTTCAAGCATTTTTATTAGTTTCTCGCCATCCTGATGCTATTTCATTTCTTATTTCGAGACTTTCTATTCATTTCGAGCGCTGAGTAGTGCCGAAATTTGCCCGGACTGAAACTCGAAATACCAGAGAGGAAATATTATAGAGCTCTGAGAAACAACAACTTTACATTTGGGGTGCTTCAAGGAGTTCTGTGTCCTCTCCTCTATTCAGTATTTATCGTGATTTTAAAAAAAATATCTGTAGCAATTATCATCTCTGAGCTGATGATCTAGAATTGATGAAGGTACATTCGTACCTTCATCCTATGAAAAACAGTTTGTCAAAGAATATATATATATATATATATATATATATATATATATATATAAAGGCTATAACAAAGAACTTGCCTATTTTTCACACAGTTCATTGTGTACAAACAGTAACATATTTAACAACATTATAATAGTATTTCAAGCACGATTCTGTAAAACAAAATCCTTTTGAACTACGAGGGTTCCGTCCACATCGGAACCCTCATAGTGCGAGTTCTACTCGTGCTTGACAGGTTTTTTTTACAGAACTGTGCTTCAAATACTGTTATGATATTCTGGAAATGAAAAAAATATTGTTAAATATGTTATTGTTTGCATATAATCAGCCGTATGAAAAATAGGTAAGTTATTTGTTATAACCTACACACGGTGTCCGGGAATAAGTGTCGGGCAAAGAAAGATGTTATTACTTAACTGAAAAATAGTTGATTATCATTAAAAACATGTCTTTTTTTCACAAAACTGAAAAGAGTATTCATAATTATTTGTCATCGTTTTTGCGCTCACGATACTTGCACACATGGTTCAGCGCCACTCGTTGGAATAACCCGCGAGCAGCTGCGAAGACATCGTCAGTGTGAGTTAAGCCCCGCACTTCGTGCAAGTATTGGTTGTGTATTTTTTGAACTTAATTAGAAAAAAGACATGTGTTACGTTTTATTTCAACGACAATTTATCCCTTTATAGCAAATATATATATATATATATATATATATATATATATATATGTATATATATATATATATATATATATATATGTATATATATATATATATATATATATATGTATATATATATATATATATATATATATATATATATATATATATATATATATGTGTGTATGTATTTGTGTAGTTATGAAAACTTACTTCCTATATGTTACAAGTTGTTTGCACGAATAGAATATATCACTTATAAATAATGCGTTTTTTGGAAGAGTAAAGTATATCAAAATAACATATCACAACGAAGTTGGGTTTGTGAAGTTTTATTTTAATTAGTTGTCGATATGGGACCAAAAATGTCGATCCTGAATATAATTATACATTATCATCACATAGCTCATAAAGTAACATCGAGCAATTATACAATTTTACGGTTTCGCGCTGGGTTCACCCATAACGATGCAAATGGAGTTATGAAATCCATGCGGCAAAGCAATGTACGAGTATCTTGATATTATTACAAAATATTTTATACATATTATTCGATCTTAACTTGCATAATGAAAGTAAAACATTGTCTGTTTTTTCATCTTTTTTTCTAAACGCAGTTCAAAATTAATTGATGAAATTTTACGTATAAATATTAGACCTATTAAAAAATGCCATACATTATTACAATATAATTTACAGGAGCAGAGTAGTGACCATAAACACAAGGGAAGTTATGACTGCGCGCGGAAAAGTAAATGCGTTCTTATTATTTTATTTTTTCAAATGTAGTAGAATATGTTCCATTTAAAGCGCTTAATTAATAAATTAATTATTGTACAGTATTTTAGTCCAGACTACTATCGCACAATTAACGCAGCGTGCCGCATGGTACCACAACAAATATCAAGTCAGGTCTAGCAAAATATATTAAAATAATATGCATCTCTTTACTAAAAACTAGGCTGATTGAAGTATTATACCTATTTCTTCGAGGAAAAAGGAATCTTAGTTTTTCCTAACACCAAGCGATGGAAAGGCAAAATCTAATATTAAATTAATGCTAAGAAAATATAATTAATTGCACTTGCATAAAACACGATTTAAATAAAAATGACCACTTAGTATTTTGACTATAAAACATTTATGAAACATGCAAAATCCGTATTATTACTAAAAATTAAAATTTTTATTATCAGGGTACTTATTAGTACTATTACTAAAATGTCTACTTACACTATAAATGTGAGGTTTTTTGTTTGTTAATTAATTGGGAACAGAAAATAAATAGCGGAAACTTTCACTGTCGAGCACATTTTTTCGATATCGATACTTTTACTTACCATTAATCGTATCGATGTTTCGTCCTCAATATATTACTCCAAAAATTCCTTCTGAATTGTAACTATGTTATGTTGGCGATACTTCATCCATCGTTCATTAGTCCGTTCGAAGTACGATAAACCAACATAACGCTGACAGTCTTTTTATCAATAATTGAAGCGTTTGATTTAAATTTAAATTTAATCGAGCGTTAATCATAATTTAACAGCCATAGAATTATTAGTTAATTCATATAACACCAAACCATTGATAATTTTATTTAATAATTAAATTGGTTTAAACTGGACCTTTAAAAACAAATTTCCAAGTTAAAATTTAATTTAAACAAGTTCTTCTATACTCATTTTAAGACAAATATGACCATCGTAGATAATCAGATCACGGCTAAACCTAGCTTGACTTTCCATAAATCTCACCTTTCCATTAATATGTTTTATAAATTATTTGGTAACACATATTTTATCATGTATCCGTTTGGTAATCATGCAAACTTACTCCTGTGCGTAGGTAATACGTATACTTAATTTTGTTGTGCTATAAACATAAAAAGCAAGTGCATACACGACTAAAAACAGGAGTGATTTTTAGAATAAAAGAAAACAAATATATGTAATATTGAAAAACACGTATAAAAACATTTTTATTATAAACAAGTTTACCGTTTTGTCAAAATTGGCAAAAAAATATTTAAATGAAAATTAAATAATTAATAATTTGACTTTCAATATCAAAAATGTATATTTACGTTTCATGAAAGTAATGTAAACCTATCACCATTGTTAGAATACAGACACATATAAGCTAATTTTGCTCTCAATATGAAAATAATAACGTCAGGTTTTTCATTTTGAAAACCGCTTTTAAAATCACTTTTCTAAGTAAAATAAATGAATATATAAGCGTGGCACAATATATATTTTTTAGGTTGTCTCTCTTATTATTTTAATGCAAAACTAAAATAGTGTGAAAAAATACTTGTATACATTAAAAAAAACATGTATTGCACATGGCAAATTTATATTCCAAAAACATTGAATATACCTAAGGCTAGTCGAAATAATTAAAAACGTCCTAGCAGATGCAATCACAAGAAACTATTCTGATCCGTCTTCGATGCTAGGAATAGTATAACCATTTCCGGTAGAAGATAGGAACTTTTCTTTCAAATAATAATTCCTTTTCGTTTAGCAAAAGGCACGTTTAATATGAGTGTCCTTACTACACAAAGAGAAGTTATTGCCGATATATGATAATGGGAATAAAATAACACGTTTCAACGGTTCGAGGAAGAGTATCGAATCTACATTGCCAATCGGTGGTTACTATGAGTAGATGGTCGAATGTAGGAAGAATGCAAATTTATCGTAGCATAATAGGTAAATGTTTACGATATACTGTGTTAGCTTATTATTTATCATATGAATTCGAAACAAGACTAGCCTCGATGGAGGTAGTGGGAGTTGATCATTTGTCACAAAAATTAAATGAAAATTTATTACATGGTATTATTTTAAAAGGCTGAAGAAATAAAAGATATTGATGCGCACTAATTCTACTATGAAAGTCTTACTGTAACTTCTTTGAATAACGTGTAAAGTTTTAAAATTTAATTTATTAAATGACTAATCAGGAGTAGGTTTAATAAAATTCGAAAAGTACGAGTTTGTCTCGCGCATCGAGGGTTGCGATCCTCGTTTGAAGTTAAGTTATTTTCTTAGCCTTAAGCTATCACTAATGTATGGATAGTTATCACTAATTATCACGTCTTAACGCAATAAATAATTAGTTATATCCAATTAAATTAAGTACGAGAGATATATCGTATATGCTTCAAAAATTGTGACAATAAAAATTATTCTATAAACCATCGTTTTAGTTTTCCTACAAGAGCTTTTAGCAGACACCTAAAAGCCTTGATTTTTAGATAATTTTAAGTTTAATAGTTTCAGATATAAGGAGGCATTATATTTTTCAATACATTATTGAAGATATTCTATCTAAAATGAGGAAAAAAGTTGTTTTTGAAATTCTTTTAACCGGCCTTTTGAACTGATATCCCTAAATTATTTATGGAATAATTGTTTTTCAATATTTAATTTTAATTCTTTCAGATTTCAATATCTTTTACTGTCTAGCAGTCAGTTATGTCTAAACGTATTGTCATGGTTGACTAGAAGGGATCGCTCCTGTAGTAATAAGTCCCCCATATGTATATTACATTGAACTTGTCATATAAATAAATTAAACAGTTATGAACTTTTTAGATAAGAAAGGAAATTAAAAAGATATAAAATAAATAACTGAATTTCTTTAAGCAAAGCGATTTTATTTTCATCAACGTATTGCACTGAACTGTATAAAATACTTTCTGGCCATTTTCGTAAAATATATTAATTTACTACAAGTTGTAAAACTAGTATATCTTACGTCGCAATACATAAAATCATATAAAATAAAAATAAAAAATGTGGCTTAATATGGATTCATATATTACGTCACTGCATGGTCAGGACGAGGCGTTGATGCGGGAGTGCAGATTTGATTCGCCAGTGACGTTTCGTGGTTATGTAGCGGATGTAGTAAAAATCGTTTCGGAAACTTGAATTCGTGTTACATAATACAAAGGATTTTCAATCTGTGTTATCAATTCTCCTGCGGTACATTTCATTAGCGCATAGCCGATTAGAATCTGGCTCCGTTATTTGGAACCCACACGAAGCCAAATACAATGATTGAATCAAATATTTTTGCTACATCACGTCTAGAACCGAATTATATCGGAACTCTCCAGTTTCAGGCGGTATTCAACTGCTTAACTACTTGCTAACGGTCGCACCAGAGTGTATTTTTTTTATGATGACTAAAATCCATAAATTTGTCGAAATAAGTTGACGTTATCTTTTGTAGTTCTTGTTTAATATTATATTAATGTTTAATCTACATCTTATTTTGTATTAAGCTTTTAAATCATTAATTGCTGATAATTACGAACTAGCTGTAATGCTGCACGATGAAAATAACTTTTATGTAATTTAAGATCTTGTGTTAATGTCAAATATTTAGGTTTAAGGGAAACATACTACTTTACTACCGAATAAAATATAATGCGTTCATCTTATCCTCACAAATTAATTCATATACATTTTTTATTTCTTACAGATCGCAATTTCGTTTTCGAAACTCATTTTAATGATCACAATCCAGAATATGCGAAATAAAAAATAAACTAAATACATTTTTCAATAAATTATATTATATTATATATATATAATTCAATAAATTATAATTTATACACACACAGTAACTAGATTCATCTGTTATCCTAAAAAGGACCGAAAAATTGCAGTGCAGTTTACAGTTTGCTTAAGAAAACAACTGACAATTTCATGGCAAAAAAGAAAAATTAATTATGATAAAACTTTAGAAATTGATCTCCACAGTAGATATATCAGGATAACAAGGATTATTTATTTATCGCAGTCACATATGATGTGAATATAATATATGCAAATTTCAAATATTACGAGACTATAAATGGTAGTAACTGTCGACATGCATTTGATCGTTTTTAATAACATCTTATCCTTCTATAAACTGAATTTAAATTTATAACTAAGACGGTTTGTCAACGCTATTCTATATTTATATTGATCATTCAAACACTTAGAGAAAGTAAAAATCAGCTCAGCGAATCTACTAAGCTTACCAGGACCAAAGTCCTAGTGACTGACTTTCTGGTAAAAAGTTGCCAGTTAGCCGATGGGTGACTACTTCTTACGTTGCTAAGCTGGTCAGATAAAGAACATTTTGTTCTACTTGTCCATCGTGAAAGTAAAATCATAAAAAATCACTACTGCTTTGACAACATAAACGAATTTCGTAGATCACTGTATTTTATTTCGTGTTATTCAATCCGCTCATAAATTGTATTCTTGGTAGTTGTGGACAAACAAAATTCAAATTACATTTCTTTTTTTAATAGAGATATTTTACAAATACAACCGAATGGCTGAAATACAACTCATTTCCTTTGGTTTAATTCAATCAAACATGTCAAAATTTAAAAAAGGTATAGCCGAATAAATTTATTGAAATTTTAAATTTCAGATAAGTAAATTTTATAAACTCACGTTTCAGATCTTTGTAATCTTATTTTTGTAGTTAAAAGAGTTTGAAAGTAAGTAAACTTTGATAAAAATAACCAAAAAATTTTACGACAATTTTCTACTACAGTAATTTATATTGCTAAATTTAAATAGTTTTTTGTGGGAATTAAATTAACTTCTATTACATTACTTTCTCTAATTGTTAATCGTTTCAACGTAAGTATGTATGTACAAGTATATTTTCTTGAATTTCACTTATTTTGCTAAACTATAACGAATATTAGGGATTTTGGAAAATATCCTCAATAAATTTTTATTAACTTTGACATCAAGTTACTCATCGATACCTGTAGCTCGTTTTTCAATTACTGTAAAATATATATCAATAAATAATCATACTAATAAGAAGACTGATAAATTGAAATTTCAAAATCGCTGAATACCTCATTTATTTATTAAACTCTAAGCAATAATGAAGCAATATTGGTTACTCATTTAAATTCACCCAACAGTTTTTGTATAATGCGTTTACGCATATAAAACAGATAACCATTAAAAAATATAAAGAATCAGTCCTCATATCGCGTTATCAAATGATTTCCTTTATATCGCGGATTTATTGTGCGTCGATATTTTTTGGATAATATATTTAATTTAAACCCTTTTTTATCTTTACTATTTCCATATTATAAATGTGAATTGAGAAACAAATTGAGTAGCACTTTTACAGCCAATACGTTTATTGACATAAGAGTTGTATTTGCAGTTTGTCGTCATGAATACATTGGAGGAATATTTTATGGATATTAGCAATGTTACATAAAGAAAATTATATTACAAAAAAAACTTATACGAATATAATCAAACCTTACCATCTCTTAGCAAAAAAATGAAACTAACAACGAATCCAACAAAAAACAAAAAAAATTTTACATAAATTTAAATAGGCAGAAAATAAAATGATTGCCCCATATAGAAAACTTTCTCGCAAAAATGTGCTATAATTATTGTCTTTGAGAGTTTTCCTTTATAATTGTCTTGGAAATATAATTTAAACCTTTTCCCGCTAAAGTGATTTGCGAAACAATAAAATCATTATTAAAATAAACGTTAGAGTAATAAAATTCTTCTAAATTAGTTTCGCTCTAACATCTTTAACGAAAGTAGTTTTAATTAAACTTTCAATGTGGCGTTTTTTGCCCGACTTTTCGTTATATTTTGTTGGATTGTTCTTATTTTAGTTTTATATTGAGAGTATTTGTTGAAGAATTATAAGATGCTTTAATACCAAAGCAACTAATGACTTGTTCGGAAGAAGGACTTGGAAAATTAAATATAATTATTCACACTTTCACTTTAAACTATGAAAATATTTTAAGCAAATATTAAGAAATTTTGGTTAACGTATTTTTTGAGCATTATGAGAAACGTACTTTGTACTACTTTTAATTCTTCTTGCCAATGAGAAGATGTAAATGAAAAAAAAATTAAAATTCTTTATAGTAAGAAAGCAAATGGTAACTATTTTTTTATCGAAGGAAAAGCCACATTATGGATAACAACAGATTTGATTATGTCCTCACGTGGAAAAGAATCTAATCATTTTCCACTACACTTTTTACGCTTAAAAATGATATCGTGAAGGCTTTATTAATATATTACATTCGACAAAAAAAAATCTCCTTTTAAACGCGAGTTGAATTCCATATATGCCTATGTAACACATCCTTCAATAAGTCCTGAGGCTAAATCAGAAATGGCGCTGTAACAAAAAATATTTACAAAATTGAATATATTGAAAACAATGGAAAAACACCAAGAAAACATTAAGCGAGTTCTGAAAAGCGATAGAAGGTAGCTGAGACCATGAAAATATCAATCGGTAGTATTATCACTATTTTGCATCAAAATATATTATTTTTTTTTTCAAAATGGGTGCCACGTTTGCTTACAATGGAACAAAAAGAATAACTCATCGATGATTCAGATAATATTGCAAAAGTAACGTCACTATAACTCAATATGGTTCGGTTGTAATGAAATTTTGACATGTATCGTTTGAAGGTTAGTACTTCCTAAAAATTATAAAGATTTTTAATTACAAGCGTACGTAGTATTTTTATTACTCTGTTTACAAATTTTAATGAAATTGTTTAGTTTAAAAATATATTGCGTAAAATATTTTTCAAAAATACTTTGATCATTAATTTATAATTTTTCAATATTTTGTAACTACTTTTATTATTTTCTATTTGAATATAGGCTGTGAGAAATATTAAAGAAACTTACAGTTTGCTACGCAAAAGCATTCTTCAGTGAAAAAAAATTAAATATAAATTCGCGCTTAGCTCTAAAAAGTCTTAATAATACCTTACACTTCTGCGCTGGAATTTTTTTTCGGCTCATTTTTGCATTTTTGGAGTTTCTCTGAGTTTTTAAATGCCCATATAATGTAGCAGATACATATATTAATTAAAGTGTACTGTAAACTGGTATTGATATTCACTCAATATTGTCAAAATAAATATTTTTTTGCTTTTTTCAAGTTTTACGTTGCTTTTTTCAACGATCCTGTTATTTACCGAGTTATTTAACTTGAGAAAAATTCGGAAATGGTTGTATTTTGGGATGATTAGTCCCAAGTATTACGCTAATGTATAATAATGAATCACTCTCTGTATATCAAGAATTTATTTACCTTTGAAGTTAGGAAGCAAAGTTTCAATATCTTTTATATTTACTTCATAAACACGAATTTAAATCACCTCTAATTACGCACAAAATTCTCATATAGGAATGTACGAAAATATCCAATGAAATTTATATAGAACATGTACCATATCATTATAGGCATATCATTATATCATTGGGGTGCCAATGGTCAAAGGGCTCGTTGCGGACTCTCTGATATTTGATAAGATTTTCGTAATACACATTCTGTGTTTGTATAACAATCTGTATCAATGTATGTATTTTTTGTACCAAAAGACTTAGGTAATATAATTGACGTTTTATTTATACATTTTATTAAAAAGACGTATAAAGATTAGGTATATAATAATTTAGGAAGTTTATAAACCATAAACGCACATTGAGTTTGGTCTATAATTTACTTCTATCTATTAACGGTTATTTCTTCATTAATTTTGGTATTGTGGAAAGAACTGCATACTTCGTTGTGAATTCTCAAGCAAGCCACGTATTCATAATTTTTAGACTTTAGATTTTTATGGTTTTATATTTAGTTTCATATTAATTTTTGTAAATTAAAAAAAAAACTAACCGGTCTTTAATGAAAGCCCAGATGTGAAATATACTTTAATATATCTATATTATAAATAGACTAAATCGGAGATATCGATTAAATCAGATTTCACGTTGAGTTTTTTTTTTGCTTTTTTCTGCTATCTATAGCTTAGTGACTAATCTAAGTTAGCTAAATTATTTACATGCTTATCCTTATACATGTATGCAAAATGACGTAAATATATTAAGTTACGGTATTATTAAAAAATAGCTAAATATAAAGATTGAGATACTTCTTATTCTTTTGGTTCACTTAACATCCTTAAAGGGTTTACGATTTATAAATTCGGTTAATTTCGCAATTCTACTTTGGAAGCAGCATGTATTAAATATAAACAGAAACATTAAATATTTATAAGAAGACTTTCTGGATAATCGTGAAATTCACTATCGAAATTATATACGTAGTTAATGTTTTGCATCCTAATTTAAGTAAATCTATGACTATTGAATATATTTGGCGTTAATTTTGTAGAAATTCATTATTCACAATTATTTCTACTTTCTTTAATTTCTTTACCACGACCTAGGTTTCGTTGTATTACAACATCTTCAGGTGGGATATTAGCAAAAGTATAAATAATACTACATCACGTAGTTTCATTTAATTGTGCATAATGAATTTCTACAAAATTAACGCCAAATATATTCAGTAATAGCTATTTTTTGACTTGAGATATTTACTTTTTGATATGGCCTTAATATTACATTACTTTCTCAATTCTACTTAATACTTTTAATATTATATTTAAAATTGTATTATTTAAATTTCAGATATATGCGATATGTATTAGTTAATGTTTATAAAATTTGAGACCTAGAGTAACATGAAAGAAGGAATATTTTAAAAAGTAATGAAGATTTTATTGTACGTAATAATTAAATGAGTTTGACGAAAATAAACACGGTTATTTCACGATTCTAATTAGCTTTACACGTACAGTCATTACTTAAAATACCTTACACCATATTTTCTGAAAGCGCCCTTAAATTCTGCGCTATGCTCTCTGGTGCATAATAAACGCCTTCCGCTACATTTCATATTTCAACTTTCTTTATTCCTCTCGGTCCCAAGGGATGCGTTTAAAATTATACAGGAAAAAGAAATTAATGGTTCTTTACAAATTTTCATGAGTTAAATTACAGTTGCCTGCATGTTATTTTTGCATCTATATTATTAGTAATTACTTTCGTTCTTTGCACTGGAAGATAATTTTCAAGATCTTAGAACTTTTCCCATAATATGATATTCCCATGATCGGTATTATAAGAATGTCCAAGGTTCAGTTGAATACTGAATATATTAGTATTCTTTTACATTCAGGTGTAAATATATTTGAAATGAAAAACATTTAAATAAAATAGAATATAAGTGTCATATAATTGAAAATTTAAGAGAGATTGAACAATGTTTGAACCTACAATGATTGCTTGTGAATGGAGCGCGCGTTGCTGTTACATAAGTACAAAATAATTAATCAACAATTTAACCTATAGAAGAAACTGTGTCGTAACTTCCATTGCAGATATTGGCGAAGCCTCTAAAGCAAAATAATGTAAAAGTTTATTAAAATCAGTATGGTAGTTTATGAGCCTCTAGACGTAGTCGCATCACTGTTTCATTATATTTGCTAGGTTTTGCTCGCGATGTCACCCACGCGGAAGTGTTTAAATATTTATTTTCAAGTGACTTTGAAAAAAAAGAGTTTCCATTTTTCAATTATAAGTATGTACGTTTGTATGTATGTGCGTATGTCCGCGATTTGTCGATATGTCGAAAATTCTCCAAGTATCGGAATGTATTTTTCCCCATACAAATCTTCCATTTTACCCTCTTAGGAATGGAATTTCCAACAACGCTAAAATAAGTAAGTTATAATTTGTAACCAGAAGCCTAAATATAAAATTAATGCATTTGCCTTTGAAAGTAACGGGATTTCCATAAAAAATTTCCTCTCATATTTTACCCCATTAGGGGTGGAATTTTGAAAAATACTAAAATAGGTTTTTTATAATTTCTAACCAGAAACCGGAGTATAAAATGATATGCATCTGCCTTCGAAAATAACGGAACTTCTATACAAACCTTCATTCACCATTTTACCCCTAAGGTGTGGAATTTCAAAAAACGCTAAAATAGGTAAGTTATAATTTATAACCAGAAGTTTATATATAAAAATCGAAAATAACGGGACCGGCACAAAAATTATCATCCCCCATTTTACCTCTATAGGACGGAATCTCTAAAAATGCTCAAATAGGTAAATAAAAACTTTTATCTTACATCTTACCCCGTACTGGTGAAATTTTCAAAAACGTTAAAATAGCTAAGTTTTCATTTCCAAAAAGAAGCTTAACTTTTATGGATCTACTTTCGAAAATAAATTTTACCCCTAATGGGGTAAAATTTACAAAACGCTAAAGTAGATAAGTTATAATTTCTAACCAGAATCTTGAATTTAACATTTTATGCATCTTTGAAAATAACGGGACTCCCACACAAAAATTCATCTCACATTTTACCCCATTGGGGTTGGAATTTTCAAATACACTAAAATAGCTAATTTATAATTTGTAACCAGAAACTTGATTCACATATATATGTATATATATATATATATATATATATATATATATATATATATAATAGATATAACAGGACTCCCATACAAACTTTCATTCTCCGTTTTACCCTCTCAGGGGTAAAATTTAAAAAAAAATCCATTTTATTGTATACTGACGTCATAAGAGGAAACTATTGTCTCAATTTAATATGTTTAGTAACAGTAGTTTAGGCTCTGCAATAATGAATCAGTCTATCTGTCAGTCAGTCAGGCGGGACATATTTTTCATATGTGTTGATAAAATACTACAGGTTATCAACGTAATCTAGATAACGACAGAATATTGTTTTTAGAATTTCTAGGTCGTTCAAAAATTAATTTTTTCCGGAAAATTAAGTATTTAAAATAGTGTTTAAAGTCCTTATATAGTGCGGAGTGTTGTTTTAAAGAGCTGGTTACAAGTATCTAAAATATCATTTTCACAGTTTTATATGATGTATCTTTAGAGATCGTTGAAATATTAAAAAAATTCTCATTCACGTGATTTCTTGAAATTGATTGCAAATGCAGAGCTAACATAGAAAAACGGTCAAGTGGAAAAGCTTTGGAAAATACGCATACAATACAAGAATATTGCAAATTTACATCAGCATATTAAAATCAATCTATTTACGTCAGAAAATAAAACTTGGAGCGGAGAGATTAGCTTTTTGAATGACACTAATGTTGAATAAATTGACAATGTATGGAACAGCTTAAACTAAATCGTTTATGATGACCGCTTCGATTATAAAGATAGACCGATTCGTTTAAAAGCTGTTTCCTGTAAAGAGGGTTGCTTATTAATTCATGAGCTTCTAATAAAATTAGTCACGGCAAATGAAAATAAAATTTCTTTCGGGATTTTTCGGTTAGATCCTTTCGATAACTATTTGACTTTAAAACATCAATCTCCTCTATAAGACCTTATTAGAACTTTGATATAACGGCCTAATATGATTGGTCCTGTACGTAAGTATGGGTTTACATGGTGATTATGACGTTTTATAATAACTTAAATAATAGATCAATATCTTTTTTACAAATTTTGTTCTGGTGATTTTGAGGCTAAGGAGATTTTCTAAGTTTTGTAAACGTAAAAGAATTTCTGAATTAGAAGTTTGATGTTAAAAGAACTATACGTTCGGAAATATCAAAGGGTAAATTCACATCCAACTAATAGCAATATTTTAGGTTTTGATGGCGGATATTTAGAGAAACTATTATTTTAAGGGTTTTAAAAAATGTTTTATTACATTATTTTGTTACATTCCATGTATCTCTTTATGTTCATCTAATTTCTAATATGTTAATTGGCTTAGCAGTTTTAAGGCTTTTAATGTATCGTAGAAATCGACATAACTTAAATATTGAAACAATTTTTAAATTAAAAAATAAATATTTTATGTGACCTTTCATAAACTGTACTTCCTTGATTAGTACTGCACCACCGTGCGATAACGAGTTATGGATAAATGTATACAAAACTTAAGTTACATTCATTTACATAATCATACATTTGGATTTTGGAAAACAACACCTTTTTTATGTTTGATTTGGTTTATTAAACAATTAACAATCAACCTATCCAAACATAGCCGAATCTAACCTAACCTAACTTAAACCTAACTCAACCTAATCCGATAAAATTCGGGCTAAAGCTTTCATCTCAAGAGTACCGTTTACGTAAGAAAGTAACCTTAATCGATAAATTTTCACCTTATGCACTAGTTTGAAATTTAAGTTGATTTCCTGCTGTAATACTTTCGACCATTTCCGTTTATTAGTTGGTCTTACTTCCTCAGTGCTAATTGTCGAATTTCAAGTTTCTTGGGGAGTGTTGACTAAAAAATAATTTTAGGTTTAAATCCATTCTTTAAGCATTATACGGATACAATGGTTAGTTTGTGAAAGTTTAATTCAAATTTTGGAACTAGTGTTTACGTGTACGTAAACGAACAGAAGTATGATAAACATTATAATCAAAGTATGTGGTTTTTGCGTTTTGATTTCGGAGAAGGCTTAAATAATTTCCACAAATTTTTCAAAAAAATGTTCAAAGTGCAGTCACATTGTTAGTTATAGTTTTATATTATAATAGTGCAGATTTTAATTGAGAAAACTTAATCTTATACAAGTTGATGGTTTAGAAAAAATTAATGTATACTCACATATTTTCATATAAATTGAAATTATATAAAAATGTATAAAAACTACCTACTGCTTTGTAGGGAAATGCATAAATTAGAGTGAACTAAATAATTTTGTATCTATTCATACTTAAATAAATTAGGATGTAATACCTAATTTTATCTTTTCAAGTTCACAGTTGAAAAATTAGGTGAAGGGCACATGGAAAACATTTTTTTCATGGAAACATTCGTAATATTTTGAACAACAAGACGCAAAAAATAGTAAATTAAATCTAAACCTAATTTTCTAGGGAAAAATAGTGAAAGAAATCTAAACTTTGTAATAGATATAATTACATTTTACATTTTAAGGAGCGCGCGAAACGAACGCATTAATTATTTTGTGATAGAATAAGATAGGTTTCTGTCTAAAGAATTCTGGCAGAAGGGTATAAGGAATCTCGGTAGAAGTACATTCAATTCCGAAATTATCTCTAAATAAGTTTAAACCTGTAATAACTACGAGGCTATTGGCTATAGACGGATTACTTCATTACGGAATACTAAACTTTTTAAAAGCTACTTCGAAATTGAGCAATTTATATCTTTAAAAGCTTAGAAATATATCGTTAATTAATCGGTTAATTAAAAACAATAAACACCATTTGAACTGCAGAAAAATCGAATATTTCGATCCATTTTTTGCTTTTGACCCGTATATTATTAACATAAACCACGACGATTTGGTAAATTTAACTAGGAGATATGAACTTACGAGATATGAAACGTAATTTTAAATGTTGCTTCATGTATACAGTAGTAAAATACAGACAATACTGCTGTCATAGAATATGTATCCTGAAAACGGTATACTTATCGAATGTTAATATTTTCGGGACAGCGGTTGGAATACTAAGTGTTACTTTGCCAGATGCAGTTTAATATCATTAATCTTTGAATCACGTTATGTACCGTTGGCGTTTGTCATGATGCATTAAGTGAGATTTAGCTGATTGCGGGTAGCACATAAATTAATCTGTATAATGCTAATCGTGATCATAATATCAATAAACACAACGCTACTCATGTTGTGTTTATTGATATTATGATCAATAAAGACTATTATAATCAAAATCAGAGTGCTTTGCAGTCAAGTTATCCCGAATATTTGCGAGATGTATTTTTAATTATTTAAAACGGGTGACGAAGTTTTAGGTAATTGTAGGACTATGATAATGAAAAGAAACGCTTTATTCGGAAATATAACAAGTTTTCATTAATAGTATTATGGTAGATTAGGAATATCTAATAATCTAATAAGAAAAATCGAATAAAAGGATTTTAAAATTAGGGAAGCGTTTTCCAGATAAATGTCTACTTGCAAATATTTCTTAATCTTGCCTGGTAGATCAGAGAAAATGTTATATAAAGTGTCACATTTTATGTAATGTATGCATAAAGTGCCTCTTTGCACTCACTTTCTTGTCATCTTACAATCTTTTCAATACCTAGATCTTTTTATTCTCTTCTCCCTATATTTTACACACGAAAGAGCGGAGGTAGCATCTTACTTCAGTCGCCATTTCGGAAATTGATTTTTATTAAAAATCTCAAACTGGCTGGATTTGCGGCAAAAATAGTATAGTCTTGTGAAGAAAATAATCTACTAGATTAATAATAGTTATTTTAACTTCTAAAATTGTCGTTAATGAGATAATTTAAAATTTCCTAACGTTTTCGTTAAGAAGGATTTTGGTTCAAAAACTTTAAAACCTGTAATTTAAAAAAATATCGATTTGAAAGAAATATGTTTACATGAAACTTGCATAGAATTTCATATAAAAAGTTTTTGTGGAATTAAATTAATTTTTTTAAACATATTTAAAATCAACACCATGGCATAAAGGTGGCCAAAAAGTTTATCTATGCATCTCAACTAACGTGACGTATAGGAACTAACGAGAAGATTCTAAAAAACATCACAAATTGTTATTAACAGTGATAATGTATGCTATCATACTTGAATCTAAAGACGGGAGAAAAATATTTTTTAATATAGCTAGTAACTCTAATTAACTCTAAGAGATTATTACGGTAGCAATAAGTTAGTCAGATGCCAGTTCCTCAGAGTTTTAAAAAAATATATATAAATAAATAATTCTGCTTGATCACTCTGCGGAAGAAGTTGTGCAGTGGTGCAAATTTCCAGATTTATAATAGCAGTTACTCTCTAGAAAATAAAATGATGCAGTTGTGCGAGATCCTTTGATATGTCTTCATTGACCAAACTTAACTAGTTTTTAATAGGCCATTTAGTAGTAATATTGCTAATATTACATTAGAAATAGAATATGGATAACTATTAAGGCCCATTATACAATGAAATGTCCAATGCAATATCAAAAAATTTACAAATTTTTGACTGGAATTTCAGTAAGAATATTTTAAAAAAGGAAAGTAACTGTTTGAGTTTTAATTTAAACATTTTTGTAATTTTTTTTTGAGTTTTAAATCAAACAAACTATTTTTTTAAAGTAATATTTAAAAGCTGATTTATATCTATATTAGCAAAGAACTTGAGTTACTACTTGAGCGAAGTAACGAAAAAAATTATTTCATGGATTTTGTTTAATAACAAATAATCGCAATATATTTTGGCTTATAAACTGGATGGGAGAACAATATATCGCTGCACTCGTAAAGTCATAATCTCAAAAGCTTAGCTTTCTTTAAAAATAAATTACTAAAATAAGTGCAAGAACTTAAACATTCTAAAGTTAAAAAGTATATTGCAATATTAAAAGATTTTTTTTTCATGATGTGTATAAAATTGAATTAATTTATGAATATCCATATGGAAAATAAACCAAACGAAATATCAGATTTTATTTTTGTAACTCCACTCTTCACTAATTTATTTGGATTCTATATATAAGGTAACATATGTAGCAAAAGTATATCAGGTTGGCATAGTAAGTCTACCGCCTTAGTTGGTCAAAGTTTGCTCATGTGGCACTCAAGCATAACATTTCTACTTTTGTCCTAAAACACTGTTTTTCTATTAAAGTATGAGAGCATCGAAGGAGCTCTTCCTGATCATTTAAATCAGATTTTTTAATTTTTGATAAATTCACTATGGAAGCCCGTTCTTTATGAGAATATCGGAGAGATTAACTGAACAGGAGATAGGACGGTGTACTTTTATATAATCTACTAGAGGTGTTTCTTTCTATAACATTCTTGAAACCGCTAAACAAAAGTGGTGGGTTGATTAGTGGCCAGCTTAATATTTACCTCTCACTATTGAATATATTTTGCTTGATGAAAAATGGAAAATTTAAATAGCATTAAATACGCCTTATGTACTTACCACGTACTATATTAATTATTTGAATTTCAAAAACTATGAACTAGGTAATATAGGCAAACTTTAAAGACTCCTACTTTGTACTAAATAATACATGTGAACTTTAATAATACGCACTACGGAATGCACCCATGCGAACTTCAAAGATTACATACAATGTAAGGTAAGTGAAATTTAATATTACGTACCATGTACTTTTAAAGACTAAGTACTGCGTAATGTATGTGAAATTGAATATTACCTAATGTATGCGAATTTCAAATGCTACGTATTACGTGATACATATGAACTTCAAAATTGCGCATCTTCAACAATTTTTACTTGTCTAGTTGTGTGCTCAATGCGCGTAGCATCGCTTAGAATCACATAAAGAAATTAAATTCACATTCAATTATTTCGGTTAAGTTTTATGAAACAAGCTTTTAAAATACTCACGCAATGTGTTTATTTAAAATATAAACAGAATCGGCTTTTCTGATTCATCTTAGTCATCTGCATTTTAGTAGTCATTGCAGTCAAAACTCATGACCACCGTTTACGGAGCCCGACGGGTGCGTCGGTTGATACACTCATCGCAGCTATGCGTCTCCTGATGTGATGCTTGTAGCTACAATATTGATGGCAATAAAGTGGACTACTATGCAAGGAGTAGAGTAATATTTTAGAAATACTGTTTTATATGTGTATTTAATAACACAGCGAGGAAAATAGGAAAAATAAAAAAAATCGTTATTTAGCAGTCATTCTGCGGTGTATTTAGTAATATTGTGGATAAGTTCTTAAAAATTGCAAAGTTATCGAACCAAAGAAAGTCAAATCAATACATAATAAACCAACAAAAGTGAAACCTGGTCACTGTATTTGTTTAATTGTTTTTTCTTCATGTTTAAACAGCTTAACGGATTTTAATTACATTTTTTGTAAATAAGACGTATCTTAGGTGAAATGTCAGGACTCCTAGCGAGCTAACACCATAACATCTATATAAGAACCATCGCCAAGTCGTCCCGAATATTTTGCAGATAACCGTGCCGATTTGGTCAAACTATTTTGGAGAAAAATGGGAATATTCGTTTGCAACAAATTGTTGAAGCGAAAAGAAATTTATAAAAAACAATGTGTGATTTTCAATATATTAGTTACTATAATTCTAGTAACTGATATAATAAAAATCACACATTGTTTTTATAACTGTCTTTTTTTCTAACTTAAACGGTTCAACGGATTTCGATGAAATTTCGCATATGAATAATAGATACCATATTTTAAAATATAAGTTATATATATAATTCCTCTATCATTAACAGGAGTAGAGTAGTGAATATAATTGCTAGAAAAAATTGTGATTCAATGTTACTAAAAATCGATTGTGCTACTAACACTAAGGGAAAAGGGGTGCCATGACAAATACCCATTGCGAATGAACGTTTTAACGATAAATCAAATTAGTATAGTCGAAGATTAGGTTCATAAATATTTACTGTGAAAATTTATGATTTCTTATGTAAATAAATTTTACAGTTGGTAAGTACATATATTAAGCTACAAAAGTTTCGTTGTCGTAACGTAAATATAATTTACAATTTAGTAGACGTAATCATTTATTCTAACGTGTAATTACTGGGTACTATTTATTAGGTACGAATAATTTTTGGTAAATGGTGAAGCAGAAATTGGTATTATTAAAAGTGTATCTCAATTTTTTACTGCAAACTGATTTTAGTTTAAATTTTTGCTTTAATACTCATAGGTCTAAATAATTTACGACAAAAGGCAGCAAAATTAGGGCAGCGAAATATTCTTCATGTATTCACTCTCATTGGAACAAAAAACGCGAATAATTTAGAGCTATTTAAGATTATCGAAATAAGAACAGATGGCATTAATTTCTTTTTACATGTGGTTGCTCAGTGATCAAAATTCGACCGTAATACACTACTCACTTTGTTGAAAACACAAATATGTGGACGATAGTAAATCAATTCAGACTGCTGCCACAAAATTGTCCATTTCCAATGGCTGAATATTAAGCAAGTTATATTTCACAAATATATGAAACAGAGCTATCCATTACACAAAACATGAAATTAACTATCTCTTGCCGTGACATACACTCCATGGATTATTGAAAATTAAACATTTGAAATCACACAAAATTTATAGCTCGAAACTTATTCAATCAATCTGACATTTTAAAATACTTTGGCGACAATCTCTACTCTACTCAACTGTTCGACCACAGATTATTATGTGTTTAACATTGACAATATGAACGTAAACAATAAATCTTTTAATGTAATTGTAACATATATTATATATACATTTTAGTTTTCTGCACTCCTTCTCCGTAAAACTTTAACAATGCCAAATCTCACACTCCTCCGTCCGCGCAATATGCTTAAAAAAAAGAGGTTCAAAGTTTTTTCTTCTCTTGGAGAGGTAAAATACAAAATCGTGAAATTTAATTAAGTTCAACAGTATTGAAGAGAAAAAAGTATGTCCCTTTGTTTTCTAATATTCTTTACTCTTGAAGATATAAGCGATTAAAATATGGCATATTTTCGCGCATTGAACATTTAAAGTGATCTCCATTATAAATTGCAAAATATCGGCAAATAGAAAATAAACCTGTTAAAGTAGAATTAGGACTCACACTGTGTGCGAAGTTCTCGGAACGAGAGTTCAGTACACGTTTACCTATGCAAAGTTGGACAATTTGAGGTTAAATATTATTTGTATTAAACTGTGAATGGCATATGTACAAATAATAACATCATTTTTTGCCCTACAAAATAGTGCCCAGTATATATTTTACAGGCATAACAATATTATTAATTTATTAAAAATACTCTTGTTTTCTTATTCCTAATGTATTGACTACTTTATATTTAGCTCTTTTTAGTATTTATTGTTTAAATACAGGATATAAGTAATATTAGAGCCGAATTAAAGCTAAGGGCAAGTTTAAAAAGACTTCCGTTCTCTTTCAGGAGTCATTTTTAATAATTTATTACATGCTTAGGCAGAAAAAAATTCCAACAATTTTTACTTTCGGAAATATAATCTATCTAATTTTATCATTGGGTTAAGAAACTATACACTTTGTATTAATTTCAAGACCATGTCTTATTTTCTTTAGAAATTAAAGTATATTATAGACATATGAATAGGCAGACAAGGTGGTGATGGTTAGACGGGTGTCTGTCCGTCACAAGGTCACAGGCAGTTTTTTCACAACAACGGATTTCCATTAGAATACTTGCAGTATGGAACTCTAAAAACTATAGATAGGCTTATTGAATCAACGTAATACTCGATTAAGATAATTTCAATCTAATATTCGAGTAAGATCTCTCAAGTAATATCATTAATAATCAAAGTAAAATATATTCCATCGCACAACATAGACTTGATTTCTATTTACTACTTGAGCACTTGATTTAAAGAATTTAAAAAGACAATTTTCGAGCATTTGATTTCAAAGTTAAAAAAAGGCTCCAGAATGAAATAAATATGATCGTTTATTTAAACAGTCGTATAAAACCATTATAAATGAGATGTACCAAATATTAACTATGAAAATGAAATATTTTAAATCTTTTGTTAAAAATTTATTACTAAGACGTCTTAAAACATAACACAGAATATATTGATTTTAGAATTCATTTAAAGACTCTGGTAAAATGTCATAACGTTATAAACATAATTTTTTTAAAAATATAAGTAAAAATAAGTAACTCAGCGATTGACGATCAGGGAAGATTAAAAAATAAAATATAATTTTGTGATCAACAAAGAAAGGGTCATCAACTCGCATATACTAATTATATTTTTAATATATCAAGAATTGTTTTAATAGAATAAAAAAATATATAAAAATAAATTATGAAAATCTAATAAAGCACATAATAACTTTTCAGAAACGATTACAAGAATTTTGGAATGTGTAGGCATTGCCTAAAGGAAATAAATGTAAACCTCTAATATTGACATTCGTTTTGTGTTGTCAAAATGAATGTCTTTTACTCTTCACCAATTTTTTTAGTTTTTTATAAAGATCTCTCGGGTTTATTCCATGGGTTAATAAGTTACATGAAAAGTCAATTAAAAAAAAAAATTAAAATTAGATCTAAAACATAATCTAATTTTCAAAATATAAATTTCAAAATTTTTTACTTCTCAGATTGATAATTTACATATAATTTTTAACTCGCTTATTTTTTCAATTTGTTCAATAAAAGAGTGCTATTTTTATTCTTGCAACATCTCTGGGCACGACACGGTATTTATGGATTATACGGACTGTTTTTTCCCTACAAAATAGTGCCCAGTATATATTTTACAGGCACAACAATATTATTAATTTATTAAAAATACTCTTGTTTTCTTATTCCTAACTTATTTACTACTTTATATTTAGCTCTTTTTAGTATTTATTGTTACAAGTATGCACACGCATATACATATACATATGAATATATATATATATATATATATATATATATATGTATATATATATATATATATATATATATATATATATGTATATATATATATATATATATATATATATATATATATATATATATATATATATATTATAGTTTTTACTTAGGACAATTAAATTTGCTTGATAGTTGTCCTTATTACTGCAGTGAAATAAAACTTGAAATTGCAGTTATACATGTACACTTTAATATTATTGTTGTTGGGTCTTATTATTAGGATTGTACTTAAGAAAGACTTAGAAAAGATTCAATATGGAAAATCTGTTTTTCTCGATTTGCCGTCTTGCTTTCACTTTCACTACATGCAAGCAAATAAAATAACTTGTTTACAAGCTCATAAACCGAAATCCTCTCGATATTTTCACTTAAATCATGAATTGTTTGAATACGCATGAAAACTTTCTAAAAGATTAGGGATAATATTTTTTAGACATATTGAAAATGTTATCTATTTAACATGTATAAATTGGTAATCAACTTGTATTTTTGTAATTATTTCACTGAGCCGATCCAAACTAATTATCTGGATGCGTTAGTGGTATACAGCCAACGGTACGGAATTAGTGACCATAGAAAATAAACGTAATTTGCATCAAAATCCAACAGTAAATTCCGAATATTTGCCTCTGACACATTAACAGATGAGTAATGACGTAATACTATCACCATTCCTTTTGCGTTATTACTGGCAGAAACCATCATCATTTCAAAACAGAACCCATTCTTAAACAAATTGTGTTGGTTTAAATAAATCAATCCGACTGTAACACATTAGCTCTGTTCTCCCATAAACACAATGTATTATTTATACATTGTAATACAGTAAATATATTCTGAAGCAAACAATAAATCAACAACATATACGTATTGAATCTACATTGACGATCAGCGCTAGAAGTAGGTGACCACGTAGTAACCCAAATATATTTACGTGAAACTACGCAAACGTATTGCTGATAGCATATAATCAATGGTTCGTAATGAAATTGTTTGAGCGAATTATTTGTCACAGATGTTAGCGAAGCGTAAATTATTGAAACTAATAGTTTGGGATTAACGGCCTTACGAATGATTATTATTTTGTTTTGATATTAATACTCAATTTAAGGTCTTTTAGAGGATGTTTTGCAATTTCATTTAAAATGTGTTTATTAAAGTTATAGTATATGACATAAATTTAGACATATAATTAAATGTTAGTTTAAAATAATTAAATTGATAATATAACAAAAAACTATCAAGTAAGGGTGATATAGTATTCCGATTAAACTAATTACTTAATTTAATTTTTTTTCAAAGAAAATATATTGACCAACTCTGATAATATGGCGAGCTGTTCGAAAATGTCAAAAAGTTTTTTCAACAACTTATCTGGTGATGAATCGGCAGGTTTCTGCCAATTTATTCGACACCGATGTTTGCTTCTTTATTCGCGCATTTGTTTTACGTACGGTGCATTGAAAAAATTGTAAGTGAGTGTGACATTATCATTTGTCCAATGAACTTGAATGAAAATTTATTAAGTTCTTATAGCACTGAGTAAAATTGTTGCTATAAACTAATGTAAATATAGTTTCATAATACGTTAACAGTCTTCTTGCATGCGAAGTAATAACACGTGTGAGCAAAACGGAGTATATTGTGTGATCACTCGCATCATGTGTCTTATGGGAAGGTTAGTGATACGTAACGCTTGTGTCGTAATATTATCAAAAAATCACGTACAAAATTAAACTCAAATAATTTAATTTAAATATCTTTAATCTTCGTGTGCACATAAAACAGAGTTAAAATGGGTAATAGTAAATATTATAATACAAATTTTTAAAAAAATTATATACATACCAATTAGCATTAAACTAAGTGTCCAGTAATAAGTAATTCATTAATTAACTAAAATAAATTAAATGTTAAATATTTACTATTAATTAATTAATTACCAATTATTACTGCCAGTATAACACTTTGTGTGGGCGTAAGTAAAGAGGGAAGTGAACTTACTCCATCAAGATATCGCTAATGTCACACATACCAAAACAAATTCATTACCAATTATTTGGATTATTTCAAAAATCGTCATCATCGGAATCGTCATTTGAATTAATAACGAAAGGCTTAATTAAATAATGTTTAATTGTCATGGTAGACTAATAAATAGTAGAAAGGGCGTGAGTCACTGATCAAGTGCTCTTTTTACTGTGAGCGTGTGACTGACGTGTAAATCACTATACGAAACGGGTTTTATTGTTTCGCATGCAAGGAGACCGCGCCCATAGTCATAATCAGCATCACTGTCGGGGTTCCATAGACGTTTAAGTACTTATAACTACTACTTATTAACTACTTAAGGATACGTAATGTTTATAAATAAACAATTTACGAATTTAAATTTTCCTAAACATAAACGTTTAGTCTTTCACTGGTTTAAAAAAAACTTATCATAATTCCACATACAACTTCAATATTTGATTTTGAAATTTTTCCTTTACTTACGCTATAAGATCTCCCATTTTGCCAACTTTTAAGATTGTAGGTCGACCGGAATTACCCTGTAGGTTTTCATGATCAGTGAGTAAGGCTGATGTAGGAATAAAAAAAACGCTTTAAAGGGCCATATCTTTTTTAAAAAAAAAAATAAAAATGTTTGCAGCAATGTAAGGCTAATGTGAAAAAGGGCTTTGAAGAGCAGAGGGATGAACGGGCAACTAAATGAAAAGGAAAGGAACTTCAGAAATAGTGTGCGATTAGCATGACGACGAAATTTAAGAACTTGTGACATAAGTAATATTGGTTTCGCAAATAATTAATTTATAGTCTAGAGAAAATTTAATGATATACATGTCTAATAATATTTTTTTTAACTCTGATCACATGTTTATGGAATGTATTTTCAAAACTTGTTTCCAATACGTTTCATGAATAATCTCGTCTTGATTCCAAAAATATTATTTGTACGAAAGACAAAATTACCAATAAAAAAGGATTTTACGTCTTCTATGGTAATCCTTACCGTTTACGAGTTATAAAATAATACAGCAAGCCCCACACAGTTATTTTGCGAAAATATTGTATTCATGCTCCCAAACAAAAATTTAAGAAAGGGTGCACCGTTTAGAATTTTTGTTATTCACTCGATATCTGGACTAATTATGAGTAATTTTAAATAAAAATTCATTTACACGAAGTGTCAAATCTGCTATTTCTATTATTCTTTTCAGGTGACTAAACTGTTGATATTTGCCGCATATTTGTTAAATCATTTTCCTCTCAATGTATCCTTTGTAAGAAAATTAACCAACATTTTTCAAAAAAAGCTTTCACCTTAATTCACAGTTAGTATCGAATATAAAGTTTTGAAAAACATTGGATTTTTCAGAAACTTACGCAAAATTTGTAGGAAACCCGTATCCCTGGTTCCCAATAATTTTTACGATAATATGTATGCACTCAATTAATTACATTATTTATTACTAAATATTCGTTGCGTTAATGCATAAATATTTAATACATATATTTTCGGCCTGCCTTAACGAGAGAACACGAGATATGGAATATGAGTATTTGGTTATCTTGTGAATATGGATTCAAATATCGCTTGAGACGAAGGTATTTCACTACTTAAACGAATCAAATTTATTTTTCCACTAAAAACTATTTACGCTTCTGCCAAAGTAAAAAAAAGTCCACACGATAAACAATTCTTCCTTTAACTCTTGCTCCGTTTTCTATCTCAACTCTGGCATGAAAATGGAATTTAATTACTTCCATTATCCTAATTGCGATATATTACCTAGTTCAATTTTATTTTCTCTGTTAAATGTTTTTATTTTTTTAATACTACACATGTTTGCTTTCCGCAATAATTTTTTCTCAAAAATGCTGTATTCATTTTTGTTTTTAAATTACTTGTATTTATATCTTAGTCAACATATTTAGACTAATGATCATTTCCTATAAAATTGCACTCTGCGTGAATCTACATAACTCTGTAGGATATATTGTCCGTTTAAAGAAAGCTCTCATTCCGAAATATAATTACCGTAGTTAAACAATAAATTAACATTAGATTTTCCATTCTATCTCATTCTTAAAAATGAATGTGCACATTGCACTATACATAGATTTCTAATTAAAGCGACGAATATGACTAAGTGGATGGACTGAAGTGATGGATGAAATGATGTTCGTGACCTTTTATATACATAATTTGTAGCTTTTACATAACATTTTTTTATTGTGATAGTTAAACATATGTTAATAATGCCTTCATGCATGAAAAAACTACAAATCGGAAGTCCATTGTTGACAAGGAGAAATAAAGCAAAATACATTTATGTTCTTTACAAAAATATCTCAAAAAGATGAAACTTAGGAAAGGGACTAAACGATTAAGATTATGAATAAAACAAGACAGGAATTCAATTGACGCAGGAAATTAGTTTTGTTCGTCTTCATGTCTTATTATAAATTCAGGACTTATATGCAATCCTTCAACATTTTAAAATTGTTAAGATATTCAGGTGTACCATGTCTACAAATATTCAACAAAGGTAACAGGATATGAACTATAAGAAATTAACCGCCCTTTCTTTGAATCTAACCAAGAATTAAATATGCCATTAGAAAAGTCACTTTCATTTTCTTCAAAATTTGTTTCACCGGCAAAGTAGTCGCTAAACTTGACGTTATCTGACGTTATCCAACCGATTAGGTATCACATTAAGTACAAAAATCGCTTGAAGGAATTGCGAGGAAAATAAAATGTTTATCAAAAGAATGAATAGCGTCTTTTGTATCAGAATTTGAAGGTACAATCAATATAAAAATATATGTTTATAAAATTATATTTTATACGCAGGATGGAAGACTAAGTTTTCCAGTCTTTTAAATACAGGCCTCATTTTTGCTAGTCTGTATTAACCAAATGTTATTTTGCCTGAAAAGTGTCATGAATAAAATATTTGTTTCTACATTTTAAAAACTGTAAAGTGATTTCCATTTTAATAATTGTTTAATGAACCGTTCAAATGCCTTTTGTATCGGGCTTTGAATGTAATTGTATTTTATACGAAGGGCGGAGTATTTGTAAATTGTCCACTTTATTTAGAATTAACTACAAATTTGGATCCCTTGTAAGGAAAACGTAATTTTTTCTCACAATTAATTTTTATAATTGAATATTTTGACAAAAACAACTAATTGTCTCGTATTGGAGCTTGATGTAATTGTATTTTGCACAGATAATGGAGCGCTTCAAGTTTTCGTAGTTTTCGTAGTTTGATATCGTGATAATAAATATGAATGTTTATCAACGAGATAAAACTATGATAATGTATTTATAAACTAATATTAATGTTTTAAAACAAATATTTTGTTTAGCCTTATTGCTTAGAATAACCTTCTATTTCAGTCAAACGAGAACTGTAACTTAAATGTACGTTTAAATGTATATTATCCAAAACTACAACAGAATTGCTAAAAAAAAATTGCTTCTCATATTCTATAATATTATTATTCTAGACTTTATCACTAAAATCTAAATGTTTTAAAAATTGGATACGTATACTTTTCATATACTTTTTACGTGTGCTTTTGTTATTCCAAATATTTTTAGACTCTTCATTAAATGTCGGGCAAATTAGGGAATGAGTTTAAATTGTGTAAATTATTATATAAATTTTAATTTCGACTCTCCTTCGAAAATCGAAGAATTATTTTGATTTTTTTTTTCTGCACCTCTACGAGAGAAATCTTCTATCTTAAAAAGAGAACGGCAATATGAATTTTGTGACTTAAAACATGTGGATAAACAGAAACACAAACAAAAGGGGCCCTACACGAGCACAGTTTCTAATTTTTGTAGCTTGTAATCTTAAAAGTTAACATAGCAAAACCGGTCAAGTACGTGACGGACATAAACGAAACCTACGCTAGGTTTCGTTTATGTCTATGTCTCCTTCGATTGTTGGTGTAAGGTAACCAAAGTATTTAATTTAAAACTTTTATTAATGCTAGTGATTTCAATTTTTACACATTATTATAATTGGGAAAATTTATAGCTGGGAAATTAGATTAGCAGGTAATTTTATTGCCTATTATTTCAAAAATAGAGCTTCCGAATGATAAATAAATTACAAATGAACTTCAAACTCTTTTTAAAAGACCTATCCAATATTATCTAACTTAATGATTTACTCGAGAAACAATTTTTTACGCTAACTTATCTAGCGGGGAGATATTTAAATTTTTTTTTCATTATTTTGCTTGTATAAAATTATTAAACAGGACTAACTATTAAAATTGTATACAAACATGGAAAATAGACAGACGGACGGATATGACGAAACTATAAGGGTGTAATTTTTAGCAATTGGCTACGTAACTCCAAAGAATAGAGAGAAAAGTCATTGACACGGGAAGTTGAGATTTAAAAATTAAGTTTTATTCCTTGAGATTTTAAAATTAAGTTCCCGAATATTGTGGGTCACCTTTATATATGTCGGATCTCAATTTATTGAATTAAAGTAGCTTGAAAGGAGTGCGGAAACTTTTCATAATTCGCCGTGGAGATAAAGTTTTCCAGAGGTTTTTTTAGTCAAAACTTGCTAAGTTAACTCCCTTTAGAATACGTTTTATATTTACTTGAAGACTGTGGCTTTTGCAACCAATGTTATATAAACATAACTCGTTTATTATTAATTAAACATTATGATTATAAAGTTTTATTTAAATTTATGAAACTGAATACATTGTCGCATCGGTTTTATATAACTTATATAAGCATGAAACCAAGAGCAGAGATATAAGTATTTGTATAAAAATGAGTTGAATAAACAGATAGATAACTTACACACTAGTTCTCTTTAAATGGCTCAAAGCAGCCCACTTGATCATAAAGGGGGAGCGACTCCCTCGGAAGGCTTTATGAGGGTGGACTGCATATTAATTCATGAGATTTCAACAAAATTAGTTACTGTGAATTAAAATTAAAGCCTTTCCAAAGCTTATCGATTACGTTCTCCGAAAAGGGGTGAAAAGACTCGCCAAGTAGAAATTAACTTCTTACTGTCTTATTCTTATTAACTTCTTACTACATAATCTACTTCTTATTTTTGATATTGTGATATCTATGGACTTTCACATAGCCGAGTTGCTTCGCTTGCTTCATTTATTTTATATTTGTGAAAAATGTAAGTTCCGTGGCAGCTGTGATGTAGTATATAAATCTAATATTTTGTTAGCGCTTATGTACGAGGTACTACTGGGTGTTTTTTAGAGGTATACAACTTTAAAATGAAAAAAGAAAACAGATAAAAGTCATGACAATGACCATCGTATTGCTTTAGTTAAAAGGTAATAATATGTCATTTATGCTTAAATACAATTTCCGATATATGGTGTTGCGGCTGGCTCAATCAGATACATTTTCCCAAGTAGTTGGAAATGTATATTGTCAATATCGCAGCGAATATTCTCTTCGTGTCGTGTAGGCTAATTCGCAAGGAAAAATTATGTTATGTTTCGAATGTTTCCTGGAATAAATTGATTGTGACGCGTATTGTATGACATGTTGCACAATTTTAATGCAACGTTCTTCAAAATAACGCCATTCGATTGGAAATGAAAAAGTCAATAATAATGGATCTAAGCCGCTACATCTACATCTACAGAAATGTACCGCAAAATATGCAGAAAAAATATGTTCCTTCCGTTATTTCCGAAACTATTGAATATATATTGCGCTTGAAAGTCAATATTAGTGATGATTTAAAATAAATAAAGTCATTTCAAATCAAGCCTTGACGCGTAAATTAAACTCGTACTTGGTCGGTTTTTGACATGAGCAAGATCTTTATTAAATCATCAATTGCATGCAATTTTTATATTTTTTCTGCGTGATCCTAATGATTGTAAAATATCAAAATAGTGAATATTTTCTGTAAAGGTATGAATTTTGCAAAGTAGCATTTCGTTGTCGTAGTATTTGTGACAACGTATATAAGCCACACATGTAGTACAGGTTCATAGAATCCCCTAGCTCGCGGCATCATTTGTGTGAAATTAGTGTTCTGCAATAAAAAAGGTATGCTACATTTATTTCTATAAATATTTAAATTATATTTAAATTTGAATTTTCGAATCTATTTCCTTAGTTGTTGCATACGTCTTTGTTTATATAAATAAATATAGAAATATAACAAGTAATTTTTAATTTCAAATGTATAGATAGTGGTTACGTATGTCATTTCAATAATTCGTTCAAAGTCTAGTCTATAGTCCTTTCTTCTGAGTTCCATTGACTAACTTCTTAATTCATCATCAGAACATGGCGACTACATATGTCGAAAGTGTTGATGGAAACGAATCAAATAAATCCAAACTCTGTGGGTCTACTCTTTCCCATGATGACTTTAAAGTCATTCCGGGATCATTGAGATTTGCTAAGTTTATTCCAGCACATCTCAGCGATTTATATTTGAATTGCATTAGAATATTGCGAAGTGGTGAAAACTGCGTATACGGTGACCAAATATGGTGATTAAATATTATGAACCTTATGTAACAACGATGGAGCTCGTCCTCACAATTGAATCTAACACAAACAGAACAATATTTTTCGATATTATTAATGATTACCATATTTCGGATGACAATGTGAATCGCATGAGCCAGCAGCCAATTGAGGGATCCGTTTATATAAATACAAATGAAATGCCAATAAAAAACGTTACTTGATAAAATATTGACCAATATCATAACATATTTCAAATTATTTGGTTGGCAAGCAAAAGGGGACGGCTCTAGGCGTACAGTTATCGCTATACAGAAATATTTTTAAGATTTTCCTTTGTTTTCTAACTACGAAAAACTAATTTATTCAAATAATACATAAAGGTTCCCTTAACATGATATTAGGATTAGTAGTGGAATTTTCTTTCACTGCTTTTTTCTATTAGAAAAATTCAATAAACATTGATTGCGCGATAATTTTTATGAGATGAAAATTTCAAGTTAAAATTTAATAATTTTTACTTTTTGTTCCAAGTTTTTGCATATAATTTTGATTTTCATTAACAAAAATTATAGGTATTATTTTGTACAATTATCATAAATCAAAATTGTTAGAGAAGATTCTCAGTAGATAAATTGTAATACGTGCCTCAGAGGCTTGGACACTAACGGAAGGAGAAAAATATTCTTACCATCTTCCAAAGAAAACGATTATGTAGCATATGACGTTTTGTATTTAATGATAGTATTTAGAGAAGAGAAAAATTTTAAATTCTAACAGACCCTTCAAAAACGGTGATATAATGGATAAATTATCTAATTATAATGAATGTTCACAAGTATAACATCAATAGCGAGCGCATTGACTGTTTTGAAGTAAAATCAGTATTCAGACGATGACACATTGAGTGACTTCGCTTATTTTAAATACATTTTAATAAATGTTAAATAAGTATAACTTTTTAGGCACATTATTATTTGAACATCTGTAACAAAATATTGACGTTCTGAGAGCCATGCATTTTTTTCTATATTTACGAACACTATTTTCTTTTAATCTACTTGACATACTTACATGACCACAGTAGAAAATTGTCCTTTACGTAAGATAAAATATTAAGGTCATGCATATTAATGTTTCGATCCTATCGATATTGTTAGCAATGTTGCACGGGGTTAATATTTAGAAAAGGTTCATGTGAAAATACTGCATTTCGTCGATTTTTTTTAAAATACCTCTTTCTCAAATAATATATTTTACAAGCAAGATTGTCTTTTTTGTTTATGAAAACATCTTGAGTTAATTAAAACATCTACTTCTGACGTAACAAAGAAAATCTTTAAATATGAAATATAAATTGTCCTTTCCTTTCAATATCTTTAAGTATTTATTATAATACTTAAAGATAGGGCAAACAGGGCAATAAATATCAAAAGATGAGCTAAATTTTCGTTGAATCTATGCTACGTCGACGATTCTTTTTCCCCTTTACTTACATGCACATACATGTACACGAATGAGTGCTACATTTCATTTGGCACTGACTTCAAAAATCTCTAACAATAGCAATATTTTGCAAACTTATTTATGTTTGTAAATGATATTGTACCGCAGAAGTGCCAACGAAGTATTCGTATGTCATTTTATACTTTCAATGTGCCTTTTATTCAGTATTTATTTGATGACGGTTCGACTTTTTTGTAAACAACTTTTATTTTTCCATTTTAGTACCTGACCTGAGTAACGTAATATACGTTACTTAGAATATTACAAATTTATGACGAATTCAATAAAAACTTATTTATTAAAATGGGAGCAGACGCTTGCAGCTTTTAAGGAATCTAAGCCTATTCATATATACCTGCACATGCACAAATGTGAACATATAAGTTATATTCCCTCTTTGGCTTCATCGTAGTCAGTAATTCACGGCTGTGTATACCTTGTGCATCCTAATAGCCGTTTTCTGTTAAGTTATAAAAAATAGAGTTGGATTTGGTGACGACATGTCACCGCGTTATAAAAAGATTTCGCTGTCAACTTTCGTAGCACCGCTACCAGAGAAGTATCATTTTAATAAAACGTATTAAAACGAGCTGTGTCAATTGTGCTTATACTTATAACTTGAGCACGTATATGTTATTATTGAATTATTAGTCAATTATGAATTTTATTTTTATATTTTCCACAAATACGGTAAAACATCCACACGATTCTTAACTTGTGTTCCAAGAATAAATATCAATTAAATTGATTTGATCCTAAATAATAATTGAGCGACGCTTCTCAAGAATATCAAATAATTAAAGTTATAAACAACAATAGAACAAAAGTTTGAAAAGAAATAAAGTAAATTTGAAGAGGCAAAGAAATATGATCCGTTGAATTGAATCTTGAAAACATTTGTGAAAGTTTTTAGTGGTTGACTGGGTGATGTGCGCGTATATTCATTTCATTTTCAGAATTAGTTTACATTTATTGTACGATAAGAACGTCGACTCAATAGTACAACATTTTTAAAAACTCTATGCAAATGAGTGCATTAAAAGAGTAAAACAAAATTGTACGGTATCCGTAATTTTTACAAAGGCTTACCTGCGTAAACTCAAATATCTTAGTCTAATGAAATATATTATAATTTTGATAAAGGTAACAGCGCAATAAGCGAATAAGCTTACGCTAAAGCTATGCTTAATCGTGGGACTACCGCCCAGAGGAGAGGGGCGGCGGATTTAGTCGCTGAGAACTTGAACTCGTTTCTTTCGTATTTCTATTTATTTTTAGCGGCAGCTACTGACTTCACCTTGTTTTAGGAATAGGGATGCTTTTGCAAAGGATTTGATAAGGGACGGTATCTGTTCTAATAGATAATTATTTTTTTTTAATGTAGATTTTGTGAGTCCATACAATAATCAATTGTAATAGGACGATGATATTTTGGATCGAAACACACATGTATTTTAAATATATTGTTGGTCAATATTTTTTTATTAGATGTCGTAAAAACTTGGATTCTTAAATCCATGTTTGCAAAGTTTTAAGCTAATTTAAAGAGTGGAGCTTGTTTTATTACGATGGATGTGGATTTAAAGTAAATAAACTGTACGTTTAGCTAAGGATATTTAATGAATTCGAAATAAATCCGTTTCAAATTTTCAATATAAATAATAGAAAACAAAAATATACTCATGAAATTGTGGCATTTGTGTGCTTTTGTGTGCTTTATCTCGTGATTGTGTGCTTTATCTCGTGATGCGCTTGCAAGGACTGGGAAAAAATTAAGGTGTAAATTAAAAATAGATTTTTGTCCATATGGCCTATCTTGACTGCACGATATTAATTTGTTAATATGTAAATATAATTGTGAGATAAAAAAATTTCAAAAATACCATTTTGTAAGTTGATAAATAAATAATGATAATAGTTTCCCCAGGTTAAAAAAATTTGATGATCAGTATTTTTTAGATCAAGATGAAATATGTTATAAGATAAAAAAACTTCATTCTCACATTTCTTGTCCTGTTATGCTATTAACGACTCTTGATTCGTTAATAACATAACTTGATTCGTTAATAACATAACATAAATTATTAACGACTTTTGATTGATATAATCAGTACAGATTGTAATGAAATTTTATAATACCGTTATAATAAAAAGTGTTAGTATTTTAAAGTCGAACATCTATTTTAAAAGCATTTTAAAGTTAAATAACTAATAAAACTATAAGTTAAATATTTATTAACTTAAAACTATCATCGATTATTTAATACTGAGTGCATCCTGTATGCATTAAATAATATATAAAAAAATTATACTTGAATATATTATTATTTAATCAACAAATATGAAATTGACATTTCAATGTATGTGACATCGGACCCCCCCCCCCTGTGGATCATATAAAATATCACCTGTATCACAGGCGAAACACCGTGTGACTAAAGAAATCAGCATACTCAGTCAGTTATAACGCATTAACCCGAAATGCAAATGACTGAATGTAACCTAATAAAACAGAACATATGCTATTTAATAACTTAATGTACACATCTGAAAAAGCTAATGGACACGAACTGATGAAGACAGAGGACATTCAATTGGTGACGCGCATTTCTTAACATTTACGTTGAGTCGGTGAAAAGTGGGTCAATGACCCCAAAAGTGGGCAGTTGTGGCTGTCGACTAACTACATAAAAATGTCAGTCGACTTATACATAACCGACTGAGCGTATGGGACCCGTATGGTAAATCACCAGCCGTGCGGATGATATTTTGCATCACCCATACGGTGAACCCTTGGTCTCGAATGTATTTATTTGTATCGTCATTGTAGACCGTACTTTTTTCCATATTTTATATGTTTCATACTTTTTATTTATTTCCAAAGAAATTGCAAAAGTATGCACATTAATTTATTTATTTACAGTTATGCCAGAAACTCTGATCTCACTTAAATGTAAAGAATGATAAGATCATTTACTTCACTCTTACGGCCTCGGTAAATGAGCCGACCGATTTTTAATATGAACGGATGGACCGATAGGCGTTATCTGTGAATTTGCTTTGATCTTATTCATAAGACTTCCGCCCAACAAATCGTTATTGGTTATTATTAAGATTTTATCAAAGCTATGAAGAGAAGAGAGAAATGTAAAAGAGCTTTCTCAAAAGCTTCAATGTCGACTTAAATATTTTCAGACACGGTTTCATTCAAATATATTTTTGTGATAAGCGGAGGTCCATCGTTTTGTATTTAAAACCTTGAATAACTTCGAGAATTTGACTGCAACAATTAATCTTGCTCGTCTGTTTATCTTTATTCGATGAATATTCAAAGGCAAAAATTTTAAAATTCCGCGGTTTGATTAAATACAATTTTTGATTTAATTTTTTATACTCAAAATTACTAATTTAAGAAATACGCGTCAACATCTCGTACCAATTAAAAAGATTTCGTAATATTTTAACTTTTAAAAGTTAAATACGAGTATCTCTCGCACTACGAGGGTGTATTGAAATCTCGAGTTATTTTTAGGCAGATATAAACATCTAAGGATACACATCATTATTATTATTATTATATTACCTATTTACAAACAAACCTTTTTTCATTACGTAAATATATTGCGTGGTATATCTTTGATAGGCGTAACTCTATTGGAAATTTCTTAAAAACCATAAGATTTGGAATCGTTGCTAGAGTTTTGTGGTAAACTTTAGTTAAATTTTTAGAAATATTGTTTTTTTTTAATTATTTTAGTATCTGAAGAATAACTTTACACAAATTCTAAAAAAAAATCGTAATCCTATAGTAATCTTTACAAGGTTTCCTTTCAATTGACACCCAACACATGAAAATAATTTTTAAAAACTTATTGGCGATATTACGATATACAGTTAAAAACTTTATACTCTTTAATTGGATGCAAAAACAGGTCTTGCAATTAGTAACTGACAATGACTGTAGAGAACGTTGCCAATTATTATAATTTCTTTAGTACTACACAACTTTGATTTCTGTTATATTAATTTAATTTGTCTTAAATATTGAAATTTATCAAAAAACCTAGGATAACTTTTTCGACGCTCAGATATTTAAACTAATAAAATGTTATCCCATTTGTCTCATTAATGCTAGCTCAGTAGTATCTTATTTTAAACTGGAAAGTTAACGTCTAAAAACTGGACGTTTTGTTTTCTTATAGTATGATAATACGTCCTCTTAATTATTAATTCTCAAAAATATAACGTGGGCGTCATTTTGCTACCCTCTCAAGCCAAGTTTTTATAAAAATAAAATTAGGAAACTTGTATTATCGATAATTTTTTAATAATATTAATATTTTTTACATGTCTAAAACCGACGGGATACTGAAAACATTTGCTATAATAATTTCTTCCAAAAATATATTTTCATACGATGTCTGCTTTGTACATGCATCGCCAACATTTTTCTTTTCATCTCAAATTATCATAGTTTTATTCGATAAAAAAATTTGTTATTCTTTATAATATCAATTATTTCAAATATGACTACATTTATTTTTAAATACTTTTAATATTTATCTAATGAATAGTTTTTATTTTTTTGTATTGGAATCGTAATTGTTTATAAATATGGGGAAAAATCTAAGTTACTAACTTAACAAATGTTGAGAATCATTGTATACTTATTCTTCAGTTAATGCTATTTCAAAATCAAAATCATTATAATAATTTTCATCCCATACCCAACAAGTTCAATAATTTGTTCATGGCTTAAAAGATGTCTTATTGTCATAATATCTATATTTTAGTATTGTGTATCGATATTTGCAAGTGGGCCTAATTGACTATGGCTGTTCGCTCCTTTAACAATTTAAATAATATGAATCCTTTTATAAGTTAAAATATTCGACTCGTTATTGAAGACGCAAGATGCTGGGATTGCTTAATTGAAACGTTTACGTCAAAAAAGCAAAAGAAAACAAATTCCTTTCCTTGTCTTCTATGTTTTCAGAATGAATCACAGCCAGCGTAGCTGTGCTTCATTTTCAGTAAATGAAAAAGGCGGGACAGTTGTCTTATAATGAGCCACGGCTTGGAAAGGAAATTATAAAGGGATTATAAATTATCGGAACACAGATTAAGTCTATTGTATTAACGGGACTCTGTTGGTAGATGGTGTAGTGATTGCTGGGCTGGTATCCGCTTTATTTACTAGGCCTTTTTCCAGCTTAAAATAAAGTCATTAGGAAGGAAAGTAAAATGTATTATTTATTTAAATATGTTTTTAAATTTTTAGTATTACTATAAAGTGGTGCTTAAATAGGCGTGCATACAATTTGACATATTAAAATATACAGTCAATTACCATAAATTATATCATATTTTGACAAATCTTGAAAAAAGGAAATTTTGAAACCAACCTTAATTAATACATTAATGTCAGTCAATTCTAATGATTCGAATTAAAGAATTTTCTCATATGTAAAATAAAGCTAATGTCTTCTGTATACTGCAAAAAAATTGAATCAAATATAATACGTGACCCAAAATGTAACATATACTTAGCAAAGTTTTGAAGTTAATGGGTGTAATCGTGTTGCAACTTTTGAGTTGTACATTTTTTATTAATCTACCCAGACTAAAGCATAGGTTAGATACTTATGCTGGGCTACTGTCATTACTGGCTCATTTACTAAAGCTTTTATAAATGTTCTTTATGTGCCTACATTACATACATCATTTAAAGGAAAGTTTGGTATAAGTTGACAGTGAAGTGTTCACTTGCGTCTTGCGACATCTACCAGTACCAAATTTTAGCGGTATTAAAATCAGTATTTAAATATTTTAATATTATTTCAGAATTATTTTATGCGGCATGAGGATAAAAAATATCAATAAAAAGGCAGGTATCTCATAGTAATTCGAAGCTATTAAATATTATTTCCAAACTAGTGCTTTATTTTTTATTTCGCAAATCTTCAACATCATGTTAGAATAATATGAATTAATTTTGAATTCTAAGATCCTATTAAATATTCTAGTTAAAATAACGTATTCAGATGGAACAAATACTAAAGTTTTAAAATTTGACTCACTTTAGGTGTATGAAAAAGACAATGAGATCAAATTAAGTAAAATGATCATAGATCAAATTAAGCGATATATAATACTCCAAGTCACACTCAACACTGCTTTCTCATTTTCTTCCATCGTCAGGTCACCAAAATCCAAATTTATTACGGCTTGACTTGTTCCTAAAACACTTTTAGTTTTAAAACCCTAAATAAGTAATTTATATTTTTTTTTGCGTGAATTCGGATAAAATGAAATGAAATTTTGTTTGGTTATTTTCGCATATAAAAATCAGCATTCTTAAATTACGTACTTTAAAAAAAGTATGACAATCCTTTAATTTATGATTTAAGTAATTCATATTGATCATTATCACCTTCTATTTCTATTTCATATATTACTTATTTTTTAAATATCATATTACTTCTAAAGAAATTATTTCTCTCATACTATTTTTAAAGAAATTAACTAACTTTTTATCATTGCAATCTAATTAAAGCTCCTTATGTCACAACTTTGATTTGATTATAATGCAAAACGAATTATAGTTGACATATAATTTTACTTCAAACAATTTTTTATAGTATTTTAAAGTATATCATGAAATAAAAATGATTAATTTTAAGAATTTCAAAATTAAATAGATAGCTAGATTGCGTAAAAACTTAAAGAAAAAGGTGTATATAAATTACACCATATTTTGAAATAAAAACGAAGCTATATAAAAACTAAAACTCATCTACAGTGTTCCGCTTTGGGCTTTGATTTTAAATTTCAGTGAAATTATGATTATTTAATTTGTTTTTTATGTTTTTCAGTTTTTTTTTCGACGTTGTCGGGTTTTAATTTTTTATAGCTTCGTTTTTATTTTATCCTCTTTGTGCAAATAGAACTTTGCATTTTTATTATTAGTGCCAAACTTTTATTAAAAATGGTTGAAAAACCTCATAGTTGTTTTTAAAAACACGTCGAATGATTTAATTTTTAATAAGATAAGCAAAATTGTTTTTTTTAAATTATATTTTTTATTATAAGTCAGCCAAAATATATTTATGTCCCAAATATCGATATATAAATACATTAATACATATATATACATAGACTTAAATTCATTATTAATTCCTTACCCTTATTTGGCTACGCTTTAGTCGGGTAAATAAAATATTACTTATTTCCGCCTTTTTTTAGCGATGGTGTAGATAATTAATAAAAATATGTATGTAAAATGTGTAGTGGAATAATGATATGGACAGCTCATATGTATATTTGTCATAGATTCAACGCCATTGGCGACGGTCATTAAATTAGGTTTCCGCCAGTCGCAGCAATCCATCTGTACGAATTTCGCTGCTGTCTAAATTCTTGTTAACCAACAATGATTTCAGTTAGAGGTCTATATTTGCAAGTTGAGTAAAAATTATCTCATTACTTTTGCCTGCTTGTAACTCTCATTTGGTACGTGTTGTGAAAGATTATATTGTAGATTAACTAACTAATTAATTGTTGTTACCCGCTGCTATATTCATTGTGTGGTTACAATATTATATCACTTTAGTAATTAAGACGAACTTGACGATATCTTACACATTATGATCCAATAATCCGTTGGGACTCTATATGAGTAGAAATGATCCGACAAATATACAAACCCTCGTGGAAATATGACGGTTCCTTTGCTTAAGCGCAGTCATATAATGACTTAGATTCTCCTGTATTAATTTTGCGCATAAATTGTTAATTTGCCTTCATCGATATGTTAGAATATCGCCATTATTTAATAACGCCTTTGTGTGCTGCTGACGCAGTATCGTCTTCAATTTGAATGAACCATCGCACGAGCAGTTCTTAGTAATTTTAAACAGCAACGCAACACCTTTTGAACTTAGTACTTACTACGTAGAAACAGTTAAATACTAAAAATGATGTTTACTTTTAAATTCGATATTTTTATAAATTTGAATTTTTCCTTCTGTTTTATTGTGTTATACTTTTATTATTTTATTATTATTATAACTTAACAATTATTGAAATATAATTATAAAAATATAAATATAAATATAATATAATTAATATTTAATATAAGTCATCCTTAAAGGAAAATGTCTATACTAAAGTGTACTCGCGCAAAGCCGAACTAGGCTACAAGTTCTGTATACTAACTTTGTACTGCAAGCTCCCAATAACTAAAGAAAAATATTCATTAATTCCTCTTCCACTTACTTCCTTCGCTTTCTAACTACCGCTTTATACGGTGATTGATTCTTCTTTCCCACTGACATTGCAAGAGCGTGTACTTTTTTTTTTACTTTGAGAAAAAACGAAGACGATGAAGACAATTTGGTTTTATAGTTTGTAAGCACTTGTTATGATTTAATCCCAATATTTACACGACAAACGGCGTGGACTCGAAATGCGCCTTTTAGTTTTTTTTCAATTTTCCAGCTGACATTCCCCTTAGGTAGAGTTATATTTGAAAAGTGAAAAGATTGTCTAAGTTTTTATAAAATTGAAATCTTGTTAGGATGTTTATTTTTTTCTTATCCCATAATTCCATTTTATAATAGTTCCTTCTTCAGAAATATTTCTCACCGGATAAATTATTTACTTACGTTTTTCAGATAAATCCCGCTAAACTCGACGCCATTAGTAATTTATAACAATATTGCAACCTGTAAGCTTCCATAAACATAGATACAACAAATTTGAGGGAAGTATCAGACTGTAATCGTTCACATCGGCAGGTAATAGTAGTAGTCATGTTTGTAGATAAAAGCGAGGTTAGAAAAATCCACCAGTCAATTGTTTATTGGAATGCAAAAACTATGGTAAAATTCATGTCCCTACAAGGTAAGGAAAAAGTTTTCAGAGGTTACCAACAATAAGTAACTCAAAATATTATCCTGAGCATTCAAAAGTCTTAAGTAAGTAAAGTTGATATACTCGATAATTTTTTTTTATAAATGGAGAGTGGAAATTCCAAACGTTATACATGCTGTTTTTCAAAAATATACATTTTTGCTCTAAATCTATTTCGTTTACTAAAGCCAACAATCTCCAAAGCATTTAGAGACGAAAATATAACAAAAAGAAAAAATAATAATCAAGAATCGATAGATGGTTTGTTGCAAGGCCAAATTACTTTTCCATTCCAAACGTCGGAAAAAAACACTAAAAGATAATATTGGTCATAATTAAAAAAAATAACATTCTGTTTTATATTTCTGCTATGGAAATTAAAATGGAAAGTAAAGTGAAGACCGATGAAAATCAGACAGTGGGGTTTTCAAAGAATTATTCGATTTAAAAATGTTGTGTTGAGAAAATGTTTCTTAAGCAGAAAGGACCAACGGATACCATAATGTGGGATGAGATCAAATAGGCCGTGGTGGTAATGAAGTTAGATCATGCATTAGGTATACGACTGATACATTCTTCTAATATTTTGGCTAGAAAAAAAGTGTAGTGCAGTTCTAAGAATTATGGTCTAACAATTATGCAGTCGGAATGAAAACTATTGCGTTTGTACTGATATTTTATTTAATAATGAAATTTTGACGAAATAACAGTAAATTTTCAATGGTGGTCATATTATTAGTGTTTTAATGGCAAAGTTACCAAAAGGGATCACTTATGGAATCACTTCGGTACCTGTCATCATTCATCTGTTTGTCACTAGCGATTTTCGTGAAAACTATTTTACGCGAAAATTTTTAATTGGCCCAGAGATAGAGTGCCTAATTATAGACTTCAAGTATAATAAGTTCTTTTTTTATTCTGGGGTTAATTTGTGTCCTCACCCTTATCACCAAAGGAATCGCGTAATCTGAAAAAATTACGAATATTGAGAATTTGATATAGATTGAACAAAATTCGATCCTGAGAAGACTGAAAACTTCTTATTTTTTATTATGAAAAATTTAATTGTTTATTTGCATATCATTGCTTAATCATTGGTTTAAGAGAAACAATTTTTCAATAGAAACAAATTTAAGGAACAAATTTTGTCCTTAGACGTTTTTCAAAATTATTAATTGGGTTAATCAAAATGAATTAAAAATTCTATACCTGATATAATACGCCATTAGCGAATAGCGCGTCGATGGAAGCCTTTTAAATGTAAGTCATAGTATATTATAATTAACATTCGAGTGAGGAGCCGATGGTACGGAATACTAACTGCGCAAAACGACCGAAACGGATTCACGAGAGGGGGTTATTATACTAAAATAAGGAGTTATACTTACAAAATTTTCAAACATCTACTGAATTCGATTAATAAATATTATTAAAGTATAAAAAGATCAAAGAGTTACGTTAGAACTTTTGCCACAGTAAGCCAAACATTTTATTTTTTGCCACAGTGATTCTAAACAGTCTAACAGTAACATTTTGACCACTGAGAGAGACAACTAGTAGTCGCCCAGTGGACAAACTTCGACCATAATTCATTAATTTTTTAATTTTAGACTTTATCATTTTACGTGAAACTCGTTCAGTCAGTCTGATTTTTAAAATCTTTGGCGATAATCTATACTCTGTGCGACTGTTTACCACAAACTATTATGTGTTTGACATTGACAGTATTAATGTAAACAATAAATTATTTATTGTGGAATGTAAAAATGAATCTTTTAATGTACATATAATATATAATTTAATTTATTTGTAACATATATTGAATATATATTTTGGCTTTCTGTACTCCTACATATAAACTTTAACTATACCAAATCTCACATTCCTCCGTGCGCGAAATATGCTTAAAAAATATGGGTACAAAGTTTCCTCTTCACGTATTAATATATAGATCATTCTACGTGTCAATGTGATTTCCAGTCCTATCATTCTAACTACCATGGTGAGTAGAATATTTCTGTTTTCTTGTCTTGTGACCGTTTAAATATTTATTAACGTAGAAACGCCACATAAATTTTATTCTTCAATTATAATTTAGATAAGGTTAAGGATATAAGAAAAAATATCACATTTCTTTACCTCCCAAAAAAATTACCAAATGCTACTTAGTACTTCGAAATTTCCACTCTTACATTATTTTATTTTTTAATTTTAGTCTCATACATAAGTACCTATATATTATGTTTAGACTATTTAGAAAGAAGAAATGAGTATCAGTTGTTAGAATCATATAAACAAAAAAAATTAACAAGCCAGGTACACAATTTACACATTACGTACCATTTAGACTTATCATCTAGACTATATAGAATTAATATCATTATTTTCATCCTATTCATTTCTACCAACGCCTTGTTTTTGCATGCTACTTTCATTAATCTAATGAGCCCAAACTCCATAGTTCTACGCTCTCTAAACTGAAGAAACTATGTCTATTTTTCCGCTTCATTTTCAGCTCCAATCGCAATTTAGGAAGAATTTCTTCGCAACGCACGTCACTCATTTTCTTACATTTTACGTACTTTCTATTATCCAATAACAACATTTTGCTTGTTTACGTACATAGATTCGATGATGTTATAATTCAAGTTATCGGGATATTGATCTCATAATGGAAATAAAAGGCGGCCATAGTATCTCCATACTAATGAACCTGGACCCATCCAGTTTGTACTCATAACATTCATTTCGATGACTATGTGAAATGTAGATTGTGATTGGAGCTGAAAATGAAGCGGAAAAATAGGCATAGTTTCTTCGCTTTAGAGAGCGTAGAACTATGGAGTTTGGGCTCATCGATTCCCATTTTATTTATGTATACACAATATTTGTATATGCATACGGACTATAAATTCTTTTATAACTCCTAAACCACTATATCAGTTTACAGAAAAACAAGGTCGTTTAACCGATTCATTGATTCGTCGATATTATCTGATCCATGGAATCCATTGATTCATGGATATAATTTGATCTATGGATCCATGAAGCAGTTAGCTTCACACGCTATAAAAAATTCATATTTCTGCCATGGAATTTGATGTATTACTAGATTCTTTTCTTTTTAAATCCATCATGCTCAACATGAAATGAAAGGAATTTCAAAGATCACATCAAAATGTAAATGTATATAAATCAAAGCTTCCAAAAAGTGATTACGAAATATAGATAGTGATAGAAATTAAAAAAAAACAATTTAAATTAGTTTTGCACCTATAACAATTCTGTAATTTTATCCAGTAATATCCGTTATATACGCATTCTAATTTTCTTACGCCTCATGATGGATCTATATAATTTACTTTATTTTAATTTTTTTCTTGTTATTTAAAATTTTTATACTAGATATATACATATATATTTCAAGTGGAAGCCGACGAGTATTTAATGTTACGCGTAACGACTGCGTGCGGCATGTCATTTATAAGGTTTTATTTCACATGTACAGTAAAATAGTAATACATACATTGTAGTGCAATTCCTGTGTATCTTGTTATATTCCATCTATCTAATAAATCGTTTTAAAATAATTTTTTTTCCTGATTAATATAGTAGATGAATATTTAAGAACAATTTTTTCTTAAAATGACATCATAACGGTGGGAAGATTTTTGACTGAGTAATCGTATATTCAACATATCCGCCGACAGCGGTCTGTATGTTAAAGTTATGCAGAATTTCCATTCAAAAATACCATTTTTCAAATTACTGACCTGTTTTTAATAAAGGAACTTCATTTGCTGACCGAATTGAAGTGATCTTTATTGCCTACTATTATTTTTTTAAATCATAGAAATAAATGAATCACAGGAAGGCGTAGGCCCACTTGTACTTCATTTAACATTCTTAGCATTTGTATAATCCAATGTGTTCTTACATGTGGGAAGTTTGCAGAGTGCATTTTAGTGCAATGTATCCCAAAAGGTAAACATGTCTGTATATCTATAAGGTCATAGTATTTTTTTTTTCAAAAACCGCTTGAAAGGAAACCGAATTTAGAGGCCATGATTAGGTTAGAAAAAAATTATGGTGAATATCAGAAGTGTTATAATTATGGAGAAAAGCACGGCATTTTTTTCCCTGTGAAAGGTATATTATGCAATATATTGTTACTGTGAATATATAAAAATAGTTCAACACAAATTTGTACCCTCAAATTTTCAAAATTTTATATGTAGCTCAGTATGTACGAGGAGTCCCTCGCAGCATGAATTCTACTCGTTCTTAAAAGGCGTATTTTAGATTAGGACAATAATTCAGCGAAGATATTTCAACTATATTTATATATCCATGCAAAGATAAACGCCTGATTATGGCTTTTTTTTATAAAATTGGGACATAAGAATTAATACCTCACGAGTTACTTAAAATTTCTATTTATGTTAATAATTTAAGCAATTTAAAAAATATATGAATCCGTCTGTTAATCAGACCATAGTTTTTAAAAAGGATTATATGTGGAATATTTGATAAAAAATTGATAATTACCTCTTAAGGACCAGAAGCAATTTTTACTTTAAATCTATTTCCACAAAAATTTAAGAACATATTTTTTTCGAACCTCATATTCAAGGCAGTGAAATGTTACTTACAGAAGAGATCCAAAACTAAATCTAGGCTAAAGATGATTTCCTACATTTATTCTGCTATAGCGCTTAAGTACGACAGAATAATATGTATAAAATCGCGAACCATTCACAAGATTGTACTTTCAGAGCATGAAATACATTATTAGTCCATTCGAAGCAAATGGGTCATCTGGTTAAAACCTATTTTTTTAATTACAGGTTTTTCATGTGTTTTATTTCATGGTTTCGCAAGAACACCACTGCTTTATTCATAGTAAGATCTTATACCGGATTAAAGACTTACTTTTATAAATTTGAAGAAATCGATGTTTTAATTATTTTTTTTTTGACAGTGCTATGCTTTGAAAATACTTTGTAAGAATTGAGTTCAATGTATTCAGAAATAAGGAAGTTAAAGACAAAAGAATGTAGGCACTCGAGCGTGAGTAACCAACATCGAGTATTACGCGTAACCCTGCTGGCAATTATGTACCTGATCAAATATGTGGTTGAATATATTTAAACGGATTTGAAAGTGATAATAGCGATTATTTTTTAAGTTTTGCAAGTACTGTTTAAGGCTTAGTTATAGTATACACTTGTTATGAGAGATAGTATAATATAGTTATTGTATACAAATGCAGTATTCTACGTGATACTACCCATTGATTGTCTATTTCCAGTTCGTCTCTACCTCTTATTCGTATTTTGCTATGAACCTACCTTTTTTTGGTGATCGTCTTCTGTATTTGGAATAGCCATAATCTTCGGTTTGTGTGTCGTCCAAGTATGGATTTGGGTACTTTTTTGTATATTTTCCATCAGTCCTACATAGAGAATTGGGGTTAAATGGCCCGCATGGTTCGTGAATCATGTTTTACAAAACTATATCGTACAGCTCCGGAACCTCTTGCAGATTGGGAAATTCAGAAATTCAGCTGTATATGAGATTGTGCGAATGAGGCAGTCCTTATATTTGCCAATCGATTGTGTACATCCAGCATCTAACGGTTACAAAGATGTGGTATTTTGTGATGACATCAATAAATCCCACTTGCTTTTGTCAGAAAATTCGGGTTATTATGTTGTGTCGATCCATGGGGATTTGTCCGTATGTTAGTTGTTCTTTGATTTCTGGCCACGATGATTTGCATGTGAATGTTACGAAAAGGTCAGGTTGTCCATATTCTCTTACGTAGATCATAGCATCTTTAGTGTATTCGTGCATGTGTAATATATATATATATATATATATATATATACATATATATATATATATATATATATATATATATATATATATATATATATACTTTGATGGTTTTGGCTATTAGAGCCACTGCTAACTGTGATGAATGAGGTAGAGTCTACGATAACACGTATACAAAAAAAATACTACAGAATTTTGGCCGATATTTTGAGAAGCGCTTTTTGAGTGCCAGTAACATGTTTATATCTCTCTAGTAATTGAACATTGCATTTTGTGCTACTCTCATTATAAAATGCTATTAGTTAAGATTTCTCTGTATGGATTTACGCCGATTTGCGTTCAGGAATACTTAATTTAAGGTGCTTTATTTTTCTACAAAAAAATGAGTAAATCTAAAAACTATTGATCGACAGTTTAAATAGCAGAACGAGGTATATTTCAGTTATTTTTTCTGGGTGCCGACATATTTAAGTTCTTATTTTGTTAAATGTTCTTATTGTCAGTTCTAATGCCACTATTTATACTGTAACCATCCTACTAATGGGGGAGCATGAGAAATAAATGCCATAGTTTCTTACACTTGTATTTGTTCAAGTGTTTTTAAAGAAATAGGCAAACAATATAACAGTCACTAATTTTAAAACATGGTATTAAACCAAGATCTCCGGAAATGGACGAAGTTAGAAAATGTAGCAGTCTGGAAAAAGAGAAAAAGTGAAGATGAATTAGATACATTAAATGCACATAAACACAGAGAATGCAATATAGCAAAAAGTCCTCTTCTGGAACCTCCAGAGAAAAAATTAAAAGAGCAGGTCGTAGTCATCCAAAAGAACCCACGAAAGTGGGAAATTGTTTGGGAAGTTGGAGGGCTTAGCTTATAACGGTGTCTGCTTGAGAAGCTTTGTTAAAACTATATCATTCTACTTTTCCAGGTTTAAGTTAGAAATTAAATTCTAGAACATATGATGTATTGAATATATCTGGCGTTAATTTTGTAGAAATTCATTATTCTCAATTAAATGAAATTACGCGATGTAGTATTATTTCTACTTTCTTTAAGTTCTTTACCACGACCTAGGTTTCATTACTTAGACCTTCGTTGAAAATATTTGCTAATAGCCCACCTGAAGATGTTGTAATACAACGCGACCTATGTCTCGTTGTATTACAACATATTCAGGTGGATCGAAGAACCAAAATAATATTTGTTCTACATAGTTATCTCCACCTGCGATACGAATATTCAAAAATTATATATGAGCTTTTAATTGTTTTTAGGGTTGCGTATCTCAAAAGGAATAAAGGAACCCTTAGAGGATCACGTCGTCATACATTTGTCAAGATCCTTTTTCTCAGGAACTTGTGCAGGTATCAAGTTTAAATTAATTTTAAATACTTAGGTATGGAGTTCCTTGGAGTTGTAAAAAAATCAAGTTTCTATGTCAACGCAATCAAGAAAGTACCATAAATATACGGCCATTTACGCCGCATTTTTTGATACTCGCAAAAAAATCAGCACCTATACGGTACTTCTCCTTGACTTATAATCATAAAAGTTGGGAAGAGGCAAGGTCTTAGAGTACAAGTAAAAGAAAATATCCGAAAATTAGGCAATGCATTTTCGTTCTAGCCATTTACGTACTAAGCCTTGGAGTTGTAAAAAAATCAAGTTTCTACGTTATCGCAATCAAGAAGGATAGGATATATATATATATATATATATACATATACATATATGTATATATATATATATATATGTATATATATATATATATATATATATATATATATATACATATACATATATGTATATATATATATATATATATATATATATATATATATATATATATATATATATATATATTTAGTCTCCTTTGTAATGGGAAGGAGAGAGTAAAAGCCACTTTCAGCAATATTTTACATGACTTGTATTATTGTAGGAAGTCTACTAATTAATTTTTTTCGCTAATTGTGCTATTAGACATTCTTAGTATTATTTTTATCACGAGCCGTTTAGCCTGAATTTATTTGTACCTTGACCCCCTCCTTACATGTCTAGGTTTTGAGTCATTTTAATTCATATTATCCCAACGCCCTAGATAAGATGCGCTTACATTTGAAGGTGCATCGATAAGGGATGTGAAGGAGGCAAAAAAAAACTCTTATCATAAATTTACGAATATCACCAACCATACAAATTAATTGCGCTACAATTATAACAATGTTGCGACTACAGCTTCAATGGAAAACAGTTTTCAGCCACTCGGTATAAGGTCAAGAGATGGATTAATAATAAAGGAGTGGACGTTGTTCAGCCACATTGTTATCAAATGGTGGATTAGATAGACTTGCCCAAAATGTTGGTAAATATGGAACTGGTATAAAACTAAAGAGATGGAACTGGTAAATGATGATGTTTCCATAAAAGTTTGTATTAATAATAAATAAAAAACTATACCGAATTTCACCAGCTGGGCGAGCAAAAGTTTCGACGTCTTTTTATCCTTCCCAAAATTAGTACAATCTTATTTGCTGCTTGGATAAATTTCTGGAAAAGAAAAACCTCTTCCAAAACGAATTGTTTGACGAATTCTATGACCATCAAGCAGAAACTGTCCGATTTTACTCGATGACAAGGACCATTGCATTGTCAAAAATGGAATTCTGATTCGATGTCGCCAATGTCATAAAAACACAATGTTTAAATGCATCAAATGTGGAGTCGGGTTACTTTAACATTGTTCGCAAATTGTTCATACCACTTAATAATTTTTTCACTCAGTCAATCGATTTTTTAATAATAATTTTATGATCATTTCATTATTATTATCTTATGTTGAAATTACTATGATTTCGCAAATGTATTGTTACTAATAATTATATAATACAAAACGTCTGTGATAACAACCGTGTTTTAATTCTTCCATTCAAAAGCCGTAGGCATATTATCCCAGTGCCCTATTTAAGAGTAGTTCTGAAATTCCGATTGTGTAAAATTCAATATTTCAAAATCATTTTTTTTTCTTTAACAAGTCACTTTAAGAAAACACTCTACTTAATAATCCAGTCTAATGTTGGATGGTAGTAAATAACGGTTCGTCTTCGCTTACTTATGCATTAATTAAAAACCTCTCTTCTTTAAAGAAAATAAAATGAATAAATTTCAGTAAATGCTTTCAGTACTTGAATCATATTCTTGAACCTAAAATAACATCGATTCAATTTCTATTATCTTTCAATTATAAGGAAATGCTAACAAAAATTTTACACTAGATCGATATACATATATATATATATATATATATATATACACACATATATATATATATATATATATATATATATATACACATATATATATATATATATATATATATATATATATATACTGATAAATATCTTTCGTGTTTAGAAAATTACAAAGTTGTAACTCAATTTAAATTATGAAAGCGATTAATTTTCGATAATAACATCAAAACTATACATTTTTCACTTGTTGAATTATACTTTCTTAAAATATGCAGTTGTAAATCACTAGTCATAAAAAAATTTTAATTCAAATGGCCAAAAAGATGTGGAGATAGCACATACAATGATAAAGTTTTGACATGTGTTAAATTCAAATCCAAATCTTTGTTGCGGCAATCATTATACTTTCGAAATTATACCGCGATACGTTCTTTATGGTTCCGTAGTAACACAAGGAATTGTTCTTATTTCGAAATATCATTTCATCTGTTCATCCGTCTAATAAAACCTGATCGTACAGTTTTAGTAATATTTAAAAGACATTTTGAAAGTAAATACTTCATGATAGGTCATAGGGATTAAGAGATTTAAATAAAATATAAAAAAAATATTCCTCCCTACGCAAGCAACTTTGGGGCAGAAACGAATTTCTGTGCATTCTCTAGAATGGGATATTTTTTGATCGGTCTTTTGAAATTAAATTGAAATTTCGTTCATCATTGTAGTGAAAATATCTTTAGGCCCATTTTACGTACCGGTGCACTTTTTCCGAGCAGTGAACGAGACTGAGCCGTATCGCTCGAGTCATTGACACTGAGCCGTCAGGTTTGGGACGATGACGTTGAATCGATAAACTCGGCTCTCTTTGACATCATTTAATTTTTGGGCACACCACGTGCGCTATTTTAAAATATCAAATAAACTACTTTTTTGGATATCTAATTAAAATTAAATATAAATTATTTATAACGTAATTTAGCTTCTATAAACGTATTGTTTATTTTTACGGGTAAACTCGGCTCCCTTCGGCATCGGCCAAGCGAGTTCACTGCCTAACACGATTCAAGATTTACGTTTTATTTTTGATTAATATTTTGTTTCAGTAGAATTTAATATATTACGCGTATGTTGTATATAATCAGTGTAATATTTCAAATGTGTAAAGTTAGTGATCCATATTTTAATTGAGAGTAGTTTAATATAATACGCATATGATATCTATTTTAACATAATAGTCTCGTATTGTCTCTGGTTCACCGAAATAATATAGATCATGTAACATTTACATAATTATTCATACGTATATTTTTTTAAATTGGAAGCTTTCACCCCTCTCGTTTGGTCATAAGCACACACTCCTTTTTTTATTTATATGCTCTGCTTGTAAAATATTAAGCTTCAAAGTAACGTATTCTCAAAACACGAAACGCACAGTCACTTTAGAACTTTCAGTTGAAACTTATTTCGATTAATTTTAATTAACTAACTGGACATTTGCATGACTTTTCTTTATGCATGTTTTAACACACGGTTGGTCTATTTTTTTATGTTTCAATTTGTTTTAGGGAGTGTGAAGGTTCGCTTTAAATTGAGTTCGAATAAAAAAAGATAGTTACTTTAATTTAAAAAATAACCAAGTGTGAATCTGGCTCGCGCATCGGAGATTTCGTACTTATTAATGAAATCTATTCACCACAGAAATCGTTAATAGAGACCTCCTAGCTCATTGCATCTTTAATATTAACTAATATAATTAAGAAAAGGTGGAAGGGAACACATAAATTAACATGAATATCTAAAAAATTATGGATCTAGAATTTACAATCATCGTTATAGTTTTCCTAAAATCTTTATGTGGGCTAGCAAGGGGAAGCGTAACATTTTACTTTGTCTCTTGTTTTTTTTCCTTTATTTTATTTTACAAACAAAACGAACGGTCTATTTGATGTAATCGATTTCGAGTATTCGATCTCCTAAATAAAGTGTAATAGATACTTGGGACATCATCTCCTCGTCAACTCTTAATTGTATCTTTTGCATTATTTATTTTTATTTACTTATCCAGCTCTGTTCTAAGATCCCTTACGTCTAAAGAAAAAAATCAAATCCTTATAAGAACACTCAGATATTCGTTTGTCAATTTGCTGTCATAGCCGGTTTCCCTCAAACGCTGCCTCAAAAACAGTTTAACGTAGAAACTTAAAATTGGGCGTAGTAATGTAGTATATTAATATACACATACCTCTATAGCTAGTACTATAAAATATTTATATAAAAAGTTAAGGCGTGCTAAGGAGCACTCAAAATTTTTTTTTAAATGTATATTCTGAATTATTGTTTAAAAGGGCTGATAACAAAAAAAAATTATAAATTTAGTTGACTAACAAAAAAATTAATAATAAATCGGCTAGGCATGTAAGGTCTTTAATAATATTATTACCTATCTGATTCATATGAACTTGGCTACGAGATAATCTATTTTGTTTTACGTATAACATTTTAAAAAGCGTCTAACGATAAAGCACTTTAACGAAAATAAAATTAATAAATTTCAGTAAATGCTTTCAGTACTTGAATCATATTCTTGAACCTAAAATAACAACGATTCAATTGTGAACTAAAGGAAGCAATGCCCAATTTGACATGGTTTTACGTTCATACCTCGCTCTAAATGTTTTAACTTGTATTTTCATAATCCCTAATTTTGTGAACTGAAGAAGCGATGCCCAAGTTTTCAACTTGTGTGTTTATGTCTCTTAAGTCTTTAGTTGAGTTTTCCAAAACTACCGACCCGTCATTCAATTGTTAGTGTTCCGAAACAGCCGAACCGTCATTGCACGTCATTCAACATTTATATCAACAATTGCGACTCGCTTTCAACCCTCCTCTAACTCTTTCATTTTGCTATTTTTTTACTTAATCATTTGTATTTTTTGTTGTTCTATGTAATTTGTATATATATATATAAAAACCGGTCAAGTGCAAGCCTAGCTTACGTATCAAGAGTCCGTACTTTTTGTGAAATATCAATAACTATCTAGAACAACCGTTAAAATTTTCCTACAAACTTTTGGCATGGTTTTAAAAATCGAGTATTTTCATAATTTTGGTTCAGTAATTTCGGAAATAAGGAGGACTTCAGACATAATTTTTTGCTTATTTTTAAATTTATCTCTGAAAATATATTTTTCAAAAATACTGAACTTACTAAGATTGTTCAAAAACATGTTCGTGAGGCTCTCTTTATTAGCTATTTCAAATGATACTTCAACTTACATACGAATTTAAAATACTTAATTTGCCCCACCGACCCCATCTCTAAATGTTTCAATATAAATATTTTTCATTTTAACTGTCGAGATATGAGCGGGATAATACTTTTTATTGCTGTGTCAAATTTTAAACTTCCACGACACATGGATTCTGAGAAAATACGGCTATGACACACGGGCAGGTGAAGTGATTTTATGAGGGTTACGTTTTTCTTTAATTTGTTTTTAGGGGGCAGAACCCCAAAAATTTGACTATTAAATTCAAGTTTTTACGGTTCTGCAACCTAATTCAATATTTTAAATATTGAAAACAAAGTTTATTTGGAGTATTCTTTCAATTAAAATAAAAAAAAATAATTTACAGTAAAAAATCATCAAAAATCAATCTTGTAACATACACTCGCTAGTTAGTTGAATGGTGAATATAAATACAGATCTCATATTAAAATTGTTAGCTTTATATATTAAACGATGTATTAATTTTGATAATTTTTATGCTATTTTAGTTGTTAGGGAATATTTTATTTCCACCGTCAGGAAAATCAAACAACTACATATTATTGTATGTAAATTGAAATAAATAAAATTATCGCTTCGTTAAATAACGACTACAGGTCAATGGAGAAATTTAGTAACAACAATGTAATAGTTGGACTAAGTAACACATAAATAAGAAACTATAAAAAACGTTTCAAATCAAAATGAGAACAGACTGGGAAAAGAATTAAGAAAGATAGAATTCCCCATATGCTATATCTGCCTTATTTCAGAAGATGTAAACTAAGAAAGTCTAAAAACTTCCTAGTACAAGCTATAAAAGTCTAAGATTTTTTAATTTGTTATTACCCTACGTGTTACATATCATCCAAATTTGGTTCTCGCGAGACGATATAGTTCCGCGTCCGCACGAAATAGCAATATGAAATATGAAAATCGCTTTCCAATTTATATCTGAGGGATTTGTCAACATAATGTAAATATGTATATATATGACACTTATACACAATTATTTATACACAAATATTTTCCCGGATGTAACATTGCTAGAACAATATTGATTGAAGTTGTTTTATTAACATTTATTTATTTACTTCATCGCGGATTTCATTCCCGTGTACTTTGCTTTCTTCTCCCTCTTCTGATAATTAATTAACATTAGTACGTATTGTATATTTGAAAATAAGTACAACTAAAGGTTACTTATAGATTCATTGAAATTAATGGAATATTTGTGAGTAATATAAACGACGCCTTATATTTGTTTTAAACATTACTTTACATAGTTAACGCAGTTAATTGTCACATCATTATGGATAACATTTATGATTAAAACATATTAAAACATTGCTTAAAATATTACTATTGGAAATCAATAGTGTTATATGTTTTTTAATTTATACAGAAAATATAAAAGAAATTAAAAATTAAGAGTAGAAGAAAATTACTATAACATATATTTTATGTATCAGCGATCGACAACATTTTTTCGTAGATCTTTGCTTGCCATACTTTTACCAGATTTAGAAGAGGAATTAGAAGTCTTTTTAGGACCAGAAATTTCAATTCAATTATGTTTTTATTTTTTTAATAATAGTTTTATTATTTTTTATTTATTTATATTATTACTTTTCTTTTTCTATAGGAAGGAATTAAAAAAAAAAAAAAAATTGAAGGAAAGAATTAAATTGAAGGTGTTTCATCAAAAATAATATTTAATTATTACTGTAAAATTTTAGTTTTATGGTTCCAAATTGAAACAAATAACCTTCATAATTTTGTCATGTCCGTCCTTCCGTCTATCTATATGTCACAACATCACAGTTTTCAAAGTTTTTAGATGTATATATATATATATATATACATATACACAGACACACACACACACACACACATATATATATATATATATATATATATATATCGAATTTTTGTTCTTTGAATGGCGATCTTAAATAATATGTGGCAACATATTAATTTTTTTATTGTTGCCATGCGCGCAAAAATGTGGGCGAACAATTTTATTGCACTCAACGTCGAATCGGATATCAATATTGAAAAGTCCTTTCAAAAGCATATTTATATCCCACTTACCATTTTTAAGCCTTATTAGTTGTTTATAATATATATATATATATATATATATATATTTCAATGTAACTTATCGTATAGCCACTGTCATTTGGCTGTAAATTTTATTAAAATAACTTTGGTTATCTTGAATCATAATCTAACAATTGCGTAGCTCCTCATTATTTGTGTTCTGAAGAAGGCAAATAACAAACTTGTCTACCATTTTGTTTTAATAAAGGGTAGATCTCTATACATCAAGTGATTCTTCCCAATGTTTGATTTAAAAAGTACAAAATTTTGTCAGGAAAATCATTAAAACTAAGAAATAATAGCAGTCTTTCAAAATCAAACATTTTTAAGCCATGTATTAAAACGAATAAAATAAGTTAAGGTTTTTATTACGACGTTGCAAATGTTTTGTATACTTATAAATGCAAATGTTTTGTATACTTACAAGTCAAATTTTTTGTATACTTACACGCATATTTTTCATTAGTAGATCCTAATAAAAATATAACCTATTATTCTCTTCATGATTAAAGTTTTTATGTCCAGTTATTTGTTTTCAAAAAGCTTGTCAGGTGTGAAATGTTCCTAAAAGTAGGTATCAATTGATTTCATCGGACCGTGATTGGTTGTTATGTAAGTACTTGCTAAAGTATTTTCTGTACAATTTCCGCGACAAGCATTCTGAAAGAATTTGGTGGTGTAATGGTTTTCATGTCTACGTTATATGATTTCCGCATCGCATAGATCAACTCAATTTCCCGGCATTGTTGCCGCATTACGTCCAAGTACTTTCCAGTAAGAATCAATATGTGCGCTATTTTTCCGTCTTTCTGAATATTTTGTTTGAGTGTTGAATGCAACGTTGATCCTCTTGATGAATGTATTGCCACTTGTATTAGTGTACCTATCCTCAGCTCAAATTCAAGAGAGCAAAGCCTAGTAGAAAATATGCATCGTAGTTGAATTCATACAAATTGAAACGAGAAAAAGGAGACAAGAGATAGATCATCGATTAAAGTAATTAAAAATACGCGAGGAATATCCTACAAAAACATTTGGGAAATGTCTAAGGAAAACTGGTAAATAGCATATAACTATATAGAGGAAGTAAACAAAACATACTAAACAATAAAAGTCAAGGATATTAGATTTTTAAGTATTGATCTAGGAAAATTATTTTTAAGTATTGATCTATGAAAATTAAAAATCTTTTATATAGTGTTCTTCAAAATTTTTCCCCTGAGTGATGTCTCGTTGTTACGCTAAACCTTTTGGGCATGGAAACAGTGTTGCAACGTTTTGACGTCGTAAAAGTGGAACAAAAAGGAAAAGTCATTTACTAGACTGTCGATGTGTAAAAGAGTTTCAGCGTCAACCCAGTTACATTCTTGAAAACCGCTTTCCCAGTTAAGGTAGGCCTATTAGGTTTACGCGAAAAAAAGAATGATTTCATTAATCGCTTTTGCCGTTCGCAAACTGTGAAAGGATAACGTTTAGATGGTAACGCGGGGAAACAAATCGTACGGCAAGACATGTACTTAGTATAAACAGGGGATTAAGCTTTTTTGTTTGTACAAATGTGAAGCTTTTTTAAGCTATTATTCGGTAAATGATTACCGGTGAATGTTTAAATTTTTCCGTCTGTAATTTTATTGCGGGCGCTTGGGAAAATAAAATATGCGTTATGCGGTTTGTAATGGGTTTTAGTGGATATTTTACGAATTTGCAGGTATAATTTTGTTTGGGAAAAGTTGTGTTTTATGGTTAATGTATATTTATTACTATCTATATTTGTATTGTAATCTCCATTTCGGAACAGCGAGTAACGATTTTTTGATTACATAAATTAAGTACTTTCACTTACTATACAGGTTTTAATTTCGAAACAAAAATTGTGCTAGTTTTATGATTCCGTACTCGAGGGGATCCATTGTCGTTACTACGCTATCTATTCAACTTTCTATTAGATATTTTTAGTGTCAAATGCAGCAAGTTATACCCAGAATTTCCGAAAATTTACAGTTTAAAAGTTAAATTTTGTTTAAAAATATTTACAATGTAATTTCTTGGGCCTATGCACTCAAGAGCATATAATTTCTACGCTGTAATGTATTTTAACTTAATAGTATGTACCCTATGACCCTTTTCAGAGTACGTTTAAATTTTTTCACACATATTTTTGAAATCAGCTTTATGGTTGCAGAGATTAATGCCAACAAACAAACTTTCTGGCTTTATATGTGAGTATAAATTTGATAAGATTTTTGATACCTATTAGGTTTTACAAACAAATATATACGATATGAAAAAAATATTTTAAATATGAAGTACATAAACAAAAAGTAAACGTAAAATTGTAAAAATTTAAACGCACTAATTTTTCAGTGCAATGAATGTTGTACATAAATATTTTTTTTTCTCAAAGAAAATGCACAAGGTAAGAAGCAAGGTGAAAAATTAGGACATCGTTGTCGGATGGCCATAAGCCGTTCAAGATAGCAGGTAAATGTGCAAAAAGGCATGGAAATCACAGCGCATTTCCAAAAATTTCATTTCAATAGACTTGTCAAAGGAGACAATTATCTTCTTTGAAAAAATCATTAGCTAGCTGTGGCCATAAATTACTTTGCGTGGAATTCGGAGTGAGAAATGTTATAAGGCTTTATTTTCCTATTTGTCTCAGAACTATATGAGAACAAAATTTATTAAAAACGCTAATAGATGGCGTTGGCAGCCAAATCAATTCGATTGGTTCTAATATTAGCGTGCACAATAAATGCAAACTAAAGATTTACATATATTTTTTTATTTATAAACCGATTGAAATAAAACCTAAATGTTAGCCCAAGCTAATCAAAATATATAACTGAAAACCGTATTCAAATCGGTTCAGACGTTGCTGTGGTTACCGTGCGTAACGAAGATGCACACTAATAAATAAACAAATAGATAAACCGACAAATAGACGAAAATTCTAAAAACTGTTGTTTTAGGTTTAATAGCGTGTCTTTAGTAGGTATCACTTAGTTTTACTTAAAAATGTTCAACGTACAGACTCTGTTTTTTACAATTTTATTGTATGTAGATATAAATAGTTTTTCATGACTTATTCCATATTATCTAACTCGTATGGAAACAGAGGAAGGGATATTTTAATATCGAATTTAAAGATTAAACCGTGCCACGTAGATGACTGACGAAATTTAAAGCAAGCGGCATGCGAAATAGTGGACAGTAGCGATTTTCATTTTTCCTGCAATATCGTATCTACGCCTGTTATATTAATTTTATTATTAATTACAATACTATATTAATTATATTATTATATTAAAATTTTATAGATTTTCATTGGAGCAGTTCGTGAAATATTGTATGCCCTGGGTGTGCTCCGTCATTTTCGAAAGTTGATGTAGTCCCTTTGTGCCCACTGATTGTGTGCATGATGTGTTGCCCTGATGTCGGTAATGAATTTTGATTTTGAAAGTCTATTACGTTTAATTATGGTGTCGCAGACCCGAGAAAGAATGCAAAGGTTATAATTTTTTTTCCTTCATATAACCACATACTTGTCTTTGTTCGATTTAGTCCATGTTAAATAGCAACCCATAACTACCCAAATTCTTTATTTCGACCCGATTAGGTACATGTACATCTAAACTGTCCAAGGACCTATATTTTCGGATTTTGGTAAGCGTGGTCGGTGAAGATTTAATAAAATATTTAAAAAACAGCTTTAGTACCAAATCAACGTTGTTATCCCAATTGCGTCATTTCGTTAGGAGAAATTTGTTCAAATTTAAAAATCATTTACCGTTTAGTTTTGGTAAAAATTGCTCTCAAAAATTGTGCAACCAACATTACTAGTACATAGAAATGTAGTAATTTCATCACACTTTTCATTTAATTTAAAAAAACGCGTAGAGCTATTAATATTTTGGTAAAAAATTGTTTACCGTCTAATTTTCGTAATAATTGCTCTCAAAAATTGTACAATTAGCATTACAGAAAAAGTAGTAATTTCACCACCATTGTCGAGCGATTTGTTTGAAAAACTAAGTCAATGTAAAATAACGTTAATTAAAAGTTTTTAAAGAAAATCTTTCTAGGAAAAAAATGTATATTATTTTTTTATTACACTGTCACACGACAACTACTTTAAACTGTAAAAACTATGGAACCGTTATAAAAGCATAAGTGTAGGTACATAAAAGAGTGTTAAATTGTAACGAAAGACATTTATAACCTTCTATGACGATGTTGAAAGACAAAATAATATTATTTTATTGTTTCTTTATGCATATTCCTGACAAATTTACTAAGTTATTGACATTATTCAGGAGATGCAAATATTTCGAATTGTTTTGTCACTTTCTGCTCTGTTTTGTCTACTGCTCGTCTTTGAACGCGAGTTATTCCATAAAAAAAGTCTTATTTTTTTTTAATACAACCGCTATTTCATATACACGTATCAACATTCGATTGCGAATAGACCGCCTCTTGATTTATTCCGCTGCTCGTTTTACGCTTTAAAATTTGGATACACCACAATTTTGTTTCTGTTTTTTCTTTTCATATTTATTTTTATTTCTCTTAAGTATTTTTTCCTTTTATGTAAATTTACTTGCCATTTTGGTATTAATCTGTAAGTTGAGCAAAGATTTCAAAAAGAAAGGATACCTAGCAAAAGTCAACAGCCTATAGTAAAGTACATCTATGTCTTTTCAACTTATCGAAACCTAAATTGTTTTCAAACACAAGTATACTATAAAGCACATTATGAGCACAATTTACTCTCAGCATCTTTGAATAATCAACGACACCTACAACCCTCTACCAGTTCGTCAACCTAATAACTTTGAAACTGTGCACATATTAATTTATTTTCCTAATTCTGAATATTATTCTTGAACACGAAGCACCATTTCTCATTCCGCTAACGGAATAACTATAAAACGAATTAATGAAATTTCTATCTATTTTTTTACTTTTTAATTTTCTACTTGGCGGGATCGGGCGTTGAAAGTAGTAACGCTGCACATGAGTACGTTTTCAACTGATCCTCGGAGGATCAAAATAGAGATCGGAATTAAGTATTGCAAAGTCACGACTCAGATTTACAATTTAATACTGGAATCTAGTATATAATATAGCTCCTAAGTTGTTTTGGTATTAATAATTACAATGATTGAATGAGTCACAGTTGATTTACTAACAATAATTTAGTTAAGAAAATAGTTACATCTTTCATTTCGGAATCTCGTCATCAGATCATCACCATACATATAAGGGACCACCTAGCTAGTTTACACTTTCAAAAAAAAAATATTATTAGTATTAAACTGTATAAACATAGAATGAAAATAAATTCAAGTATATATGTGAACATAATACTTATACCTACGAAATCCTATAGTCACTAGATACTTTCAAATACAGTAAATTGCGTAGGCAAATTATAAAACTTTCTGAACTAGATTTCTATCCGAAAAAAAATTCAGTGACTCTCAAGTAGCGCTTAAAGAGGTTTTATTTCATTCCTACAAAGCAAACTACCTATCATTGGTTTAAAATCTATTACAATAATTCCAAATCTTATAGAGTTAGAAGTTAAAAAAAAAATAAAATAAGCCGCTAAGATATATAGTGGATAACATATTTACTTCGCGAAAAATAATATTCATATTTTGTTATTTGTAATTTTTTTTAACATAAGTACAATGTGTTCTAAAACATTTACGCGTATGTGAGTGTGTACAGGCCCTCGTAGTGCTAGGTTTACTCGTACTTAGCGTGTTTTATTTTTAAATCAGTAATACACTGATTTGTCAGTTTTTGAGAATATTTTTATTATGATTAATAATTGGTAAAAAAAAATACTTTACAATAATATATCTTATTGAAAAAGTGTTTTCACGCAGTTTTTCTTCACGTTTATAGGTAGTAAACTTTCCTCGCCCTTCTCGTTTTTCATGTTTCTTTTTGTATATTAAGTGTTTAACAATAAATACGGATCAAATTGAAATAACGATTACATAATAATCTTTGGAAAAAGAAACGTAATTTAAATTGAGAAATAAATTTGTTATGTAAATTTTTAATTAAGTATAATATGATCAAGCATTGTTATTATTCTAAGTGGATATTAATAAATATTTTATTGAAAAAGAAAAAACCTGAAAAAATTAAAATGCAATCATACCTCGAATTTTATAGAGCAAGTTAATATATGTGCTACAGTGTAAATATTAAAAAAAAACAAATACTTTTCGCAATGTGTGTTTCTTACTAGAAAATGATTTATTCAGTGATCAAAAGGTTTGGTATAACTTATTTGAGGATAACACGTTCATTACTCACTGTGTCCCGCAACATCTAATTATACTGCTGTACAAACGTACGTACCTATATAAATACGAACGTGTATAAACTTTAATTTATAAAATTTGAAGGGAGTATTCCATTGGCTATGGTCTTTTTTAATGGGTAGTTCTCAGCGAAATAAGTGCAAATATTCCGTACATTACTCATGCTACCAAAAAACTTAAACTTGTGTAGTAAAAAAACTAAAGAAAAACTAATTGAATTATAACCGGAAGAATTGTAAATTATTCGTATTTGTCCATATATGCTACATATTGTTTACAGTTGTAATCGAAGAAGTATTTCTGGAAGCAAAGTCGACAAATTTTATATTTTACTTGCCAGTTACTGCTGTTTAAAATTTATTTTATAATAGTCGTTAGGAGTATTAACCGTAATCGAAAAAATTAACACGTTTTTTTCCAATTGTGAACTTGCTTTGAATTTACATTCAAAGTTATACTAAATGGTGTTTTGATTAAAGTGCCACCTGGATTTGCTCTAGATTGCTTCTTAATAATCTTATTCCAAGAAGTAAAATATTTTAGTCAGTGAGTGGCTAATTCCAACACCAAAGCCCTCATTTACATAAAAATAATTAAACTTATACTTTTATTCGAAAGTTTGTAGTTTTATTTTTATTTATTTTTAATTTTAATATGACTCTATACCTCTACCGAACTGAATATAATCTAAACTTTAACGATTAAGAAAGGCTGTAGTTCCAAATAAAAAGTGGATTAAAATATAATAGAACATACGAGATTTCGTTTTCAATTTTTTTAGAATGCAGTAAAAACTTTAGAACTGTAAAAATTTATTTGACGTGTCAATAAGATTTATATACTTTTTTTAATTTGTGCTTTTCCACTTTAAGTAAACTCATAAACATATTTACATCTATCAATAATAATAATGGATAAATGAAGAAAAAAGGAATTGCAATGCCGGAGCTTTTTCTGCAGTTATTTTCACGAAAACTTAAATCGTGCTACTTTATTGAAATTAGATAAAATGTTTGCTTAGAATCTTTAAATTTATTTGTAAATTATATTTATTGAACACATCGTGGTATTATGAAAAGTAGGTTAGATATGGATTGCAAATTACTTGAATACCTTGGGTACCTTTTTCACGGTCATCGGCCGCCTCAAATTTTGAAGCGGCACTGATATAAAATTGTATTCCTAATGATTAAAACTAATATGGCGGCACTATATCTATTTTAGCGCGGCTATTGAAGTTTGCAATTACTTTGAGAGAAACTGCCGTACATTTCGATGCAATTGCCTCCCTACTCCTGGCCTTTTCAAGTTATCTTCACCTCAGAAAATACGAAAATCTGTAACTTACCAATATTACTACAAATATACAATTTAGGGATACAATGACTTTATTATATGATATACTTGTACGCTAGCGTATTTCATTAAATTGTATCAAATAATAGTATTAAAAAAAGTGAATCTAATTCCTATTTTGTTTCAAGAGTCATTATGAATTTCCCTTATAATATTCCATTATTTCCCAAATTTAGTTTGTATTTTTTTTAAATAAAATTTCGTAAAAGATTTTATTATGAAAGCAACTGTTATTAAATCTCAGTAAGTGACCTCAACAGGTTAACGCAGATTTTATACGAAAGTGTGACGGCATACGTCATACGTCCACTTATCTAAAATCATATTCGTTTGTTTCTAAACAAATATAAATCTACTCAAATATCGTAAACCTTATATATCTTACTGAAATGCAAGGTAATATATAGTTAGTACGTAGAGAATGCTAACTCATATAACATTAAGAAGCAAATGTCAACTTTCCAAATTGGTACAAAACTTCATCCATCAAACACTTAACCTTTAAACATTTAACTCATGCTCTTAACTCTGTATCTTCGGCGTTAAAGCCATTCATTGAAGAATTTTAAATTTTACCACTTTTAAACGTAATTCTAATTACTCTACGTTTCTAATTACTCTACGTGTCTTAACCCACGAAAGTTCGGTAATCGCGAGGCGGCCGAATTCTATGTCCTATATTGGCAATTACGAGTAAGTACGAGTACTTTAATCGTTGGTTTATTTTTTAATAGTTGATGCAGCCTATCGTCACATGATTATGTATTTTAAATAGCAATATTTTAGGGAAATCTAAATCAAGATTAAAACTTACGGAATAATTCAGTATTATGTTTTTGTGTAAACTGAAGCGAAAAAATTAATGAATGAAAAAGTACGATTTCAATTAAACTAATACTCCATGCACTTTAAAATAACTATATTCATCCAACAGTGATCGACAACATTTTTTCTAAATCAGTATTCTGTTTTTTCTCATTGTTCTTGCTAAGTTTACTTGGTATGTGAGGACGAAAACCAGTTTTATTACTTTTGGTAATAGTAGTTCATTAAGTGGAAAATAATCATAAAATGGTGTTTTGATTGGCTGTACGAAATTTGAAAAAAAATTTTATTTATGCTATTTTGTTAATGCTTACACTTTTCGTTACCACCTTTCATTTTATTAAACAAATTAAATTTTAAATTAAACTACAACACTACTTCTTTTTCACATCAACCTCTGTGAATAAATATATCATCGTATCAATTAACAGATTTGTTTAACTTAATGTTCTGAAAACAATGTAAGGAAGTTATTAACCTTTCCCGAAGTGGAGATGATATGACACTGTATGTAGATAGATTTAAAATCTACTCTACAATCATGTTCAAGGAGATTTAGCGAGTCGCAATGATGTAAAATAAAGGTAATTAATTTTGAAACGATGCAATTGTCCGTAGTAAATTAACCGCTAATATTATGCCCAAGTGAACCTGTTTATTTAATAAGCAAAATTTAGAAGCTTCCCCTATAGTGTGCTAATGAATGACATAAGCCATTATGTTTTTTTATTGAAAATCTTCACCTACTGGAAGTGTGCTTTCACATTCTTTGGCTTCTTATTAATTGGCAACCAGGCAAAAAACATGATGAAAAACAATTTTTTATCTAATTACCATAAAAGAATAAAACGAATAACTAATTACCTAGCAAGAATAGGTCCATGTCGTTTTATTTTTCCAAGGAAGTTATTTCCGCATCGGTAAAGTAATGGAGTCCGACATCAAAAATTACTGGGTTTCTCACTTAAATGTAACAATGAAAAAATAATCTACTAGTTTAAATTCCGATATCAGACATCGCTAACAATAATGATGTCTATTTTTCGTTTTAAACATTTCCAAAAAATGAGTTCATTTTTATTTCAGGGTCATCTACAACGTTTCATATGTTAATTCCTGGGTCCGAGGAGCCGCATTTACATTTGTAAAACCAATAGCATACCAGGAAAATCGTATAATTAATTGTTCTAATAGTAATCTTCTTCATAAATAAATGACGATAGTTATATTTCCGTGATCTAATACTACTTATATGTAAATTTAAGATATCCTTGAAGAAGTTCTATAAATGCAACATGATAAATCCCCGCACTTGTTTTATTTAGACTTATGAATATGAAACAAATATTTTTATCTTTCAAATTTATAAAAAAAAACAAAATATTAATGCATTGAAAATATAAAATATCTATTTCAACGTCAATTGTAAAATTAGATATAATACGTATGTAACAATTTTTTTTTTATGAACAATTCTCGTCAAGAATCAACAAGATTTCATATTAATGTACTAACGAGAGATAGAATAAATATTCCCATTCTTCGGTGCTAATGTCCTCATGCTCAACAAATTCAAGTTTCCTTATTTATAAGCTAAATATCAAAAAGCAAAATTTGAAAGAAGATAAAGAAAGGGTGAAAGTGAATGCATAAACATCTTATTGAATAGACATTAAGTTATTAGAATGATTCTCAGTGTAAGACAAACTTTCAAAAAATTTTATTCATAAGAATATAAGATTTAGTATTATATATTTTAATTATATGCAATAGGTATATAACGTGAGTCCAAAATGACATATTTTCTATCTAAAATTATATGTCGGATGACGGTGCAAACATTTAAACGATGACTAAGAATATTTTGTTCCCAAATAAAATTACACACTTCATATATATAACTACCAATGGTGGAAAGTTTAATATTTCACTACCTTTATTATTTTCATAATAATGCAAATTAGCTCATCTATAAAATTTTACGAATAATCTATTACAGACTCAGAAGTTATCAGACTAGCAATTTGCATAATGATTTTCGTTCTAAATGCGCAGCAGAAATTTATCTTCATTTCGTGATTTAGATGAGTAAATGAAAAGTTTCTTCCCTGAAACGTGACTGAATTGTAAGTTATAGAAATACTTGAAGTTTAATAATTGAATGGTAATCATCGTTGATTGTTTTATTAAAAAGATAAGGTAAATGTTTTAAGTAAGAGTACGTTTAGAGATTTATACCTTTGCAACGAAAATACTTTTATCACTTGCATAAAACTTTGAGGTTAAAACAAATATAATTATAAATAATCTTTTAAGTGTGCTTTGAAGCCGCAGTACGGGCATTCCGCCCATTAACATTTAAGGGTTCTGGTTATTTATACTAAGATATTCAGAAATAGTAATGCTATTTCTTGCAACATATATTACAAAGTTGTTTCCCATAGTTATAAAAGATCGCGAATTTCTTAAAAAAAACATTTCCTGTTACATCTTAAAAGTTTCCTGTTCAATTTACAATAGCCCCAGTAACGCTGTTTTCTTTATTATTTTCATTTTATCGAACTTAAAAAGAAGAACGACGCATATTTTCGTAGTTGTCATTAGCCATATCTCTAAAAAAAGATATGTCCATAAAATTAAAAAGAATAGTATTGGAATTGTTTTAAATCAACCTTTCACTCGATACTCCACATTATATATCAAATTAAAAAAAATTAAATAATATTTGGCAACCATAATTTATTTATATGAATATTATAAAGGTTAACTTTTGTCACATATGCTTGCTAACTATGCTAAATTTGGAGTTTTTTGTCAAACTGTCTCTGAGAAAAACGATTGCGACCGACATATGTGTGTAATTTAATCCAGATTCGGATATATGTTACCTCATATATCCGGCAGTCGTTAAGCAATTTGGATGACTTTTTATTTCGAAGAGTGTACCGCTAATGTGTAATATGAGGATTTGGTTAGAATTTAACAATAGAGACTGAATGTATTCTATGGAACTCCTCAACCGTGTGCAGCAATGGTGCCATGATCGTGTTTGTATGACACAGATCTAAAGATAATATATTAACACATTCTCTAAAATTTTTAAACAATTAACAGCTATGTAAATCAAGTGAAACGTAGAACTCATATGTGTGTGGGTGTGCATGTTTATACGTGAGAGAGGAGCAGTAATTTTCAAATTTATTTATGTCCGGAAACGATATTTTGACGCAAATTTTCTAAGTGTTTAGATTTTCATTAAATTAAATTTATTAGTGCACTTTTAATTCGATGGTTATTTGAAGTCGGTTAGATTTTTAGGTACAAAGTTTTATTTTAAATTTTATTTATACCAATACTTGCTATTTTTGGCGAGTACTGTAAAACGTAGGAAGTCGAAAAATTCAAACGAAAAATTCCTTACCTACCTACATATATTCATACCCATATATGTAACAGACAATCAGTAATATGTGGATCGTTTGTGTCGTTCAACTGAATGTTTTCGAAATGTTTAAATATTTTTGATTAACAAAAATAATGCTACTTTTAAAGCCATAAACAATGACTTTATCAATAACAGAGTTTTAATTAAATTGTACAGTTTCTTTATGACTATTTTTTGTTAAATATATTTACTAGGTAATATATGATTAGGTACTTTTAATACGTTTTCGAAGAATTTATAAAGGTCACTGCAACAGTAATTTTCAGTGGCAGCTTTTTATTTTTAATTTCTAAGGAAAATTGCCTGTAACTTTAAATAGGAATTACAACCTTTATTTATAACGAGGAAAAAAAAACATTTTACCTATAATGTTTTATAATCATTGGATTAATAGTTAAGCTAATTGTCATATATGATTTAGCAAGATCAAATTTTAAGTACGTTAATTGATACTAACCCTGTAACTATTGATATCGTTAAACAAATAATCAAATGGAAAAATATTCTGTGAAATGCAATTGTATAAGATTGGGTAAATTATTTACTCCGATTTATGTTTGTTTCATTCAAGTACAGGAATGCTAGCTTGAATGCTGAACAATATATAGCTGTGCTGTACAATATATCGTTTTGAACTAATGAATTTTTATATGTGTTAAGTATAGAATAATTTTAAATTTGGCATTAATTATAAGCTTCAACGCGATATCAAGTCTTTTAAATGAGACTATGAATACTGGAGAATAAAGTATCAATGATTATATGTATTACATTAGAAACTTTAGGAAAACTAAACAGAAAGGTTATAAACTTTATATTTTTTTTGAGATATATTTTTAGTTTAGACGAGGATAGACGAGGATTTAGGATATAGCAGGTTGGTAGGAAATTGTGTACAGGGACATATAAGAGCATGAAGCAACTGGAGTATGAATGGAGGGTTTGGTAAATATGTACAGTGCCGTAGATGCTTAAGAGTTTAACATGTTTTAAAACATGAAATAATTTGGATGTTAAGTGGGTAGGTAGATAAATATGTACAGACTTACACAAAGATATGAGGCATTGACTATGTTACAGGGGATAATATTTTTAAACATAAATAAATTTTAAAAGTATTGTTTCACTTAGTGATTTTGGAAAGAAGTATTTTCCAAATTTATTTTTGTTCAAAATTAATATTGTACTGTAGAATTTCTAACCAACCGTAGTTTTATTTTCAACGCCTTTCTTACCCGGTAGTTATTTGAAATCCATTAAGTGTTTTTGTTATAGCGCTAATAAGCGAATAAAATAGCGTATAAACGAATAAGCGCTTGGAAATATAAAATATTCAGAGACAGAATATTCAATGAAAACAGTTCCAAAGAATCGTAACCTTGTAGGACTCATATTGAATATTATTTCATCTTACAAACAGCTATATTCTTCATAATCCTTAAATATTTGATTTTAGTCCAAAACACTAAGAAAATTAGCAAGAAGGCCATTTTTTTTTATAATAGTTAAATACTTGGTTTAGGTCCAAAACACTAGTAAATGGGAAATAATTTATGGAGTGACGTAATAAAAGTATATTTATAATAAACCTTTTATTACGTGATACAATTTTCGCACGCACACCCGCACGTATGCGCGCACACACGTATGCTATCGTAACGCTCAGCCCCGTGCTTACTCAATGTGATGTTACGACATTGATACCGCTGCCGGTGCGAAGCCCGAGATATGGACGCCTTTTAAGTAAATAATCGCAGTAGATTGCCGTTTATATTTAACTGGGGCGTAGTCATTTTGCAAGTATAGTTTATACTTGAAATTTATATAATTTGAAATTAAGTTATTTGTTTATTATTCAGTATATCTCTGAAAACACACGACATAAAATTTAAAGAAAAGATTTTTTTGATCCCCTTATAATTAGGCATTTCGAACAAACCACACACCATTTTCTGGAATTACAAAAATAATTTTCGAGTGCTTAATTTTTCTAAAATTTTATAAATATTTTATAATATAAATATTAAGTGTAAGCTATATGAATACAAACGGGTTATTATGTTTCATTACTGTGCAAAATGTCCAATTACAAGGTCAGGCAGTTTCTGAAAAAATCATTATGACAGGTACATATATGACAGGTAACATAGGTACATATTATGGTCTTATAAGAGTTTTGTTTTTAATTTAGAGATACGGAACCTTAAAAAAAATAATGTTTGCGCCATTATATTGGTTGCTTTAAATTATTCGCTGGTAACCGTAAGAATATGTGATAAACTTTGTTGGAAATACATCCATTAACAAGTAATTCCTCTTTGTTGTGATTAATTTTTAAATTGAATGTTAAAATAAATTAAAAAGCAGCCCATTTTAATAAAACCATATTAATACTTCATGAACGCATAGCCTAGCGCGAACAGATTGTAAATAATATTGCCACGCGCCTCAGAAATTTGGCAAAATGTAGTCAATTAGTGAAGAAATCCTCATAAAGACTCTTTCAAATTCCAAATACAATAAAGTGAGCTCCGGCTTTGGAGTGCAAATAAAATATTCAAGACGAATGTCAATAAATATTAACAGGAAAAGCTTAGTTGTATGTTCTATTGTATTCTACATGAATGAGATATTAGAAACCAGTATTATTATATCTTGACTATATTTGTAGGTCGTCTCGATTGTCTGGATTTATATTATGTTACTGAAACAAAATAATTAAAGTAGAACTTTGTTTTTCATAATTGAATAACAGGATGTAACAGAGGTTGGTGGGGAGATTGGGTTAATTCCACAAAGTTTCGTTGATATTTGAAGGCATTCTAATGCCGTATAACTTCATGTTTCAGAAATATGAAGGATCCGAATATACTTTTGCATTGGTAAGTTAATTTTACAGTCCGTGTAAAACTCCTGGGCGCTACAAATTTTTGAAATTCGTACTTTACATCTAAAACATATATGCACTTCATTTAACTTTTCCTTTGTTAAAATATCAAAATAGTTGTTAAATAAAAATATTATATCATTTTTGACGACTCAATTAGTAACGTAGGATTGAAATTTGCGAATTGGAAAAATTAAAAATTCTCAAAACTTTAATTTATAAAATTTTATTAACCAACTTTGCGATGCATATTCCTGTTTCTACTATTATATGATTTCTTATATCTAAATATGTTTTTATGTTTGTCCTAAAATCTTTTTGCGATTAATTTCTCCTTATAAGGTACCCTTTATACCACAATATGTTCGTCCGCAAGACGAACAAAAAAAATTACTGGTCTCCACAATAGATCTCCATGGGTACTTGCCACTTTTTTCAGTCTGTTTTGTGTTTTCTTGCCCCAGTTTCTTGCTATCTATTTGCTCAGAACTTACGTTCTCCTAGTGATGCAGTTTTAAGTAATAGATTATATTTATCCAGAAAGCGTTTATGTATCAAACATTAGTATAGATGCTCAGGTACTAAAGCTATGTTAATATCCGTGAGACGTGTCTTGAGCGCTGATAGATATGAACCAATATGATTTCGGCGACGACACATTACACTTTAGTAAGACAATAATACACTTCACTAACACATTTGTTGGAGACTTGTCCAAAATCAATCGTCGAATTTAAGAACATTACAAAACATAAAAATAAAATAATATTTCTCCTTGAAATTTAACTTAGTTTTTAAAAAAAAAAAATTACGAAACGATCATATACATTTTGAGCGTATAACTTTTATTTAATTCAAAGAAAACTAAGATTTTTTTATCAGCAGAATATATATATATATATATATATATATATATATATATATATATATTCATATATATATATATATATATATATATATATATATATATCCAGGTATATTTAGTATTATTTTTGACCGCGCTATATTATTCACCTCACCTCACCTCATAGACATACGCACAATTCATCCAGTCCGGTGGAAATACGTAATAGGTAACGCAAAAATGTACGGAACGATAATTTATTTAATTTTATAATCGAAGAAGCTTTATACCAAGCGCAAAATTTATTTCCATAAATATTTATTAATTTTCAGAATAAAAATCCATGACATGATGTACTGCAACATTACGATTATCAGCAACAAGTATTGTATTTGTGAACAAGTTTATTGCGTGTTATCTATTGATGACAGATATATGTCTCCGTGAACATTTTGGAATTTATTAAGTTTTCGTGTGCGCGCATTATGCGCTTTTTAGTATTTATATTCACTGTCATACTCCTGTATAAGATAACATAATTATTAGCAATCTATTTTATTATCTAGAATAAGTATCATTGACATGAAAAAAAATGATTCAACTCTGTGTAGCTATTTAAGCATTAAATAAAAGTAAACAAATATATAAACTGGCAACTTTCCACTTTTTTTACTTTAGTAAGTATATAGTTTAATTGGTTAGATATTGTAAATTTAATAAGTCAACTTAAAATAATTCAACCAATAATTTTCTTTTGCTAAAATTATTTCCACATCTCCTTAAAGGAATATAGCAAGCATATTATACCTCACCGAAAACTTGCTTTCATTCTTTCTGAAAAAAATAAACAACAATTAAGTAAAGGATTACAGTTCCGTCCGCAGAACACTTAATTCAAACAACAAAGCCAGCGTGCACATATCGTCCACATTTGTATTGTCTCCTAGTTTCCTTTAAAACGTTAAAACGGCCATTTGTCGCCGCTTAAGCAGCTTTTCATTTCATTTCCACCGCTCTAAGGGCGGCGGTAATAAAAGTTCCTTTGAGTTTTCCCGAACACCCTCGTAAATCTGTTGAAAGTGTGCGGCTGTAATGAAGTACAATACATCTACAGCCCAACAATTCACAAAGCTGTTATTACTTGCAAACTATTTCTCTGAAATCGGTTGGAAATTTGAAATTTGGTAAAATAATAAAGCGTATTATTTAGTACAAATGTCAAAAACTAATCATTAAAAATATTTTTATGGAAATTAGGGGAGAGAGTAAGTAATCGTTTGAATGGGCTAGTTACAATACGCGCTACGCGGAAATAAAGCAAATGGAAAATGTAAAATGTCTGAACTTGCTAGTATATTTAAATAAAATTAATACGAACGATTAACACATGTTTTACAATATTTTATTAAAAATAAAATACAAAAGACGAACGAGAATAGCAGGGTATTGAAATCCTTAATCCATTATCATCGACCATTATGGGGATGTAAAACGTATCATAAGAGTTAATAAAATATAGTTCATTATTTTCTGAAATGGCGAAAGAACCACAATTTATGCATTTTAGCTCTATTTATGATTTTGTTTATTACAGGTTCTCTATAATTTATACATATTTTTGTGTATAATTTATATATAATGTAGCGTCGAGTTTGATTTTAAAACGGCTTTTAGTATATTTTTACCGTTATTAATACTTAAATATATAACTGTAATTTATGTGTAGAAATAATCATTCCGTGCACACTTTTGACACGTGACTATCCCTAGAAAAAAGTTTATATTCTCGTTGATATTTACAATTTATTTCATTTTTTACCAATAATAGTACAGTTTATAAGTAATAATAAATAGTACAGTTTTTATCATCATAATTGCTATATTTAACTAAACAATATATATGAGGAAACATCAAATACAACGTAATAAGCTATTACATACAATATAATATAACAGCTCACTTTTGTAGCTATTTCACTACACAACGCGATCTTTTTTAATTATTCAGATACTTTTTTTTTAATAAAACGTTATTTGTTTTCTATGACCTCAATCAAGAGCCAAACTTTATTTTTCGTTTACATAATCCGAGATCAAATTTCCCATGCACCATAGTTTTATAACAATTACTGAAAGTTAAGTAAGTTATCTAGATCTAATTTTCCTTGCATACCAGTTTGCTAGCCATACCGGAAGTTAAATAATTTATCTAGATCAAATTTGCCTTGCAGGCTATAGTTTTCTAACGATTTGGTCTCTTCATGCTTGAATTCGGCTTGCGCCCTCCTACTGTCTTTTCGCTCAGATTCACGATGCTTTCACTTCGTGCATGCCTCAAGCCGATAATTAATGTTTCCAAGCCAAGCAACAAGGCACACCCACATTTTGTGCTTGCACATTCGAATCTGCCGCCAGTTCTGAATCATACCAGCACATACAACGTCACGTCCATTTTGACAAACATAATATTTCAACAATTTCAGTTTCCTCCTATCTGAAAGCTGAGCATTGAATTTTCTCATCAAAATGTATAGAATTTGTCAAATTGGTAAATTTTGTATTTCCTTTCATTCATTTTATTAAGTGAGTAATAATTGTATTACAAGTGTGCCATAACTATAAAGATAAAAAGCTTACCGGTAGTTTTGACTTAACAGTTATACAGCTCAATTTTATTTATTTCCATCATTCAGTTTATCATATGAACAATAATTTAATTTCACAAGTGCTTAAAATGTAAAAGTTGAAAAGCTTACCTGTAGTTAAGTAAACAGATTTAAAAATTTAAATTTTATTTGTTCCTTTTATTTCGTTTATTACTTGACAATAGACGCTATTTAAAGCTGACTTGAGTGTAAAGATTAAAAGTCTTACCTAAGGACCTTAAGGTACCTTGACTAGTTATACCAGCGATTTCGTTCGCGTGAAATTCACTGATAGTTATTGTTTAGAATAACCGAAATACGTGGAAATATTGACAGAGTATGAAAGATGGATAGGTAAATACCGAACTAATATATATTTACTTAAAAATTAACAGCCGCGCTAACTGACCTGACGAAACTGTTATGACTATTAATACAATTATCATTTTATGCCGTTTTTAATTTTTTATTTATTTTTAGAAATATCTACGAGCTCGAATTTTATTGAACACGTTAATATATGGCATTGGACCATATCGTAATATACCTATGAGAATAAAGTTTACTAAATACGCTAATAGATGGCGTTAGGAATACCAATATTGTAACATTCACCAAGTCAGAGTTTTTTTAAATCTGTAATATCCAAATAAAAAGTATCCAAAGGTATAAACTATTGCTATACGAAATTTTATTAACATTTGTCTAATAAATTTTGCATGATTTAAAAATGGATTAACATGAAAATTGCCACTACTTTTTAGAATTTTTGGTCAAAAAATCTAAAAATAAGTTTTCTGGCTCCTATTATCATTCTATATGCTAAATCAATCACCCTTTTTAAAATCCTCCTCAATCTATCACCTTTTGTACAGTTTTGCTCTATTACAATTTTATTATATGAATAGATATCCCCAGTATTCCTGCCGATACACCCCTGTACGACGACCTAGGTCGTTTGGGGAATAAGGACGTTTAGCGACCACGGGATTATGGGCAGATAAAAGCGGAAGGCAAAACTAAAAAAGTTGAAATGTATGTCATATTATTTGTAAAAATGCTCAATAAAAATTGTAAGTGTAGGTTGGATCAATATTTACAGTATTATTATTACTATTAATTTGAAAAGTTTTTAAAACCATGCTTTGAGAAGAAATACAATGATATCTGCAATAAGAAAACTATGAAATATCTAAATGTGTTTGTCGTACAGCATTTGTTTTGCCTGCGACTTCATCGGAGTATGCGCGTGATTGTTGTGAATAAGCCTTGAGTAAAATTATAAATTAGTGCAAGGAATACAAGAAACCTAAAATGTTCAGCACCGTGTAAATAGAGAGCTCCAACAGCGTCAAAAAGAAAATAAAAAAACGTCACAAAGCGATTACGCAGCTGGCTCGTCGGATATAGGGTAGAGCAATAGTCCAAATGTCCACAAATTATATCAGACGTCAGAAAATAATACAGAAGGCAGTCATAATATAGAGATCAATGAAAACTTGACGAGCATATATTGAGATCACCGAATATCGTTGTGTTGTCATCACCGGGCATCAACGAGTGTACGTCAATGGATGGTGCTATGGTAGACTATGTTATTGAGCACAAAATCTTACGTACAATCGAGGTTCGCTATGCCATAGCTCTTTTAAACTCCCATAGAAAGAGCACTGCCAACATTTATTGAGTGCAGAAAACTTAAATGTAAAGGAAGGCAGTTTCAAGAATGATTGGTAATTAAATTAAATATAACACGAAACACCTGTCATGATTTTATCCCGATGACCCAAAATACGTCTTGCGGTGTTTTTTTTACCTTGAAAATATGTTGCATAATATATTAGCCATTTAAGTAAAGCACAGCAAATTTCCTAGAAACTATGTGCTATAGATTCATCGCTATAGTCTATAGCACATTTTAAGTAACTTTTTAGTCAAATAATTTTAAAAACTTTAATAGTTTACAAGATAGGAAGGGGATTTTGTCATCAAATTACTTCAAATGCAATTAGTCGCGAAGAGGCAAGTTTTATATACACGATGTCAATAAACGTAATTCCAGTGAGTAAATGAAGCACATATGAATTGGTAATACTTCACCTAAAAAAAAAATATCCAATTTATAAATAGCTGGGGGGCAAACTCTAGAATTTCAAAGAAAAGCTTTTTACAGGAAAAAGGTTTTTAAGATGATTTGAACTTTTTTCCCATTGGGAATCTTTTGGAAGCTTTTAACTTATCACCATTTACTTTCAAGTTCGTAACCTAGCTCCTTTTTAACCATCATTTTCTTCCGATTTTCTATTATTTGTCTCAAACTCATACATATGCACACACGCATACATACGTATATATATATATATATATATATATATATATATATATATGTATATATACATATACGAGAAGTTTGTTACTATTAGAATAGTGACAAGTATAAAAGTTACACACGTAGTTGTGTTTCGCTTTAATCAGAAATTTTTATTGCTTTTCATTAAATTAATGAGGCACGTTGCCTTGTTTATCATTACAATTTTGGTACCTATAAAGATATGTTAAAATTTAATTAAATTTTAAAGTTACAACAGGATTATACTCGTTATACCTTGGTATTGACAAATTTGTAAGTACGTCATCCAATTATACATTTTCTGTAGATATTGAAAGACAAAAATATAAAAAAAATTTATCAAAAATATTTTTGGAGTGGTTAATCCACATGAATGGGAGTGAAAATTAAAAGAATAATAGAATTAAATCTGGCGATTTGGAGAATATTAATTGGTCATCGATGTTAATATTCATTACATTCATATCGATGACCATTGCGAATTATAATTTACGTATAGACCAGTGTAATAAAGGATAAACCTCAGAATGGCAGGAGGAAACCTAACATTTTTAATCAATTAAATTTAATTTAGTTAATTCAAAAAATTATTATAAATAATAAGTAAAAAAAAGTTGTATCAATTTTAGTTATTGAGATGACGTAGTATATATACGTGATTTGTAATTTTAGAGCTTTTACTAAACAATAAATCTTCATATACCTTACATATTGAATTAGATTATGAATTATATCGTTAATAAATATTTTTTAAAATGAGCAACTTTTTAACTTTGTTAATGAAATAATAATATTAGATCATATATTTAACTTTGTAAATCTTATCATACATTTAGCTCTGCAACGATGAAGCTGTGTATATAGCATTGTATTGTAACCGGATGAATGCATCCCGCTTTCCGCGCTTATACCTCGCATTTTACGCTTTACAATTTTTGCGTACACCTTAGAGGTGTTCGACGATGATTGTAAGCTTTGACCTTTGAAATATTGATTATCAGACACAACGTGTTATGAGACTTTTAGCCCTTATGAGATTTTGTCTTATGACACTTTTTAAGACCTGTGCAAATTTTCAGTTACCTTAGTTTAGTTTTTATGTCGCCTTATTTACTGTAATTAAAGTCTGAGATGATGCGACTATAATGATGCTTTTGAAATATGTTTTAATTTGAGTGATAATATCTCCGTAACTATTGATCTTGGACGATAACATTTATGTTACTAGATAATATATGTAGTTTAATTAATTTCAAAACATTCGCTCTTTAATGTCTGATACAAAATGACTATAGAAATAACTTAAATTTTACGTTATTTTCTTAGCTATTGTATATTCTTATATAGAAAAAAATAAACTGAGTTATGCGAAACAGACACCCTGTATCTGCTGCAACTAGTTGCTTCTGTTGTGCTATGTTCAACCTTGCGATACATCTTTTGTTTCGCTTAGCTGAAAGTTACGGCATTGCTTCTACTGTGATAAGTTGAAAGTTGCGCATAACTTCTACTATTTTAAGTTGAAAATTGCGACAAAATTTCTACTGTGACTAATTTCAAATGGTGACATAGGTATTGCGACGTTTATTTGAAATTTAAAAAAAATTTAAAATTAGCGTAGGTAATTTAAATTCGTATTAGTATATTAAATTAAAGGTAACTTAGTTTAGCAAATTTTATTTAAGTTTTATTTAGTCCTCACTTGCTTTTTTCACGCAAATATTTCGTTTCAATGAGAATAATAAAATGCTTTACAGAGAAAAATATCAACGATTTTTCTTAGTTGAAAAAAGCTCTACTCTTCATATTTTTATGCATATCTTTATAGACACTTTTAAAATATTAATATGGAAACTGTAAAAAAAAACTTACCGCCAGTATTTAATATTAATTGGTTTAATTAGTGTAAATTTTGTTTGGAAAAATATATATTTAACCCCTTCAGTCCTGATTTATTTCCGCTAACATTTTTCTATATTGTTTTATATTATACTATAATTTTGCCGTACAAAAGTTTTATGAAAATATCATGGTTATCATAAAAAGACCACTAAAATCAGAAGAATTGTGAAGAAAAAATTGGTGTAGGAATTCAACCAAGAAGAGATGTTTGGAAACATTATGCAATTGAAGTCAATTAGATCTGATGATATATCACTGTAGACAAGATCTAATTGGAGAAAATTCCATCAAATTTAAGCAAGATCTCAATCGAAGTATTGTTACTTCAAACAGAATAAAAAGAAATTTCCTTGAAGACTGTATGTGTGAAACTTAATATGAATCATAATTTGGCTTCAAAAAAAGGTTTGGTGCTTTTGTGAAGTTCCTGATACACTAGCGTGTAAACGGTATTGATGGTAGACAGTATTATTTGTTTGGCGTGCTTAAGTGCTCCATTGGCGAAGCAAACAATCGAGTCTTGTAAAATAGCATATATGGCTTGTTCAGAGATAATCATTTCTGCTGTTTCGCATTGTTATTAAAATATCCAAAAAAAATAAATATTACCAAAAATTAACTTCAGTAAAGGTGACTACTTTCACACATGAATTAAATAACAGAACGTTCTTTGACATTAGTTGTCTTTCGTACGTCCTAAGGAACATTTCTACGTTTATGGAACTATTAATGCCACGCTCCGATTTTTAGGATTAGGCGAGATTCAAAGCAATTTGTGGTAATTTTAACTAATATTACAAATGTTAAATTTCAGGTGGATAAATGGGTGTTTTTACTTTGTATTTCCATAATTTCCCAATGAATGTATACGAAATATGGCGCATGGGTAAATTGTAACCTGAATTATATATAAGGTAATTAAAACTCGAAGTATTTTCTGAAGGATAGTATACCTTTCTTACAATACTCAGTACTTTCTACTTGATCACGCAGTGTCGTCTCTGAGAAAAATTGTGTTAGTATGATTTTAACATCTGCTGACTTCTACCTTGCATTCTTCTAACTGAGAAATCTGAAAGGATAACATATACAATTTTATCTCTTTCATAAGTCCATCGCAATAGTGTTATTGAACGCGAACGGATATTAAAATAAAAAGAACATAGATAAATCATAGTCTGCATTGGGTTACATCACAGTAGTCCACCCGAACGACATCGCAGGCAGACGCCCTTATATCCAAAATTTAGGAAAAACTTTGAAGCGAATAATTATCGAAACATTCAAAAAGATACTTGAAGAGTAATATGTAAATGAACGTATGTAGTTTTTGAGTATTTATCTTTTTAATAAAATAATGAAAAATTGCAGAATAAAACAATTGAAAATTGTAGACTTGGATCGTAGCGTCGTAGCACGGTATCACTCGACATATGAGTTGACATTTCCAACAAATATGAGTGCCACAAATTTTACGCGGTTTTAAAACAATGGTTTCGTAGGCGATCCATTAGTGAACTTCACTGGCGAACCAACGAGATTGCAGTTTTACTTATTAGTCTATCAAGGTCTTTTATGTTGGGTGTGGAGATGGAATTGCGCCCAAATGAGCGATGCTTTCTGTGAAAGTAATTATAAAGTACATTTGCTAAAAATAAACATAGCATGACCATCTTTTTTTTTTAGAGGAAAGATGATAATTTCTACTCATGTTGTTTCAATATTCTTGATGTTCGAACACCGTGAACCCACAATTGCATAAAATGAAGATTTTCAACATTACAGATACTAGACATATTCATAAATGGAATCATATTTCGGACACTAGAGGAATGACGCAAATTACACACGTATGTTTTTCAAAGAAGAGTGTATGTGTTACAATTTATTCCCAGATTTAATTGTGTATCTTAAAAACTCAAAAATTATTAAAATATCGTGATATATGAGAGCAAAGTACCAGAAGAATCACAATAATCGAGTAAGTATTCGCAAATCAATAAAACTTCAAAACAATGATACTAAAAATGCCTGGCCCAGGCCCAAAACGAATGTACAGAACTTCCCCGAATATAGGTAAAATGAGCGCGCTCCGACAACTCAAGAACTTGAGTCAATCATAGATGTTCATTTCGTTGCTGATGAGATGGAGAATTTATACGTGAATGACATTTTTACGAAAATAATTGCGGCAGAGTCAAATAAACTTAAATATAAATATTCACTCATAACATTTACACTAAATCGTATTTTTTAGGAAAAGAAATGAACGCAGCTTTCCTTAGTGAATCCTTGACCGATTTTTGAACTTTCATTTTGATAAGTTTTTGTACAAAGACCGCAAAAAATTAATTTGATGAGAAAAATTGGAAATTTAAACAGAATGATCTCTTTCATCCTATATTGAAAATACGCTGAAAATGCAACGTCTATTTTCTCTTAGCAAATCAACCGTCAGCCTTTCATCCAAGCCCAATTAAATCAATAAATGAAGATAATCCGGAGAGAGTTCGCGAATCGAGAAGACGATTAATTCTCTCGACTTGCAAGAATAAGAAAAAATACTTGTTTTATTAAGAAAATATTTTTAAAACAAAATTAATCAAGCAAAATCTAAACGGAGATGAGCAACGTGGAAAATATAGAGCAGAAAAGCAGAAAAAATGCCTGTCCAGCAATTAGGCCTACCTAGGGCCAAGTATGAATTGACAATATTCAACGTTAATATTTGGAGGGGAATTATTTACCTATTGTGTCGCAAACTTGGAATAAATATTATGTAAGTACTTTGTTTGCACTCCGAAGTCGGATCACTTTTAATTATAAATAATAAATGCTTTAATTGGGCCTGCAGACGTGAAAAATTTAATATATTTTCTCCATGTTCATTTACGGGGAAAATTAATTGCGTAAATTTCTATTTTAACGAATTGCTACGGGCAAAAATATTATGTTTTTCAAAGTATAATGAAAATCTAGAACAAAATAAGAATAATTTCACTAAATATTTATTTAAACCAATGACGTTTTCACAACTCGACATAAAATTTTCTATTATTTTCATACATCGACTTGTTACAAACCTGAGATATCTATTTTACACACTAAATAAATTTACAGTTGTTTATTGTTAAAATTATTGTGTTTACACTATACTTTTAACAATAAACAACTTTAAATAAAAGCGTTTGATTACTTTTAATTAAGCGTAATTAATTACGATTGGTTCACAAAAGGATAAGTAGTAATTAAAATTAAATAAAATAAAGATGAAATAGGAAAATATGTGGAACAACCTTGAAGGGACCTGTAGGATTACGCAGGGTTGCAGGTTTGTATAAAATATCGGAAAATGTGATTAGAATAAACTTATAAAAAAAATAGATCCGAAGCTGACGAAATAAGCGGATTCATACAATGATCTTTACCACGACGAAAAAGAAAATTTTGATGAATCTCTCTTTTTCCATATTCTTTACCAGCATATAAACGACATTGGTGTGCTTCATTTAGTGGCCTTCTTAAAACATGCCTACTTCGTTTTATTCTATTATTGATGGTGCACATATATTTTATTGTATACATGTTCCAACTAAACTTTGAATACGCAATATATGTAATTAAATATATATATATATATATATATATATATATATATATATATATATATATACATATATACACACACATATATATATATATATATATATATATATATATATATTATTGCGCAACAGTTATTGTCTTTTGTGATATATGTGCTCAAAGTGTGAATATAACCACTTCATAGAGTTATTCGCCCACAAGAAGCAAAATAAGTCGTCATCAAGACAGCCTGCCTACTCAGAGACACGGTCAAGCATTGCCGAGACCTTTTCATTAAGCGAAACAAAAAGAAAAGAGTGAGGATGCAGAAAGCTTGGAGGTGGGTGACGAAGGGAAGTAGGGTAGAAAGCTCGTGCGAGCTTTGAGTGCAGCGAGTGTGTGCCCAGTGGGGCCTGGTTAATAATTTATGAGCTTCCAGTCGTATCGTTAGCCGGCACTGGAACTCTACTTGGCAGGAAAAAAGGGTCTGATTGAGGTTTGTGTTTATCTATCTTTCAAATTAAAAAAATTGTATTGGCTTGTAAGACAATACAAACTTTAGACTCGACTCCATCTAGACGTCTTTAGTTTATTTAAATCAAGTTTATCACGTTTTCATGAAAGCTATTTTTATATTTCAGAGAAGATGACTTATAAATCGTAATATCTCGATGGGAAAAATAATGTTAGGTTGTTTTCTTTATTTTTAAATGAAATATATAGATTCCGTTTTTGACTTATTTTATGTACAAACAAGTCCTTCAACCAATTATTTTAGACAACCTTAATTTCAGTTGAAATGGAAGAAAATATTTTAGAATGAAACAAGAATTGGCTCTAACATGTGAAATATTCATTTTTATATTTTTTAAATATTGTGTTTGATTATTTATAAAACCTTTATAATTTAATATTATATATTGAACTTAGAATTTAATTATATCAATCATATTAAACAAGTTTTCTTATAAAGGGACGCGTTAAATCGTAATTACGTAAGATTGATTGTTTGTATGAAAAAATGTATTTTGAAAGTTATCAATTTGATATTAGTCATTAATTATCAATTACTTTTACAAGTCTATTTTCAATGAAATAAATATTCTAAAATGATCCAAACGTTATTTTTTACGATTATTCGTATCATGAGTTCTAAAAAAAAGAAAGAAAATAAAAAAAATTCAGTGATAGGTAATTATTTTGTGAGAAAAATAATAATTTACCAATACTGTGATACAACCAACTCTACATTTTAACTTCCATAGCCAGAAATTGCTAGGACAGTGATCTCCAAAACGTTATGACGTAACCCTTAAGAAACCACTTTTAATTTATGAAAACTTAACATATAGGGACAACTTAACAAGTAACTGATGAAAACTGTATATGAGGGATTTTTCTTCTTAATTACAACTTTTAGTAAAATTATGCATTATGCTACGTTAATGGGTATTTTACATGCAGCTAGTTATTGAGTTATGTTGATATTAGTTTCCGTATTATTATTCAATAACACCTAAACTCAAATCACAGAAGAAAGCAAAGACTTCCAGAAAAAGTTAAAACAAAGTCTTAAAAACAAAGACATTAGACGGTTGAATGGCAAATGTAACTAATTCATGGAATCCCATGTCGCCGGAAAATCATGTCCTTCCATGGAATCCAAGAACTCCGCTGAACCTACTTTAGGAATTGGTGCTGTAAGGCTTACATCACCATAGTTATAAAAGGAAGTGGTGGGACTATTCGCCATCATGTAATAATTACCATTAGAGGAAAACTCGGGCACCCGTATACTATTATAATTTTTCACTTATATCTTATTATAAGGAAAAGTCCAAAGTATTTTGAAAAATACAATTGGGGCCGACTGATAAAAATGGGAGTAATAATTTATTACTCGAAGAATATAATGGTTTCAATCTGACTTTGCAATTAATATCGATGTTAATGCATGAATTTTGTCTCTGTATTATGACAGTGTAGAAGAGACACGTTCAAAGCTATAATTTAGAAATTTCACTTAAAATAATAAAAAAATTTGTATTCGTGTGTATTTTTAAATTTTATAGTATTTTAGTGTTTTATAGGAAAATGAAAAAAAATATAATATTTTGATGTCTCTGTGTTTAATTAAATTAGTGTCTGTCTTTCCATGCATCACAGAAATTTGGGACGGTTATAAAAAATAGTTAACTATTAATTTGTTACATCCGGAAGAAATTTTTTTTTATAGTCATCGTATTGCATATTAAAAGAAAACTTGCTATAATATAGATTAAAAAAGAGGTAAAAAATGTTTATTAAAAACAACATAAAAAATACATAACAAATATTTATTACAGACAAATAATTCATATTCTGTAGTATTTGTTTTTAATAAACATTTGTTTCCAAAATTCCTAGCAACTTCTAAACATCACGGTCCCCTCACAACCTCGAAATCGGCAAAAAAAGTATAAAATGCAATTGGGAGTTTCGTTGAACCATTTCCAATAATTTTTTATATCAATATAATTTTTCATAAATAGCGTAATATTTTTAACAATAGTAAATGATATTAAAAATAATCAGAATCACAATAAATAAAACAGCTATAATCATTGAAAAATAAATAAACTGGTAACAACAATTGTGAACTGAAAATTAACTGCAAACAACTACTATGCAAGGACATAATTACTGCATTTGTTTACAGTTAAAAATTTATAGTAGATTTTCTTAATATTTTCATTAAATCTCTTAAAAGCTTAATTTATTCGTAATTATGTCTTTATTTGTTGCCATAGTCCATTCAAAAACCGATGAATAAAAAATTGCAGTATGCATTTTGGCATTGAAAAAGGAAAGGTGAAGCTACCATGCTCGTTGTTAAGTCTCAATCGAGGGTCCTCGTGAAGATTTATCGGTTGAATATAGCATACACTGAAGAAGACACTGAAGAAGGATTTTATTGAAGTTGCATGGGCTTTAAGTTAAAAATAAAGAAAAGGTAGCCATATTATATCAATCAATAATCATCTTAAAAGCCAAGTGGATAGAAAAACGTATAGGTTAAAATGAGCTTCTTATCAGCAATCATATTCATGAAATTCTACATGATCGAGTCAAACGGTGCCAGGAATACAACAAATCGTAACATCTGAGAGGGCGTTAACGACGCGCGAATGTATTTGCCGAGTGAACAGCTGAACTAATTAGAGTTAACGTCATCCTCATGAAATAAAATAAAAGGTAAAAAAAATTTAAAATTTAGAAGAGGGGAAATTAATGTGGGTGCTAATTTCAAGACAATGTTGCTTTAATTATAAATAGCTTTCAAATTATACACGGTGCAATAATAAATAAAGTGTTGCACAGCTTAATTAATCATTATGACTGATAATGAACAGCAAGAAATATTAAAAATGTTACAAACTATCTCTCTACAACGTATTATTAATATTCGTTTGCATTTTATAACGAGATAAATCCTTTGAGTGATATACACAACCTGTAAATTGTAATATATTTGGTACCCAAATCAGATTTGAATTTAATTTAGCAAATATAAATGAATTTATGCGGAGTCACGATTTGAATGAAAACAAAATTAGCAATTATTTCAATTCTTTGTCAATACCGATATTGTGCAAATAATATTCGTTAAAACCAGAAATGACCACGTAGGTTTTTGTTACCAATGAAATGGAGTAAACTAATAATAATTTAACGACGGAAAGGGATTTTTATTTACAGCACACGTGTTTTGTTAAATTTGATATTCAACAGTTACGGTGGTTTGAAATATTGAATGATCTGTTGAAAAATGAGAGGCAAAATTGTCAGCCGCCAGATACTGATTATATTTTCCTTTTTGTTATAATGTGTGTTACGTTTTATCTTCGTAGACTTTTGTTAATGAGGACTAACAAATAAAATATGAAATAGGTTCTGTTGGCCATTTAAGTGAATGCTTCATATTATTTGATACTTTTTTCGATATCGTACCAAACAATTTTGCCAGGAGGTAGATTTTTCCTCTAAACATTTCTTTGTCTGTAAGGGTTTTTGTTTGTAACTTTTTTAAGTCAAAACAGAGAAAAGTTGTGCAGATTTATAAAATAATTTGATAACAAAAACAAGGAAATGGTCTTGAATATAAGCCATTTGAGTAAAATTTATGAAAAGAATTATTTTATATAAGACAAGAGAAAAAAATATTTCGTGCTGCGGAAAAATTTAAATTATTCTTCTAAACTCTTTTAAAATAGGAAACTAAAGATTTAAAGCTATACTCTTTTTAGAATTTTATAACAGGTTGAATATAATTTCGGGCGTTTTAAATAGGTGTTGTTAGTCACATTATCAATAAAGATAAATAAAATGGAAGTAACTGTAACTTCCGAATTTTCATCTTTTAAAAATGTTTCCTTAGAAAATTCTATCGGTAAAACAAATCTAACATTAAAAAAATGTTATCTATATGAACGTTCATTTACCTATATGAACGGATTTAACCAAAAAAAAATCCATTTTGTACAATTAATATTTTATACGTAACGTATGTAAAAACTCGTATTTTATTAATAACATACATGTAAACGAGTTGGAGTATATTCTGCTGGTAACGAAATATTACCATATTCATATGATACAATTAATAGTCAGGGTTGAGATTCAGGGAATACCAACATATTATAAGTAATTTAAAAACATTTCACGGAGAGAAATAAATGGAATATTGGTACGACTCGCAATAAAACTTCCGGATATATTGACAATAATATAATTAAATAATATTAGGAAAAATTCACTATCCGTAGGGTAATTTTTACGTGACGTAAATCGCATAATTGAAGTATCCCAATGAAGATAATTATGAGTCACTCTATTTTGCTTGTAAGATTGTACAATTCCATAACCTTTTCAAATTTTAACAAATTGTATTATCCCGTCACAAATGTTACAGTGAACATAAGTGTGTATTCACTGCGGGTAAAAGTATTGGAAACTAATTGTTACAATTTCTAATAATAAACTACCTGTTAAGAGAAATATTATTAATTTTGCGGATGTACTAATATTTAATATGATAGTAATCAATTAATGTTAAAAAATAGACTAGTTATATGAGCATCGAAAATTAAAATTATTCAAAAACACTTCGTGTTTTACGACATTTAAATATTCGGTTCTATTAGTCAAAGATTAGTTAATCAAAAAATATTTATGTAGTGTTAAGTAGATTTGCATATGCTTTTTGTGAGTAAGTGACCATAAATCTTATCTATCAATTGTTAAGGATTTGGATCGGATTATATATCAATTGCGAAAGACCAGTCGATCACAGTCTTAATTGGCAGTGTTGAGTAAATGATATTAGTCTTCGTTTGCAGCAAAAGTTCTTTCAATGATCTTCATAATTTTCTTGCGATTAAGAAAAGTCTTCATATCCCAAAAGCTCCTGTTATCATTTAGTGACTGGAAATTTTTTTCATATTGCTCTTAATGAACAATGTTAAAACAAGTAATGCATCCGGTATATCGTTGACCTCAAATGGCTCGCAATTCTCGATAAAAATTAATGTATTTAGAAAAATTTCAAGACCAAATTATAGCACTGACACTTAAAAACTTCTCTGCTCACGGCCTTGGGATACACCCTGAAAGTTTGTTCACTCCACTTATTTTCAAACATACATCCAGCCCCTTATGAAAAATCCTTTACTGTTTAAACAGCAAAAATTGTGAATCAACCGAAAGATATCCCCGACAAATGTCTTAAAAAAATCTTAAAAAAATATTATCTCTTCTAAACCGTTGTCCTTCTGTGCTTTTACCCTTTTCTTCTTTCATCTTAACTCATTGCAATATTTGTATCAAATTTTTTTGTGTTTTTAAAATATTATCATTTAATCAAGTTTTATCTTCTTTTTTGCATAAAACATATATTATATATCGAACGTTCTCTTGCAATCCACCACACAACCAATTTTAAAATACTTATTGTTATGGTTGACTAGTAGTTGTTGTTCTTGTAGTAAGAATTTCGCCATGTACACTGCATATTTAAATAAATAAATGATTTATAATCCATTCAGCGCGAGTATTAAAATTGGTTTACCAACAATATAAACTTAATCATCTGTGAAATATTTCATAGAAAAATAATCTTATTATTGTAACGATAGGCTGAATTAAGTTTAAAAAATGTTACAGACTTTCTTTTGCGAACCTTGCGGAGCGTCGTCTTGCGACTCTGTAAATTTCAAAACAAGTTATAAATCAACGCTAATTATTTTTCTATGTCAATTTGAGATTGTACTTATAACATAAGATGTGCAATTTTGATCTTCATGTACAATCTCTTTCAATTACAATATATACAATATAAAATATAATGATTATATTTTAAAGTTTGCATACATGTATTGACTACAAGATACTCTTACTGAACTAAATACATAATTTTAAAGCAAAGAAAATCTTCTAAAATTCTTTGTGTAATAGTTTCCACTTAGTGTAACTTTATCTCTAAAAACATTTGCCTTCATAAGTTCGTCTTACAAATTCCTTAAAGTTTCCTGTTATATGAAACATGTTTTCTAAATCTGTCAAGGTTTCATATAAGTTTAATGTGTAACATAGTTGTTATGAATATTGGGGTAGCCACAAGAGGGAAATATGCGTAGTGAAAAGGTTTCTAATTATTTCCTTGCAAATAATATTTGTAAGTGAAGACCAGGGCGGGTAATGATTAAACTAGAAGTTTAATTTCATTTATGTAATGTTTATACTTCAATAAAATACAATATATTTTTAAAGCTAAACAAAAGGCAGATAGCAGTACATAAAGCATTATATAAATTCCATGATGAAAGATTTCGAAGACATAACTATTGTTTTGTAATTATAGTCATGACTTCGATGTGAAAATATTTAATAACATTATTTTACTTTTAGTAACATTTACGTGCATTTACACGAATTCTAAC